>JAQQZX010000010.1:14430014-14446350 GCA_030068355.1 Notoglanidium maculatum | reverse complement strand
CATGTCTCCTTCTCCAGATTACAGCAGGACACACGTTTACTTCACTCCAACATCGGTGTGTTAAATCAAACCCTGTATCAGCACAGAGTTCACTTACAGGAAATAGTCACGGGATCAAGGCATAAAACACCCTGTGTACATTCAAACTTCAGCACAAAGCCACTAAACTCTTCTGCATCTACTGTCAGTTCAGTGTGTTTATATATTATAGCTTTACATTTAGATACTCACTGTGTTTTTACTCCTCAAATGCTTTATTTTCTCCTCGACACAAAATGGAGTTGCTGACTTTCACTTTCACTGATACCTGTCTACCTGTTTGTTCTGCAGAGGGGGAAGGGCAGTGTGACGTGTGTGTCTGTGTGTGTGTGTGTGTGTGTGCAGGTTTATAAACCCTGATAAGGACCAAGTGTCCTCACAAAGCTAGTAATAACTGACAATTTTAGATGGTACTCTCAGGGGTTTATTGTTATTGCTTTTTAAACAAAAATAATAAAAGTAAAAGAGCCAAAAACTTTATTTTTTAAATTAGCAGTGGAAGGTCCTCATGAGAATAGAAAAACATGTGTGTGTGTGTGTGTGTGTGTGTGTGTGTGTGTGTGTGTGTGTGTGTGTCAGAAATCATACATGACAATTAACGAATCATGTAAAATCCATTTTAAAAAACTTATAAGATATTAAATGACTCGTGTGTAAGGATCTAATTTACCAACATTATGGTAAATTTGGGCTATGTACTTATCTTGTGTCTCAAATATGATGTAGTATTTGGAAAGTCCATTTATGTGGGGTAGGTCACTTTGTGCAGGGGATATTATACTCCGGTGGTGGAGGAGAGCACAAAATGGCCTCCAGAAACTTTTTGAACAATGTCGCTCATACATTTTAAGAATGTGCCTGAGTTATATCATCGTATGGCCAACAGCTTGATTATACGCAGCCTGTTATAACCTGGTAGGCTGTCAATTAGCAATGTGTACAAGTTACTTATTTGGTGTACACTGATACCATGTTATAAAGTATTACATGTTAACTTTATGAAGCTAGAGTTAACACCAGGTATGCCAGCATATTAGTCATTTGCATGTTTTTCCAATAATCTTCAATGTAGCAGGTTGTAAATGTGCTGATGTTGTGAGTGCCTAGCCATTAATGACTTAGAAGTGGGCTGGGCTAAATAGCTAATTTAGATCACTCTTTATGTTGTGTAATGCTAACTATATGGAGACTACAGCGACAAGCGTTCATTGGGCCAGAGAGCAACCAGTTGAATCTGAAGTGGCCGATGAAATGCTTGAACTCATCAGCAAGTTAATTAAGGAAGCCGACAACAACATGGTAAGTCTGCTTGTCAAATTGAAGAGTCATTTTATTTAAATAGCTATTTAATATGTCGTTCTTTAGCTATCTAGGCCAATTCATTTAATCAAGAAATATTTTAAAACACCACAGAACCCTTGTAATGTGTTGTTAGTTACCAGCACTAATTTGTATTGTCATCCAATACCGGCACGGCAAAATTACTGTCTTTCTGGGTTCAATTTTAAAACTAAAGCAAAGATGGGGGTATCACCTCTAACTAGAGATCCCAAGTCCAGATACCATATCATCCCTTGGTGCCTCATGGGCTCATTGGAACTCATTGGAGCATCTTACTTTTACATATATGCCCAGTGTATGCTAGATCCATGCCCCAAATCATGCACTGAAGTACAAATATGTCATTTCCACAGTTTCTGAATTATATTGTCTATTTCTGCATACTTCTGTCTGGCCCCTAAACAGTCTTGCAACTGCATTAGTTGGTAAACGGAAAGCGAGGAGTCTTCAGCATCTAAAGAGCCTAATTCTATCCATGTGTCTGAATGTTACTAATCACTGCAGCTCTGTTCCAAAGTTATTACTAATTGTATCAGTACAAAACCTGGTGCAGCAACCTGCTACATGATTGAGATTGGGAATGGCAATCATATGCCCAACACATAATGTCCCAAGCCCATTTGCCCTCTAGACAAAATTTGAATAGGCAAGATTCAAAACTCAATGCTTCATTTTATGAGGAAAGAAAATGGCAGTGGACATTTTGCATCAAATGCTCTGATTATATTATAACTTTGCTATATGTCTAACGTACCAGGCGGTACTACGCCCCCACAGCTAGGTACATGAAATTGATTCGCTTTGCATTTAATTGGGTAAATGTATCTATAGTAACTGCTATATACGATTAGCTATGTAAATCTTTTGATTCAACATGTCCTATAAACAGTACAATCTGTAAGTGACAGTTGAAGCTGTCTCACTCTGATTTATAATGTCAATAGCCAATGTAAAGCTGAATATTTTGATTCTGAATTTTGAATTGTAAATTAAATAAACTCATCCCAATTATTATTAAGATTTATGTTTGTCAGTTGAAAATGCAGTTGGCAGGAGAATAAAGAGACTAAACTGTCTTTCTCTGGCGCATGCAATACTTACAAGTTAATTCTCTTAAATCCTGTCTGCTAGTGATAAGTGACAAGCCTTGGGGGATTTGTTTTTGTTGATTTTCAGTTGATTCGATTGATATAGTGTTTGTTTTTTTAATAATAAATATGTGGGAAATCAATGCAACAGTGATTCGGACATTTTTGAAAGGCCAACATGTACCACAGAAAAATATACAATTAACTGTAGCTGCATTCAAGTCAATTATATTCTTTTGTTTTTAATGCCATGGATTTTTAATGCTCCTACAGCAAATTTCCCCACATCTATTTTGAGTATCCACTAACCCTAACCCTAACCTTTGAAATATAATTAAAATGTGTTTATTTTTTTGTCCCTTCCTCCCCTCTCTCTCTCCCACCAATTCTTCTAATCCCTTTCTCCATTTTTTTAGGTGGAGGATTGTGATCGATGGAGGAATCAATGGTTACAGCAGACTTCTGGTATTCCTTCAAGCTACTAACACTAACAGAAGTGACGTGGTAAAGAATCACTTTGTCAAATCTATCCACCAGTATGGTGTCCTATCCAGAGTCAGATGTGACCATGGAGGGGAAAACATTGCCATTTGTCTCTTTATGGATGTCTTCTGAGGCTCAACCTTGGGGAGTGCTTTAAGAGGGAGGAGCACTCATAAGCAATGTATTCAGAGACAGTGGGGCAATGTCTGAAGAGGTGTTATAAATATCAATGAACCCAATTATGAACAGCAGGAACACCTCAGGCAATGCATCAATCTTTTTGGTGGAGCTAGAGATTTGGGAACAGATATTTTTGTCCTCAACTTCCTATTTTATGTACAGCACACACATCTTACATGCACACATATTTATACACATACATCTTGCAACTGATGTCATCATATTAAGAATAAGCAAGCAATCTCAAAATCTGTTCAAGTTTAATAAAAGCAAATAAACCAAATACAAATGCTTGTCATCAAAAGTGTTTCTTTAAAAACATTATGTAAAAAATAAAAATAATATTTAGAATATCAAAACCATTGGCTCAAAACTCATTCTTCTGACATTCAGCTCTCCCCAAACTGATCAGCACAGGCTAATCCAAGCTCTGTGTTATTATTTAATTCACTGTAAGTTTGATTCACAGGCAGGCAGAGCACCAGCCAGCATGGATTTGGCTTTGGGAACCTGGCCAATCAATTCTCTGGGTGCAAAAATGTCAGCTATAGCTGCACCTCAAAGCCCATTGCTAGGATTCACCACAGGCCTGTAGCAAAAATGAGGACATGCTCTGCAATAGTACTGACAACAGCATGGTTCATAGTAGGTTGTATTAAAGATTGTAGTAGGTTATATGAAAGAAATCCAAAAAGACATATCCCATTTTATTCATAAAATATACAGAAATTTTGTAAAAAATTGCCAAAGGGACCAATATCTTCTACCTCCAGGATCCAAACCATCCAAAAGGCAAAGGTACTGGCTTGAAGGCGGACACGGACACTGCCTTATGTGAGCTACATAAGGCTCTCACTCATCACCAAACAATCCACCGGGATGCAGTGCTGACTGTAACAGAGGACTTTAATAATGTCAATCTCAAACGCGCACTCCCAAACCTCCACCAACACATCTCCTGCCCCACCAGGGGTAATAGGACATTAGACCATTGTTACACTCAGTTCTCTGCCGGCGTTTGGGAAATCGGACCATGCCACCATTTTCCTTATGCCTGTTTACAAACAGAGGCTCAAACAGGTGGCCCTGGACATGAGAGGGGTCGCATGCTGGACGGACCAATCAGAGGCTGCTCTGCAGGATGCATTAAATGACGCAGATTGGGACATGTTCCGGCGCAGCTCTGATGACATCGACATGTTTACGGAAGCGGTTGTGGGATTTATCAGGAAACTTGCAGATGACACAGTTCACAAAACTATCATCAGAACGTTTCCCAATCAGAAACTGTGGGTGGATAAAAACATCCGCGATGCTCTGAGATCATGCTCTGCTGTCTACAAAGAAGGGCTGGCCACCGGTGACATGGACCAGTACAAAGCTGCATCCTACAATGTGCGCAAAGCGGTGAAAGAGGCAAAGCGGGCTTTTTCAGATGCCTGTCTGGCATTGTCAAGCAAGAATTGCCAACTAGACTGAAATGAATGTGTAAAAATGTGGCTTCTTTATATGCCAGTCACAGTATATCTCAAACTATAGGAAATACTTAATATAGCAATAAATTCCACGAGGCAGGTCTTTACTGTGATTATCGGTATGTGATGTTTCCAGGGCATCAACCCTTTGATGTTACTGACATAGCCATAATGGAAGTAAAGATATAACTCAGAATGGTATTATAGATTTTATAATACAATGTGTGATCAAAAGGTTCGTGGACTGTTTCTGCAGTGAACGAACAGAGCACGGTCATGCACGTGCAGCAGTAACATTGTTGACCACACTCAATGTCATGTTCATATTCTCCAGATTACAGGTTACGCACACCTGTACACAATTATAACTACACTGTATATAAGGACTCCATTCCTACACTCACATTGTGAAGTAATGCTTACTGAATCATAGCCTGATCTTACCAATCTTTTTGTTGTCTTTCTGAAATTGTTCTGGTTTCTTGTTTTCTTGATTTATTGCCCTCTGATAACTTGTTTGCTGACCGCTTTACCTTTTGCCTGATTTTTGATTGCATTTATGAAAGAATGCAATGACAGAATGGGGCAGGTTGAGACAGTGATAGTAGCATTGTTTTGACCACTAGGGGAGTTCCTTAATAATCTGGAGATTGTGTTGTTGCATCCAGGGAAACCCCAGGATTATGGGGTGCTTGGTGGTTACTGAGGAAAAGATTGGCTCTGCAGGAAGGGCACTGACTTGGAGGAGAGGCTCATTGTGTAAACTGATAACTCCAGTCCCGATGGGTTCTCCATCAACTGTCCTTATCTTCAGTGGGTGCTGGGGTGGATGTGTGGAGAATTTGAGCTTCTGAACGCTATCCCGACTGCACCAGAGTCAGTTAGGGCTGAGAAAGTTATGTAAATAGCTACACAGTTAATAATGTAATCAGTAATCTGGAGTATGTGAAAGTGAGTGTGGTGCATATGTGTTGTAGTCTGGGGCAGCCAAGACAGTAAGCTGCGGTGCTGATATGACAACTGAATTTAGAATAAATTTTTCTGTACAGCTAGGAATAATGTAATTATATCATAATAATTAACACATAGCAGTTTTAAATGACTTGTATAATGCAACTATATATGTCCCAAATAATGACACGGTCTCTTCAGAAAATGTGTGCAGGTACTTACTCTGTAATGTGAGACCAAACTAACTGGATCAAATGTATACAATGTAACAAAAACAGAAACCTCGGTTTGAACCTTGGTCTAGACTTTGGGGTGTGAAACGCCCTAAAACTTACCAGCTCATTTTATTATAACCTAAATTGTACCTGAGAATACTATTGTTTTAATTAAATTAAATGTTTCTACATTTTAAGAACAGTAAATAGTATTAAATGAAACAAAGTTGATATTTGTTGCGAAAACCTTTTCCTTTAAAAAAAAAAACAGTATACAAAAGTGGGATACAATGAGCACATGTCTAATATTATTTGCACAGAGAGGAAACTTTAGAATTCTGGGTGTAAATTTAGCACATCGGGTCGTTCTTTCTAGTGAATTAATTTTGCACTAGCCTGTGAACCAGAGTCCCAGAACTGGAAGGGTTGTCTTCGTTGTCTTCATTTTGGTAGGGGTCTGCCAATTAACTAACTGCTTATCTCTATCAGCCAAACGGCCTCTGCTGCCAGTTCATTTCGGCCCATTGACTGCATAAAAATGGACAGCGTATCATGTCTACAAATTGAAGCCACCACAGTTCTAGCGCCCCTGCTGGCTGGCTGCAGTACAATTTTTAGCTACGTCCATCCACATGTGTTATAACAGAGCAGCCTATTTCCCATGTCACTTATCTCGTCTTAACAATCTTCCTATCAAAAGTGTCTAAATTGAATAGTTAATTTTCCCTAGGCTGATATTTGCACGTTTTTTATTTTCCCCCAGAAATTAGTTTTAAAATGTTATTTTCCTATAAAGTAAGAAGGCGTGGCTACACCTGACCAGACTTTGCCAGTAGTGGCCGGTTAACTTCTTAACACAATTTCCTGTCATATTACATATATTACATAAGGTCACATATATTTAAATTTTTCTGGACACATGCACGAATACAAACTGTTAGCCATTTTTATTAAAAGCGTTTGAAACATCAAGGCATTTCTGAGGAAAAGCTTAGTGTAATCGCGATTAGTCTATTTATACTTTTATGCAGTTGATGATACAGCCAGTTGGATTTTAACATAAACTAATAATCACAATGGACAATAGAGTTCACACAACATTAGAAAATACTCCTTGGCTGCATAAAAATGTCGCTATAAATGTCAGTCTATAGAAATCACTGGCTTCTTTCTTTTCCCCTAATCGACTCAAAATCGACAGGTTTCATTTGTGCAATACTGCCATCTAGTGGGCACTTATGCGAACACACATCATATTGTATACAGCCTGCATATTTCTCAATAAGTAACCAGCAGCCTAAAAATATTCATGTCACCGTAAATTAATATTAGTTTTCAAGTCAAACCGGATAAACTGAGTGGGAAACTTTAAAGTTAAAATTTAAAGTTTAAAAAAAACGATAATTTTTTTTTTTATCTTGCAGTGATTGGCTGTAAGGTTCCCCTCGGAAACTGGTGCACCCAATTTCAAACGCCTTATAACGTACAAAATGGACATGTTAAAATAAAGACTCATCCTAGTGAGCCGGTAACGATTTCCGGTGTCGAGGCGCTTAATAATTGCAGTCAGATGGCGGCGCGCGCGAGCATTCGAGCTTGCGGGGCGCGCGCACGCCTCTCGCGCGTCTCTCCATTCCACAGAGTCTGGTGTCGCGCGCGCTCGGAGTGTCTGTGAGGCGTCTCTGTTAGGACTGAGAGACTTTAAGGCGTTCACTAAACTATCGTTAAAATGTATAAAAATACAACCTTATAGTAAGTGTGACGTTAGAAATGTTTCCTCTAAGCGCGCGCTCGACTGGATCAGAACCGCACACTGAGAGCTGAAGGTGTAGAGTTTATGGAAGGCGCGCGCTCTGAGGGGGAATGTTTCCTGTCACAAAATGCGACTTTTTCACTTCTCTTTGCTGTTTACTTTCATAACAGGTAAGCTGAGCCGTTCACATTAATATACACAGCTGGCACTGTTAGAAATGTGTCTGTGTAAATTCTCTTTAGATGGTAATCACGTGGAGTTCCTGTTTATTAGAGGATTCAACGGAAATAATCGATTAATCGACACACCTTTCACCTCAAACCTCAGTGCCTTATACTGAATTAAACTTGTATATCAATCTGATCATTCTTCCACTTTTATTTACCCTCTGTTAAACCTTATGTAGTAAAACTTAAATGTATTCATTTAAAGATCAATAGAATAAAAGATATATATATATATTATTAGCTATGATGAAGTTATGTAAGGAGTAAAACGCTTCCCTAAGTGCTTTAACGCATTTTCCTAACAATTACAATTTATTACTTGTTTGAAAACGAGTGTTTTTTCTTTAAGTGTTACCGCTTACATCATAGCAGCTATAAACAGTCGTCCTCTTTTTTTTCCTCCTCTTGAAGTTTATAAGAGAAAAAAAGAGTGAAAACTGGAGCTATGTCACAGAGAAACCTGATTTTGGACAGCTGTTACAGATCACTGACACTGGAGACTCCTTCCAGAGCAACGAGCATCTCTTTTCATGCGGCGTGTCCCTGTGATTGAGCTGTTACCATGGAAACGATGATGCATTAGAATGAGCAGAGGAAGTTGTTAGTTAATTAATCTAAAGATGAACAAGGCTAATGTTAATCAACTATATAAATGATTAGCAAGTCTATGGTGAATATAGATGTTATTAGCTTTTATAGCTGTTAGTGTGTATTCAGTGTTAGCTTCTCCTAAACACTGAAGTATTACTTACAGACTGATTCATCTTAAGATTATGAAAATAAATGATTAGCTATCGTCAAAGCTTGTGTGTGTGTGTGTTATTGTTTCCCAGGATTTAACACATCAGGGGAGGATCCCGATGCATCTCAAATTCCGTACACGGACTCCGACAGCGACCTTGCGTCGCGCCCTCGGGACGTTTCCACCGCTGTGACCCGCCTCCCGAACAGTTTTGGGTTCAGGATTGCGCACACACTCCAGACTGCGAGTGTACGTCAGGGTGGAGGGTACTCCGGATTGGGCGATAAGACCAGACTCTACGTTGTTCCACAGGAAAACACACACAATGAACAGGAAAAAGCTGGAACCGTGATCTCCGACCTCGCTTACACCACCACACACTCACTCACTGATTCCACGCTCTCGTTTACAGAAAAAGAACAAGATTCAAGTCTCTCTAGTGCCGAAACACAATGGCCAGGACTTTCTGTGAGCACACAGACCGCAGCGATGAGTGCGCATTCAAATACGGACCTTCCAGAAAAAGGTCCACGTAATACAAAAACATACTCAGATGTACACGATGTTCACTCCGATGTGCTCCAGGCACTTGCCTCAGAAATCTTTCAGAATGGTGACATCACTGTGATGTCATCAGCACCTACGGTCAGTGGACCTCATTTAACTACTCTTGGAAATCGAGCTTCAGTCACTTCTGAATCGCACAGATTTCGCGAGGTCACTGACGGAGGTGACGTGTCAGTGATGTCATCATCAAATCATGTGAATCCAAACAATCCAGATTTGTCCGTTACTGATGAAGCGAACTTTCTAAATGACTCGGTGTCAGATCTCAAGGGGTCCGAGCTCAGCAGGGTCACGTACGCGAGTGATAGCGTGATGAAGTCGTCAGCAAACACGGACACGTCGGAAATAGAGGCGAGCCAAACGAATCGCTTCCCCCGATCAACTCATATTAACGGAAATGTTTCGAGTTATACTCACTCGTCGCTTTTTGATGATTCAAGCACCATGACTGACGCTCCCAGCGTTTCAGGTTCACATCGCCAGATCGATACGTCTACGCTTTCTGACGCTTCGGAAAATGGAACTACTACAAACAGGAAAAGCCCAGAGTTTTACACCAATTCCCCAAACGCAGACTCGACAGCGGCTGACTCGGTTTCTACACAGACTTCACACACCGTCCACACAGAACACGCTACAGTCCGAGAACAGACTACTAACCGAGAGATGAGTGACGCTAACACGCAGCACACGTCTTCTGAAATTCTTCCTACGCAGACAGATTCGCCTTCACGCTCTGTGACATCACCGAGACCGGACTTCACCTCTACATCAGCCTCGTATTCATCGCACACACGCAGTCAGGCTGATCCAGTCAACTCTACCGCACTCCTAACGTCTGTTATCACGACCCATCGAACTGATCCTACCGCGACGCTCGAGGGTTTAAACACAGCTCCGTTTGACACAGCAGAAACAAAACCTAGCACCGGCACTGAAGTACAGACGCAAAATGATAATAATATCACCATAACGTCAGAGTCAAATAATTCGTCTCACGTGACGTCTCTTAGCACTGAATCTAGACCAACGACGGTCACGTCTCACACCTCATCGACTTCTAGAGATGATCCTGCGACGCCTACGACTCCGAGTCCTGCTGTTACACCGCCGTCACGTCTCACCTCTCCGTCGACACACTCACTCGATGGCGTTACCACCAGCGCACCACCTCCAAACCTGCACACCAATCAGACGAGTCATCTTATAACAACGACTCCATCGACTGAGACACGAATCCAAAACTATCTCACGACAAGCAGAAAGACGCCAAGCGTCCAGCAACCTGATACAACGACACAGCAAGTGTACACACTCTCTCACTCCCAGTCTGGAACACACACACCTGTGATCACTCAAACATCTCCGCACCGCACGCTCACTCCGAGAACCGACAAAGACTGGTCACAAAAGGGGCGGGTCTTTATCATGGACGACCAACCGGCAATCATCAGTGGTACGTAAAAACACTTCAGGCTGAATGATGTTTAGTGACTAATGATGTAATAGCTGTTATTGTATTGGAAAAGCAGCTGTTATGAAAATGAGTCAGTAAAATGTATTTTTGTGTGTTTTAGTGGAAACATTCCAGGTGCTGTTGCAGGTGATACTGGAGGGAAACTCGCCCCCGTACGCAGGACTGGTGGAGGTATGGAGTTTGTGTTTGTAGCTACTCGTGCACTTCTGTTGGCTCCTCCTACAGAAAAGGGGTGTGGTTTTTATTGATTCGCTGCGATGACTGACTTCGTGATTTACTCTGTTCCTTTCCAAGAGCGGCTTTGGGAACGTTTTACTTTTAACTAATTTTATACACATCGGGCCGGGAATGCATTATAATTTTAATCACATTTAACATCATCTGTTTATCATCTGGTTTTGTTTTATTGATTTATTTTTGTTACAGGAATCACACGTTTATCAGAACAATTGATTGCTAATAGATCTCCTGTACGCAGGTGGAGCCGTTTTTACACAATGTAGCAGGATTCCAAAGCCAGCATGTGACCTGGAGCAGGTGAGGAGTGTTTCATAGCTCTTTTAGGTAGGAACGCATCATTTAATTAGTAAAAAATGCAACTTTTACTAGTCAGAGTTCGTATTCAACATGTCTGTAATTAGTTTTTACTAGAATTATATTTTTACCAGTGCAAACTGTATTTTTGCAGGTTCAAATTCACCAAATTTCAAAATTCAACTTTAAAAATGTATACAAATTTGACTAGTAATTAATTTATAGAAAATAAATCCATGTCTGTTGTTTTTAATCAATGTTCAGCGGGCCAGTTCTGCAGTCCGTGGTCACGTTCAGGACAGCGGAGGCGGTCTCATGGCTCGGGAGGGCGGAGTCTCTCTTACAGGAGGCGGGGCTGAAACCACTTCCAACACGGGGGGTTTATGTGAGCGGCGTCCGGGTGAAAAACATCACAGTGGGAGGTCAGAATAACACACACGCACACGTGCACACACACACACACACACATCCGGAGTTCCAGACAGTTCCAAAGCACACCTTTAAAACAAAAGCTTTCCTTTAATGTGCACACAATGCTGATTTATATTTCAATACAAACCTGTGGTCCATTTTGTGTTATTTTAAGTGTGTGTGTGTGTGTGTGTGTGTGTGTTTCAGGTCTGCACAGTGATGTGTGTTCTCGGTTGTTTTCTTGTCCGTCTGACTTCGACTGCGTCTCTTCCGAGAGGAACGTCACCTGTAGATCCGCGTGCCACTCCGAGTTCTGCAACAACCACGGCATCTGTGTGCACCGGCCTGGACAGCGCCCCCTCTGCCAGTGAGGCTCGTAGTAGTTATAAGTGCTATAAGTAGTCGCTCAGGAACCCCAAACCTCCAGGGGGCCCCGTTAGAATGCTCCAATAATCCATAATGACAAAACAAGTCAAGAATTTTAGTTATTTTTGTGAATTTACTTAGATTTTTAGTAAATGTGCAAAAATTTCAAAAAACAAATAGTTAATTGAACCCATTTTAATTTAAATGTATAATCCAGAAGAAGTAAAGGGGTCTCGAGTTCATCCGGAGCTGTGGGTTGTTCATCAGTCTCCAATCCACTTTAATGAGGTCGACACGTTTTCAGACGTCACTCAGGTCTCGATGTGGCAGTTCAAATCCCGGGTAGCAGTCGCATCGTCCAGTCTTTGAGTTATGAGTCTGCTAATGGACACGAGAGTAATCGAGAATAAATGTCTTCTTTTTCTATACTGTATGTTTATATTGTATTCTCTTTTTGTGAGCTTACAGTCCAAACAGTTTTAGCTGTGTGTGTGTGTGTGCGTGTGTGTGTGTGTGTGTGTACTGTAGGTGTCCTGTAGGTGAGGATTTCTGGTTCATGGGTCAGCGCTGTGACCTCCGTATGACCCGACAGAGGCTGGCCGGTGCGTGCTTCGGTGTTTTGGCCGCCATAGCAGTGCTGATGGGGCTCCTGGCTTATCTAGCAGTGCAGCGCTTTAAGAAAATGCTTATTCAGGCCAAAGCAGAGCAGACACAGAGCAGGTATCACACACACACACACACAAACACACACACACACACTCTACAACAATCACACTGAGCACATGAGGCGTTATTCTGGCCGTGTTATTGGAAAGTGAGCGGGAAATCGTTGGACAGTCAAAACAAAGCAGAGTGGAGGCGTGCACTCAGTCACAAACACACAGGGCTGAGGTTCTGAAGTGAAAAGTGTGTGTGTGTGTGTGTGTGTGTGTGTGTGTGTGTGAAGTTACCGCAGATTTAACCACTTTGATGAGCTGTCAGCTCGTTTTTGGAGAAGGTCCTGGCCCGGATCTCTGGACTCGCTGGACAACACCGCGTTCAGCCGCTCTGATGAGTTACTGCACATGAGGGCGCTGGACCGCACCTGCTGTTACCATGACGACACTCTCTCCATCGCCTCCACCTACCCGGATAGTGTTAAACACCTCAATACGGTGTATTCTCAGAGGTAGGACTGCATGGAATTTATACTTTTTACCTACAAATGAACACAACGCATGACGACTGTTCAGCGTTTGAAAATGCTTTCGATGGAAGGACAACATTTATACATTTTTTTTTTTATGTGGAGAAAAAAAGATCACTGTGGTGCACACATACTGTATCTCTGATGTACAGACTCTAGGCACTCTATAACCCCTCTCTCTCTCTCTCTCTCTCGTTCGCGCTCTCTCAATCTTTACATTGTATCTTACAATTGGTATGAAATGGTTCAATTACATTTTTTCTTGTTCGAGTCCTTCCTCAATGGGCCTCTGTTTATAACTTGTTTGTTTGTTATAACTTGTACTTGTTTGTTGCTGTTCCCATATTTGACCACTAGGTGCAATAACTCCGGGGCTTCGAGCTCGCTATACTTTGTTTGCCTAGAAAGGCGAACAAATCAACATGACATCCGTCCCATAGCAGCAGTTTTAAACATAGTTAATGAGGACTTTATGAAAGAGTAACATTTAACAGTTGTCATTGTGTGTTTTTTGTTTGTTTGTTTGTTGTGTTAGCTCTCAGTATCACTGGGACATGAGCACGTGCAGCCTAGCGGACGGCGTGATCGACTCAGGCAAGGCGAGTGACCTGTCCGTGTGCAGCTGGCCTATAGAGCCGATCCAGTGGACGCCTTTCCCCTTACTGCAGCAACTCAGAAATGCAAACACAGTAAGACACACACACACACACACACACACACACGCACAAACATTTTCAGATACACACGTCATAATTTTATATAAATTCTAATGATCTGTGCTACTCCGCTATTCTCAGATAAAACCCTCTCGGCCCCGCTCGTACTGCGAGGGCATGGAGCTGGTGGGACTGGAGAAGAGCCGGACGGCATAGCGAGGGATTAGCGGAGGCCGTGACACACACTCAGGACCCGGGACACTCGGTGAAGATGTATTTACTTGAAATTGTTAAAAAAAAAAAAAAAGGCACCTGTAACATAACATGGTTTATTTCGGTGGGAGAAGCTCTTTCTTGATGAAAGATTATTGTGGTGTTTTTATATAATTTGAAATAAACATTACTCTTTATAGATGTGCGTGCGTGTGTGTGTGTGTGTGTGTGTGTGTGTGTGTGTGTGTGTGTGTGTAGCCTTATTCAGTATAACCGAGCTAACTTTCGCAGCCACTTAGTGTGACATGGATTATAAAAGCACAGAAAGTCCCAGTCGAAGCACATTTTAACATTCATTAAAATAATTAATTTTTTATCAAAATTAAATAAAAAAACTAAAATAATTATAACCAATAAAATAGTTTTTAGGTACATGAGGTTGCACTTTCTTTCTTGTAAACTCGTTAATTCTTTTCTTCCCTTCTTCCTTTAAAATTTTTTCTTTGAAATTTTCTTTTTTAAAACTTACTTTCTTTGTTTCTTAATTTAAAATGTTTTCTGTTTTTCTTTCTTTAAAACTCTTTCTTTCTTTCTTGTGTATTATTGTTTCTCCTTTCCTTCTTTCCAGAACTTTTCAGCCACTAAACAGAAAAACATGACTACACAAATATTTTTAATGTTCCCTAATTTTTTATTAATTGTTTTTAGTTGTTTTTTTTTTTTGTAAAAGAGACACATTAGTATAATCATCATTGCAAACATCATTTTATTTGATTGTATTTTGTGTGACATGATTTAATCCGAGTGGGCAGTTTATTAGGAATGTAATAGCTATATATTAATTATAATGTTTTCCTTGTCGTCTCTCACCCGTGTGTAAAGCAGCTGTTCAGATGGTAGATGCGCGTGCCAGAGATGCCCAGTTTAACTAATCAATCAAGTGCTTTTATTTAAAATGTAATAAATTTGATGAGTTTATTAATGAACGCTGATCAGGGTTAATGATGTCACACCGGTGTGGTTCTCCGCGTGGCGGCGCTGCTTCTGCTGCTCAGTGGCGGGAGCGCGCATATGTTCTTCGGCGTGAGCGCGCTCGAGTTCTCCTTCTCGTGACACGCGCCATGGCTGTGGGCGTGAAACGCGAGCCCGTTCTCTGCCTTGATGTAGTGAGCGTGCGCGGTTTGATGAAGGGGCGTGGCCGGCGCGTAACGGAGGGAACGGAGCGCCAGCTCGTCGTTGCTCGTGCGACAGGCGCCTGGCGAGCGCGGCAGCGCGTTCGCGTGACCGCGGTAGCGCGAGCGGTAGCTGGAGGAGCGGCGGCTCTGGAGCGACGCGTGCACGCAGTTCCGAGGTGCGCGGCGGAAGGTGCGCGTGCGGTGCGAGTCGATGAACAGGTGCACCGTGAGCGCGCCCACCGTCTCCGCCATGATGAAGGAGAGCGCGCCGCAGTAGAAGCTCCAGCCGTACCAGTGACTCCGCTTTGACTCGCTCTGATTCGGATCTCCGGCGTTGGCGGAAATGTACACAATGATCCCGATAATGTTACTGAGCCCTGCAACACACACACACACACACACACACACACACACAAGCCTGCATTACATTATATAGCTTACACATCAAATATTTCAATAAAATCCCACTCAGTGATTACAGAGAGCTGAAAAGAAAGAAAGAGGAATTTTAAAAGAAATTCCTTTCAAAGGAAGGAAATTTTAAGGGAAGAAAAAAATGAAGTACGAAAAGAAGCAATAAAAGAGCAAAAAGAAATTAGAGCAAAAGAACTAGAAAATTTGATGAAGAAAATGTAGCGTGACTGCTAACTAATTCCCTGTGCTGCTGCAGTGTTGCTAGGCTGTTGCTATGCTGTTCCACCTGGTTGCTATGCTGTTCCACCTGGTTGCTAATTTGTTGCTAGGCTGTTGCTAGGCTGTTCCACCTGGTTGCTATGGTGTTGCACCTGGTTGCTAATTTGTTGCTAGGCTGTTGCTAGGCTGTTCCACGTGGTTGCTATGGTGTTGCAAGTGGTTGCTAATTTGTTGCTAGGCAGTTGCTATGGTGTTGCTAGGTGGTCGCCTGGTCATGTCATGCACTTACAAACCAAAACACCTATCTGTCTGTCTGTCTAATGTAGCGTACCTGCGGAGACGAAGAATATTCCTGCGCTCAGGATGACGTTGTGGCGGTTCTTGTAGAACTCACTGGCCGCGACACACACTCCACCAACGAACAGCAGCCCAACACTCATGATCGGGAAAAGACTGGAGGCACGTACCGCTCCTGAAACACACACACACACACACACACGTGAATTTTTTTTAATTATCCTTTTGCGGATATTCCATTGACATATCTGTTGTTTTTACAGTATACTTTGTGTGTGTGTGTGTGTGTGTGTGTGTGTGTGTGTGTGTGTGTGTGTGTTGGTGTGG
>JAQQZX010000010.1:14418622-14430004 GCA_030068355.1 Notoglanidium maculatum | reverse complement strand
GCAATTATTCTGCTGCATCTTGTTCATATTCAGCATCTTCTGGGAAATGATCAATGTTTTTACACACACCTGTGAACAGACCTTACACACACACACACACACACACACACACAAGTTACCAAAAGCCATTTTACACACAATTACTCTAAAGATCAATCTTAAATGAATTAAATATGGACTGTAAATGTAATAAATATAATATGTAATAAATAATAAATGTAAATATGCCACTGGGTGTTGTGAGGAAATCCTACATGTCATGCAAGTGGGTTGTTTTTGATCTCATACCATAAAAATATTTGATGTTACTGTTTTTTTATTCATTCAAGAACAACATGTAAGTTTCTATCTATTTATAGCTGCATTTATTGCTGTTGAATGTCGGGGAAACAAGTCCGTTCCTGTTCTCGCTTCCATCATATGACGTGTCGTTCTTTATTAAATAAAAATGTATAATTGTTGTTAAATTACTGTACGATAAAACACTCCAGGATGTGCTGTTTTAGGGAAATAGCTAGCAGTAACTCTGCTTCTCTCACCCTAAATCATTACTTATTTTCCTATAACAGCACAACACACAGTGCTTTATTATGTACAGAATTTATTTGATATCATTTCGGTTCTACGTGGCTGAATCAGCTCTCACGGTTTCTCTAAATAAAGTATTCCTGAATTCACTTTGTAAATTCCACAGAGTTTAAAACGTGAATTTTCATCCCTGTCAGTGTCGAATGAAGCGAGCGCTGTCGTATCGACGTCCCGCTAACAGCCAGGACGCTTCATTACACTTTCCATTAAAGGCAGTGATGTAGGTCAGAGACCGGGAGATTTGGGTCGAAGGGACACTTCCTGTTTCCTCAAGGTGAAAAAAAAAAAAAAGTTTTATCCCAGAATCTAAAGTATCACTGTTTAAATTCTAAACTTTTCAGATATATAGTTCTCATACAAGATTCTCAGTCATTTAAGAAACACATTAAACACTTATCTGTTACAAAAGCACGGTGGTGGTAGCATCAAATGATTGATAATTGCATATACGATGCGAAATAAACAGTTTATTAAAACTTTAGGAATTATTGAGCATGAAATAAATTCACATCCTATTAGAATTCTTTCTACATGGTAGATCTTCAGGTTCTACTGTCCAGATCATCCGCTAATAAACATCTTAATGTTAGAAACATTTGTGCTGTTATTTCTGCGGCGTTACAGTTTGCAACAACGAAGCAAAATATATTTAGCAAAATATAAGAAGTACGCAACGCTGTTGTATCCTCACCTTCCATGCAGCACTGACGCCACAGGCCCGAATGGGTCAGGACCTCTTCGTTCTTTTGGCTCGTCTCGTTGTCGCCCGTGCTCTCGGTGCGACACACTCCGGGCGAGTAAAGCCAGTAATCCGTTCCTACCGCGATGGTCATGAGGCTGAAAGCGGCAAAAGCTCCAGCTGTAGTGATGAGCATCTGAGCTCCACGGTTACACGGCCTCATCGCTCTTCCATCTCACGAATCTCTTAAACTTTTCAGATAGCAATCCAAGATGGCGCCTAAACAGAATCGCATCACCTGGCTGAAAATCTGGGGACCTTCTTCAGGAACTGCTCACCAACGAGGACTTATTTTACTTCAGTGAAATGTAACATCCATGTTAGGTCACAGGTTCGGAGATCATTTGCTGCTGTGCGGTCATTCCACGACACCAGAACAGTGAGTGTGTTGTCCGGTCATGGCCACTTCACGCCTAGAACGACTGCCCCTTTGTGACCGATCAATATTATGAATGAAACAGGCCGTGTGTGAAGGCTTGTCAATTATCTGGATGTAGATTTTGATCTCTAATAAACAAGCAACAGTGACAAAGGAAAACTCCCCGAGATGTCATGCGGAAGAAACCTTGACGCAACACAACGTTTGGAAATTTCAGCTTTATTTCATCCTACACACACCATGAGTAAAGGAGCATGCACAATATCCGTCAGTGGATAAACCCTCGCCCCGACATCAGGTTTTTTTTTTTTTTGAAATACTCATTCACGTATTGATCATTGCTGTATTGTTGACTTGCATAGTTAAATCCTTAATTTTGGGGAAGGTTAGTACCGGAAGCCCTTTAATTTTTTATTATTATTATTATTTTTTTTAAAAACTACCTTCACAACCAACAAAAAAAGCCCCTCCTGCATGCGTGTTTAAGGTGTGTGCATGCGGCACACGCACAGGTAGCAACGAGAAAACAAGTCGAAATTTTTTTTAAATAGATTTTCTCATCTATTAACATCTGTTAGTCAGTGTTAAATTGCCACAAACATTCATCTATCCATATTATGATACATCACCACCAGGCACGTGACCACACAACGCTTGCTCAGATGGAAGACTAGGATCGCTATTGGACGTTTATTTCTACATAGGAAATTAAGAACTATAGAAATGATCGTACATCATAACCTTTGAGGATCTATGCTAGAACAAGAGATCCGACCACAATATATATCGACACGAGATAAACGAGCGAAAGCTCTACCAAGCATGCACATGGTGGACTACGACTCCTTTTTTTTGTTATTCACGCCGAGTCCCCGAAATGCTGCAAACCAACACGAAATTCATGAGCACTATTTTGATTTCCAAGTCGAGTTTAGTTTCATAAATACCAAGTAAAACGTGGAGGATAGAAGATATGACAGCAGATTTTCCTCGGTTACGTAACCATAGCTGATTAGACTAAGTTCAAAATTCACTAAAATCATACGAATTATTATTATAATAAGTTGTGTCCTGAAATAGAAAATATTTTTCTTCTTTTTCATTAAAACTAGCATTTCATCTTTTAACGTGTAAATTGTAGCAAGATATAAAATTGCGCTTACACGATGGCCGTGCATAAGTATTCGCCCCCCATTCTCCATTTTTGGACTCTTACAACCTGGAACTGAAATGGACAAAATTGTGATTTTAGATCATGGATCTACCCAAAAGATGATAATATTCAAAATTGAAATTATATATAAGTGCAAAATGATTTCAAGTTTGTTACCTAAACAAATGAAGATCAAAACAAACAATTATGGAAAAATGATAATTTGGGTATAAAAAAGAAACATCCCACAGAACAACAATTTCAAAAATAAGACAAAACTGTGACTTTTCCTGTTCATTATAACTAAAACAAAGCTGCGGGTAAATCTGAGCATGATGCTTGTGTAACATTACAAAATACAGAAAAGATTTAACGGAGAGGGAGTGAGGGGGGTGTGAATACTTACGCAAGTCATTGTAGCACGGTCAGCTATAACCACAAATGATCTTAACTTTAAATGTAAGCTTAATGCAAGCCTCCAGATGTCGTCTATGCCATGAAACACACAATCTAAGTATAGATGAACCTTTTTTTTTTTTTTTTTATCAAAAGAGAATTGTACATGCTAACTATTATGTGTTTGAATTGGGAAAAAAAAAGGATGGTGATGTATTATTTAATTCTAAGACTGTTATTTGTTATAATTTAGGTTGAATGGTGTTATTGTGTAATTGGTGTAACGTTATAGAGTAGAAGCCTCTATTTTTTAGGTCAGATTTGCTAATATTTGGTGTTTGGGCTAGCAGGAAGTACAGGGAGTGGTAGGGTAATTCTCATGGAGATGACAAAGACATTCTCATGGAGATTATGGACATTGTCGTGTAGCACTGTTCCCTTCCCTCCACTGTTTCTGAGACACGTGACTCGGTCAGGACGTGGGAAAATCAGTGGTCTCGCGTTCATGTGATGGATGTTAATGCTGCGGCGAGGGAGAAACCCATCACAGCCCGGAGGTCACACCTCAATGACAAACTCCGGATTGGTGTAGGAAAAGCCTTGGAACTCGTTTTGGTCCAGATTCATGATGAAGAGTTTATCCGTTGGCGTGAGCTCCACTGCCATCTTGGTGAACTCTTTGTCAAAGTTGCCGGTGTCGCGCCGGTTTTTCTAGAAGTTTTGAGAGAAACGGAGAGAAAGAGTTGATTATTTTCCTATAACAGCACATTATGGAGTGGGTTTTTTTTTTTACACCACAGCAATTTGACTAAAATTTTTTATTTAATTTATTATTAAACAACACATTTCTTATACGTGTATATTTACAGGTAATGTTGTGGAATGTCAGTGTAAAAAAGTACATAATACATTATAATATTGCGGAAAAACATGGACATTTCCATTCAAAGCTTTAATACTGTAAAATGTTTGTATCAGTGCATCCAGACCTGTGTATTTCCAGAGCGTCTCTGCTGGACATGAGAGTGTGATAGGATTAAACTAAACACAGGCTTGTGTTACGTTTGGTTATATTCATGCATGGTGTGTATTTGGTTAAAATTTGAGAACGTTAATTTTTTTGGGGCAAAAAACACCAATACCTTTTTTCAGCCCCCAAATTTTTACATTCTTAGATCTTCACCAAATTCGCAGTGTGTTTTAGGGCTGTCAAGACTAAGACAAGAACATACTTAGTTTTGTCCTATCACACTCCAAAGCTGTGATAAATCCATCCATCCATCCATTATCTATACTGATTATCTGTCAGGCTCGCTGGTTCAAACCCAGAACCTTCTTGCTGTGAGGCGACAGTGCTAACCACCGCACCACCGTGCTGCCCGAGCTGAGATTCAGTACAGTACATATTGCGTAGCATAGAATAGTATAGTATAGTACAGTGCAGCATAACAGCACAGTGTAGTATGGTACGGCACGGCATAGTAAAGCAAAGTAACATCCGGTGTGGTATGTTATGTAGTATAGATAAAATAGGTATACTACAGTATAGTATAGTGGATAAAACATGTACATTTCCATTCACACTCACGCACATGTACTTTAACGGATGTTGAGCAGTAAATGTTAATATCAGTGTGTCCCGAACTGAGTGTAATATGCTGGATATGAGCGTGTCAGATCTCAGCTCTGGAGTGTGAGAGGGTGAAACTAAACGCACTATTGTGTTACTCTTGATCATCTTAATGCACAGTGTGATTTTGGTGATGTTCAAATTTTTGCCCGAAAAAACACAAAGGCCCCTTACCATATTTATTTTTTTGCCGAAAAATGAGACGTTCTCAGATCGTCACCGAATTCGCCGAGTGTGTTCGGGCAGTAAAAACTAACACATGCGTGTACTTAGTTTCATTTCATCACCCTCTAAAGTTGAGATACAGTATAACATAATATTGCATAGCACAGCATAGCACAGTATAATATAGTACAGTACAGTATAGAGAATAAAATAAGCACATTTCCATTCAATCCTTCCATAAATATCAAATAAAAGTCTCCCTACAAGAAACCCTCACATCACCAGTTAGACCTTTCATGGTTATGGTATGTTTTCATTCAGGAGGAGAAAGAGATTTAACAGAGATTTACAGTACAAGGTAGAGATATATGATTGCTCTGAAGCTTTAATATTTTTGTAGAAATCAAAACCTAACGCCATACTCAGACAAACGCTAACATCAGCAGCTCTCCTACCGTGTTGGGTGAAGTTCCAGCATTCAGAAACATGACTGATAAGGCTAAATAATGGTAACTAACGTTATAGAGTAACACATGCCAAGCTAGCTAGATAATTAACAGAGAATAAAAGAAGCATATGGGGAACATATTCGTTCCCAGAAAGTGTACGACTGGTTAGTCTGATCCTTATCTGTCTTTATTTTCTCTTGAGATGTTTACATTTAAGACACATGCATTGATTAAAAAAAAGAATAACCTGGGCATGAAATCTGCACCCAGGAGAATGATTTCTCTACCACTGCTACTTTTATGTTACGATTCCAGGAAGTGCTTGGCCCCTTAATTGCTGCCGGCAGCTATCGGTGATAATGGGAGACCATTTTTAAGGCGTTCCACGAGTATCTACACTTACCCTGTTTTATTAAATATGCTATCATCAGGTCAAACCATGTCCTTGGAAAGCACAGAACACCAGGAGATGGACGCTTGCTGATTCCTACCTTTTGTCACGGCTCAGAGGAGCACCTTCTCCCGCACGCCCCTCGGCCTGGTCCCTGGGAGCCTACACAACAGCTGTTTCCAGATGTTCTCACAAAAACGATCAGGGGTATTTGTTTCACAGACATATACCCCCCTTGCCATACACACACACACACGTTTACACAAGCATGCTTTTAGCTATACTGCAATTTCCTGCAGATGGTCTTGATTTGTTAGAGTGCCTTAAGGCCTCCTGTATCCATTTATGTGTGCATGAGTGTGTGTGTGTGTGTGTGTGTGTGCGTCTTGGCATTTCTGTACATCGCATGTGAGTGTGCTTGCTGGAAGGACCATCTGGGTTAAATGTTTGGCGTTTCGCTGACTAAGCTTTTCCCCTCATCTGTTACAGGTTTTTATAAAGACTTCACTGATTATTGCTACGAGGTGCTGCGTGCAAAACCTCTAACAAGCGCTAATAAAACCCCAAACCCTACACTATCCTAAAAGATCATTTTACTATATGCAGATAATTTCAGCTTTTTTTTTTCAGACATTTGTGCATTTGGCAACTTCAGCACTGAGAAGTATCACTTAAAAAAAATGATGTAATGGTTAAATTCCTTTTCATTACCTTAGTCAGTGTAAAGTGTTCTTTATTCAGAGCGGAGTTCCTCGCATGCAGTGTATACGTGTCTCAGTTATGTATGATTATGATCTTGAGCTTCAGCATTTTTCTTGATACCATCTCGAATGAGGAGCAGCGTTAAGCCCAGCATGACTGTCTGACACACTGAAACTTATATTTTGGCTATTAATGCACTCAAAACAGTGATTAGATCTGTACATACGACACTGATAATTCATTAATCGTATCATTTACTGGAACATCAGAGGAGATGCATCTTAATCAGAGACAGCTCTCATCTCGAAACCGTGATCAATTCTCTTAAACGCAGCGCACGCTGTGGGCGGATCTGGGGGAGGGCCATTGACTCCTGCTGGAACCTGATTGGCCCCCTGAAGCGGCCCTGTCCCGTCACTAGTGTCACCCGTCGATCAGATTATAGATGAACGCAATTCCACACGCGAACATTTGGTGGCAGTAATGAACAAAACAGGAATGTCCACTGATAATAAAACCCAGCAGCCCAGAGATACGTGTGCGCTTCTTGCAGCCCTGCGTTCCAGTCAGTTTACTGCTCACTGTTCATTACAGTACAGAGGAATCAGGACAAAACCATAAGTACCATTATCTGTGATTTAAAACCGTGAATTGGGAAGGACGAGAGCTGCTCTCTAGCTGCTGTGTGTGTGTGTGTGTGGGAGATTTGTGACATTTCAAACAGACTATTAGTGGTTTCAAAAAGTTAAAAACAGTTAAACTTGTCCAATGTAAAACATTTGATGAAAAAAAAACAACATTTGTGTTGATATGTTGTAAAATACCCATGTCTTTAAAATACCCCCGTGTCCTCTTGAAGTTGCTCACGTGCAGCATAAACAGGCTAAATACTTCCCAAAGCGACCGTGTGCAGGGATGTTAGACATACGCTTGGCCCCTCCGTGTCTAACCCGACTCCGAACTCGCAGAACTTCGCCGTGTTACATATCGAGGTACCTTTGGAACTTTACAAAGCAGTGCATAACAGTTTTTGAAGGTATCCATGCCTTTATTGTTGTTCAATGTTAGCTGGTCACTCAGCAAGACTGCTGTTCAGTAAAGGGTAATGAAAACTCAATAAGCAACACGTTATTATTCTACAATAACGATGTGTTGGACGTTGAGCATGTTCATGTGAGAAAAAACAGAAAACAAAAACAAAGATTAGTCATAGCTTTAGTTCGTGATATATATATATTTGTCTATAGTAAACTGTAAAATGTACCTTCTGTTCACAGTGGATTGCATTACTCTCAATAAACAAACAAAACAACTAAATATATGTTTTCGCTCTTTTTTTAACATAGTCTCAATAATAATACCACTTTAGGGACTGTCAAAATTATTAAAAACTTCTCGTAAGGATGGATCCGCAGTCCTTAGTTACAGTGTGTATCCAAGTTCATGCATGATGTCTACCGTTCACACCGATGACTGACAGGAAGCAGCGATTCCCACCCTGCCTTAAAAAAGAAAACAGACCCTGTGTACCTGATTCACGTGTGCTGAGCCAAAACAAAACCCCACCCCATCCCATCCCATCCCGAGGACTAGTTTGGGAATCACTGATGTAAACTAACTCCACAGGACCAAACTCTAATCCTGACCTGGCTTCTGATTTGGCACAGATATACGACAAAAATTACATTTCTATATATATACATGCTCACACTGGGCCTCGTTTATCAATCTATTAGTAAAGCTGTGTGTAAATATCGCTTCATAGACAAACTGAAGTAAAAATCCCTGCACGATTTTTTTTGCTGATTGTCTTCGAGAATGTACTAGACGATAATCAGTGTTGGGTGCGTTTACTTTCGGCCGCAATTGAATAAACGGCGGCTGAACGAGACGGAAGAGCGCCTCCTGGCTCCTCCTGTCATAGGGCGCCGTTACTTTTGCACTGATCGGACGGCTAGTCTGGTTTGCCATTACAAAAGACTCAACATTAGCAAGAGATTTAAACCTGTATATAAAATCGCGGCGATCGTTTTTATTGCGACGGCAGTCCGTTAGTCGTACGTGAAATTCTCGCGGGATACGGAGTTTTTCCGGAATTGTCTGAATGCTCCTGTGGACCAACTTCGGTCAAATCCAGTTTGATAAATGAGGCCCAAAATAAAAAAAAATATTTTTTTTAAAAAAAAAAAAAGGTCCTACATAATGAAACGTTTTATATGTTGGCAATTCTTTATATCTATATTATTTATAATATATCAGCGGTAATTTATACCGTATGTATGTTCTAAATCCCGCCCCCCCAAAGAAGATACAGCGTTCATTATGTTAACCGAATAACAAAAAGTAAACATATATGTTCCTCATGTAGTCAACTCATAACATTACGAGTTTATAACACCGTAGAAGGGCAATGTGTGTGTGTGTGTGTGTGTGTGTGTGTGAGATGATTAACCAACTTGAATTGTATGAAAGAAACGGAAGCGTAAATGTAGATACAGACTGATCATAAATGATCATCTCAGTCGTTTCAGCTTCTCCGATCTGATTGGTCGCCGCGCTGCTATTGGCTACTTGGACTCCTGAGCTGGGAATTCTGCGTTAACGTAAGTGAAACCCTGGAACTCGTCCTGGTCCAGGTTAAGAATCACTTCCTGGTCGGGAGGGGTCAGGACTGGAGGATGGCGGGTGAAAAAACGGTCAAAGTTCTCTGCGTCTCGACCGCACTGTGGAGAAGACGAGAGAAGAGAGGTGTGCCATGGGAGGATGGTGGTGAAAAGAAAATTCAACACAAACATGGCAAAAACAAGACGTTTGCAAGGGAAATAAAATGTAAAAGCGGGATTAAAACACAGAGAGGAACGCTGAATACATCACAGCATCATCTGCAAATGCTTTAATCCCGTTGTTAAACATATTCCAGAAGCAGAATAATTTTCTGAAGCCAAACGTGAAGCACAAATGTCGAGAGAACATTTGTTTACTAATCAGAGGTGGATCTGACTTTAGGAGTGAAAGCCATGGAGCTGATTTCCTGGTGAGATGGAGTGCCGCAGGTGCGTGCTGACACCTCGTGATAGTTATGGGTTATTGATGCTGACGTTCATGGTGTGTCAGTGTTGTTTATACCACAGCGTGCTGAAGCCGCCGATCCGAACTTTGATAAAGAAATAATTGTCATGGTTGGCATGTTGCTGTGGTATAAGACGAATGAAACACTCGGGGCAGATTCTGTTACAGGGAAACTCTCTGTATTTACTCGTCCCGTGTCCCGGATCATTTTCCCGTAACATCGCGTCCGCGAGTGTTTCATTCCTTTCTTGTGATAAATAATAATGATCGTTTCACTCAAGCAGATGTGTTAGTGGAGTATGTTTACCGCAGGCTTCCCAGAACCGGACAGAAACGTGTACTGGCGCTGGTACTTACAGCTCTTTAGACGTGAAAAGCAGTCACACGGGCGACCAGCTGGACAGGTTTCATTAAAAATAATAAACAAACGCGTAAATAAAATCAAACTGGCAAAGCTAATAAACCCGCTGAGATCAAATGTACGCCGCCGTCACATGATCTCGCACCGGGCGCTGCTTCCAACATGGTCCTAATGCCAGTTTGTTATCATATCCCTTTAACAGATCTGGAAAAAATCTTCGTTTTGTAAAAACCCAAGGATGCATGAACATAAATTAGACTTCCTGTTCAGCAAAATAAACATTTTCTTTTGTGCTGTTGAAAAAAAAAACCTGCACACACACACACACACACACACTCCAGTTTCTACCACAGATACGAGAACCAAGCCCACAGACTTGAGTATGTTTAGCATACATGTTCAGAAGACTAGTACAGGACGAGTCATCCAAAAAAAAAAAAAAAAAAATAGTAATGAAAATTCAAAAATTTTAATAGGGAAGTGAAATTAATTATCAAATGCTAACTTGCTAAGGCTGGACTACATTATCTCACACACACACACACACACACGTTTACTTACTGATTTGGGTTTGAATGGAGGTTGAACCTCTTTGTTTTGCAGTTTCTCCCAATCCATGTAGCGGAAGAACGCGTGCTCCTTAATGTCCCGCTCGCCCTCAGGGCCGCAGCCCAGACGCTTCCCCGGGTGCTTCGTCATCAACTGAAACACACAGCGACCGTTAGCAAGAAGCAACTGACCGGTCAGGAGATAAACTGCTGATTAGTTTTCTGTAACAGCCGCGCAGGTTTATACTACTACTAATAATAATGTGTGTGTGTGTGTGTGTGTGTGTGTACACTCACGCCTTTGCATATAGCCACAGCTTCTTTAGTCATGGATTTCGGGTAGGACACGTGGTGCTCCATGATGGACTGGAAAAGCTCGTCCTCGTCTTCGCCATCAAACGGAGGCTACAGAAAGGCCAGAGTTATAACGCTAACTACAAACATGCGTTAATTAGCATCGCTAATGTAGCTTTTTTAATGTTTGGCGTTTACCTGTCCTGCTAACATCTCATACAGGAGAACTCCGTACGCCCACCAGTCCACAGACTTCCCGTACGGCTGATAGGCAATGATCTGAAAGTGCAGAAACCGTTTGTCACACTTCCTGTCTTTATCATCGTCAGTAACGCAAATCGTCGCTAATTAGACCATTACAGGAGAATCAGACAGAGGAAAATAAAAGTGGGTTTATGTTCATTCTCATGTATTATGATAGTTAACTGGGGGCTGCTCTTCCACACACACACACACACACACACACACACACACACACACACCTCAGGTGCAATGTAGTCCGGAGTTCCACAGAAGGT
>JAQQZX010000010.1:14361172-14374946 GCA_030068355.1 Notoglanidium maculatum | reverse complement strand
AGTGAGAGAGAGAAAGAGAGAGAGAGAAGCAGAAAAAAGAGAAGTAGAGAGAGAGAGAGGGAGAGAGAGAGGCAGAAAAAAGAGAAGTAGAGAGAGAGAAGCAGAAAAAGAGAGGTAGAGAGAGAGAGAGGAAGTAAAAAGAGAAGCAGACAGAGAGAGAGGGAGAGAGAGAAGCAGAAAAAAGAGAAGTAGAGAGAGAGAGAGAGAGGGAGAGGGAGAGAGGGAGAGAGAGAGAGAGGCAGAAAAAAGAGAAGTAGAGAGAGAGAGAGAGAGAGAGGGAGAGGGAGAGACTAGCATTTACTTGAATAAACGGATTAGCTCGCGTGCAGTCTACCTGAAATTACAATGGGCGGGAAAGTTAAAGCGGTTAAAGGGGTAACGGAAGCGCTCGTGGATATTTAAGAATGATTAAAAACCCACAGGCAGCGTCTTTAAGCGACAGACACCTCTCCGAGGGCTCGGTGTTTCATTTATTTATTTATTTACCTGTAACGGTAACCTAAACGCGCCTGTTTAAGGACTGAGCCGTGCAGCTGACGCGCGTGGGAGGCACTGCGTCCAGGCGCGTGGACGCGCTCGAGACCGTCACCGGGGATTCGACCGAAACCGTAATCTGCGTCGTCGTCTGTAGTAGAGCTGGAGACGTGTCTAACTGTCTGGGATTGCGTTTCTCACGTGTGAATTCGTCGCCGTTGCGTCCCTTTGCGTGTTTGCGCGCGCGCGCACGAGTGTGTGTGTGTGTGTGAGAGAGCGTGTATGTGTGTGTGTGTGTGTATGTGTCCTCCCTTCCCGACAAAAAAAGAGAGGAAAAAAAGGATGCGATGTTGACGGAATATCCACCTCAGAAGAACGGCAACGGCAGGCGCGCGGACCTGTTCCACCGGCTCCACTGCGGAACGATGCGCTCGAGACTCTGAAAAAAAAAAAAAATTCCCGCTGGATTCCTTGTAGCTACTTTCTGTTAACTAAAAACGATTAAAAGATTTCGTTTCTCCCTCCCACACACTTTAGAAATGATCAAGGTAAACACAAGGACACCGGCGGATTCCACTCCTCAACTTAAACGGATTTAGCAGGAAAGAAAAAACATGAGACGGGAAACGATATAATCAGCGATTAGAATGTTGGAAATGTGTAAAGAAGATATCGGGTAAGTCGTTTTTTTTTTTGTCTCATTATTTCCTGACATTAATGCGCGCTATATCTGTGTGCTTTATTTATTTATTTATTTATTTAAAAAAAAAATGATTCACATTTTTGACGTGGACTCGTAACTTCTTTCCGTGTCGCATTGGCACGAGAGGACGAATTAATAACACGTTTATGAGCGTTATTATTACTATTATTATTTGAACATTTTCATTTTGTCAGACCGTTGATGCGCAACACCTGCTGCGCGAGCGCCCTACATAGACAGCGCGGCGCGTGAGAGGAATACCACACACACATACACGTACACACACATGTACACACAGCGGCGGTTAAATTTGAAATATCGCGGCTCGCGCGCCGTTTGATTCCTGTCAGGATTTGCTCCCATCGTGAGATTCCAGTCATCATTGGTGTTTGGACGTGTTTCTGGTTGACGTGAGAGTTTTTTAGCCGCTATTCCTGTAAAAAGGTAACCCTGTGACGGTCTCTTCACGCGCAGCGACTTGATTTTAGCCTACCTAGCTATGCTGAGGTAACCGACTGTCAGCGTTTTTTAAGAGGGGGAAAAAAAATCCCTCAGCTCGCTTGTCGTTTCACACAGAGTGAAGAACTGTGCTGAACTTCTCTGTTGTGTTCCTGAGGAACTTCACTCACTGCTGAAAAAGGCTGAAAATGTCCTCAACACGGCCAAGTGTATGCGAAATGAACACAAACCGTCGCGTGAGCTTTCTTTCCCTCACAACACGACACGACAGGGCGCATCGGATTTACATTCAGAATCACAAGTTTGGTGTTGAATGGAGCCGTTCCTATCCAGCAGGGGGCGCCCTTATTACGCTGCTGAGGTTAATGAAGTGGGATTTGCTGGGTTTTTTGGGGGCGCAGTCACGTTGGCCAAACACATCTTCTGACGTTTTCCTTTCAACAGGCTTAGTTCTGGAAAAGGTTCTTCCTGAGAGATACAGTGAGTGTGTATGTGTGTGTGTGTGTGTTCATCAAACACCTTGTGAGGTAAAGAATTGACCGTTTGAAGTACATGAGAATGCAGAAGGAACAGTAATAGACGACAAGCTTGAATCTCTTTCTCTTGGTGTGAGTGTTTGAGCCTGACACAGGTGTTTATTTTAAGACAATGTGGAACGCTCTCTCTCTCTCGCGCTGTCTCACTCGCTATCGCACTCGCTCTCTCACTCTCGCCCTTCCCACACACACTCACATACTCAGTACAGTGTTTAATGCACCACCGTTGACCTCCTTATCTCCATCTTAAGGTTGCTTTCCAGCACCTTGCGACAGGTCTGAAGTAAAGTATTTCATCTTCCTCTTTCGGTTTTATCCAGTCGCCTGCATTGATGTAAATTATTTAGCAGACGGCAGCTCATCTCACCAGGGCCTAGCTACAGACAGAGGTCAGGAAAGTGAGAGTTTCACAGGTCTTTCCTTTTAGCCAACCTATCCGGAAAAAGTTTAAAGAAGTGTGCCGTTATTCTCCCTAAATCACATTCATCCACTTTGATCTAAGAGAGTTGTAGGGTTTCCAGACACGTGTCTGTAAAGTGTGTGTAGTTTTACTCACTGGTTCCTGATTATTTTATTCTTTAGCGCTTACATTGTAACTTACTTGATATGTTATCGCAATGCCTCAGGAAAGAAAGCTGCTTCTCTGACACGTCATTTTAACCGGATAGGACTAAAATCCCACAGATACGCCGATTATAATTACATCATCCAAGCTTAAACCTGATCCAGTACGAATAGGGATTAGCTTTCTTACTCAAAACCGTTGTCTGTTAACTGTTGTCACCATTCAGTCACAATTTTTTTATGTGTCTGGTCCTTGACGGATTTTAGTTGAATACCACTGCTTTATTTGCTAATGTGAAGTGCGTTAAGTACTTGACGCTATCAAGTTAGCATAACTGGAGATGTAGTACTGACTGGTATCTAAGCAATTAAGGTTCTATCTAGACTAAACGGGCATGAGTTAAAACCATACCAATTTCCTGAAAGTTGTTGTTGGGTGTAAAGGTTTAAAGGTCTGGTCGTTGATTTTGCCACAAGCCCTATTGGGACTGGATTAGTTTTCAATGTCGAGGTGTGCAATGTAATTATTACCAGAGAATCTCTGGGATTGTAGTGCGGACCTGTCACGTCAGTCATTTCTATGGCCTGCGCGTACACACTCCTGGAAAGATTTATGCTGTATTTTACCTTCTATAAAACGAGCAGTAGAAATAACCCAAGGTAATATATTTCCCGTCTGAACTGACATGTCAGTGAAGATTATGTTTATATCCTGCGGGAAAAGAGGTTTTGCGCTTTTTCTTCAGGAGGAGAACGCCCGCTCTTTTCTGCCGTCTCCAGCTGAAATGGAAACAAGTTTAAAAACTCCGAACAATAAAATATTTTACAAGGACGTGTCAGAATAGCGACACTTTCGAGGGTTTTAGGGACGTTATCGATTCCCCAGTGCAGGTACGGACGACGGACACGTCGTGGTCATGTGATCAACTGGTGTGGCTACAACAAGCACTTGTAGTAAGGTTTAAAACGACCAGTTTATATTAAAATGAGAAAAGAATAAAACTCAAAATCCAAACAATCATGTAAGCAATCCCTTTTTTACCCCCATTGTTCCTTCTTCCAAATCCACATCTCCAAATCCCACCGCTGACGCTAGAACGCTTCAGTGGTCGCCCTGATTGGCTGCATGTTGGTGCTGTAGATCAGGAGTCTGGTGCTACAAAGAGGCCAGAGTTTCTCCTCTGAGCAGATATTTTATTGACAGCTGCAGTCAGATATTACAAAAAGTGTTCTTAGTGTTCCCATCCTTATCTATCTCCGAATTGCTGTCGCTCTGGTAAGTGCTTGGCAAAGAGAGTCAAACATGCAAATGTAAGCTGATTAACATGCCAATAAGATGGCGCGGAAAGGTTTAAAGGAAAAACCAGCCAAGGTTCAGTGACATTGTTCATGCAGCCAAGGTCGAGTGTCTTTCCCTCACTATTATTCCCTGGTCCCCTTGGACTGCACACTAGTTTACATCTTACGCTGTTTCAGACTGCATGTTCTTTTAAGGTTATGACTTGTTCCACTGTATGAGATTGCAATAAAATTTTGGCCAGAGTCTATAACAATAATGTGATTGCTCCATGTCAGTTACCCGATGAATTAGTTACCCTAATGATAGACATGTGTTTTAATAAAATGTCTAGGTTCTGCATCAAGAAACGGATAAACTCACACATTCTTTAAAGTCTAAAGGGACAAAATCCTTTACAGTTTCAGGCACACGTAAGAAACGTCTTGTGTTGAGTTTCATGTACATCCGAGAAAGCTTTAAGCTCTTGTCCCTTCAGGGTCTCCATAGAGGCGCAGATAATATTTTTAAAAAAGCAATGCTGTGTTTTTATCTGATCAGGAAACTGGATGCATGCAATATAAGTAAGAACATTTCAGAGATTTTAGAGAAGCCTTGTCCAATGTGTTTTACCTTTTAACATATGGACATGGCGTGGACATCTGGGGACCAAGAAGAAAAACAACCTGTCCTGAATTATAACCATGGCTAGTAAGATTATTGGGAAAGAGCACAGTTAGCCTGGCTGTTTGTATACAACAAAGATGAAACAAAAAGCCAAACGAATTCTCATCCCCTGTGTAAGGAATTCGTAAAGTTGCCTTCTGGAAGACGTTACAGAGCTGTTGCAGCAACCAAGAACATCTACAAAAAGTCCTAGATTCCAAATGCAATAAGTTTGCTAAAAACAGGAACACCATGGAAACTGATATCATGACTGATATTCTTGTCTGTTATATCTGCTTTCATTATTGTACTGTATCCAGTGTGAGTTATTGTGATCTGTTTCAACTCTCCTGCGAAGCTGAAGGCAAATTTCCACAATTGTGCACAATAAAGTTTAAAAGTAAAAATGTAAAACATAAGCTTTAGGTGATAAGGAGATGTTTCTCTACTGTATTTATAGCCATCCCTTGAGTTTGGTGTCATCACATGCCGTCCTTTTGGTGGATTTCAGATGAGTGTTGTAGTGGTATAAAACGACTGCGAGAACTTTCTTGTCAACACATCATGTGATGTGAAATGCCCGTTTCACTCACGACCAAAGAATCGTTCATATACGACGTGTGATTTTCTCTGTGACAACAATATCAGGTTGAAAATCATCCCACGTAAAGCCAACTTAACCTACTGGACTACTTAAAACAATATTTGAACACAGGGTCAGTAAAAGTGCCCAACTCGCTGGAGATGTTTAGCAAATTCTCTGCTGGCAGCCAGAGATTCTGGTTCTGAATTATGAAACCCGGACTTCAGGAAAGGTCACGAGAACTGCAAGGTGCGCTAAGAGTCAAGCTCTGAATCTCTCCCACGTGAACGCTCACACACACGTTTACTCACGTTGGCACGGAGGCAGCTCTGTGCTGCAGTGCTGAAATTCTTATGCGGGGGAAAGAATACCTGTGTGTGTGTGTGTGTGTGTGTGTGTGTGTGTGTGTGTGTGTGTGTGTGTGTGAGAGAGAGAGAGAGACAGGCATGTTCAAATATGAAGGACCGGCGTTTGTGCAATCAGGAAGGCTAACTGCAGGTGTTGGGGGTAAACACGAAACAGGGTTTAGCTTAACTGCTTGCTGTGAGCTACACTCTCACACATTTTAGGCAGTTACCCTCATTTGTGGATTCATAGAAGCTCCGAAGGTTCTTTTTTAAACAACAAGCACATCCTCAGAGAATCCTGTGAAAAGAGAAAGAGATGCAGACATTCCATAAGCGCTAGAAACATCTCCAGGCTCACCTGAGGGTGCGGCTCTGATTGCTCTCGATCCATGCTTAATTACAGACATCAGCTTGGCCGGCTAAATGAGAAAGTTCCAGAGGCAGGAGAGCACAAGTGCGGGCATCTGAATTTCCGCTGCAGCCAGTGAGGCATAAAGACCTTTTAAACCCCATAAACAACCACCAAGGAAAGCAATTAAGCAATTACTTTGATTGGCGTTAATGAGCAAACTCTGCATCAGGCCTGAAGTGTTTTTATTGTTAAGGTGTCTAAGCCGTTTGCCAGTAGGTAGGAGAAGGGCCTAATTGATCACTCACCAGCTTGAGACACACTAAGTGAGGAATTGTATGGAAAGTATTGAGCTTGAGAATCATACAGCCTGTTTAGGATTCAGTTCACAGCTACCTCAAAGGTAATTGTTGGTGCTGCTGGTGTGCATGCTGATAAGTCATTAGTCTCATGAAGGGAAATGTAGTTTATTAAGGTCAGGGACAGCTCAGCAGTTAGTGGAAAAAAGTATCAGGAGTGCCACTGTTTGGCCTTCGGCAAGCCTCCTAACCTTCAACTCAGCACCTAGAATGAATTCAGCTAATCAGTAAATGTATTTAATGTATTTTAATGTATTTAAAGCTCAGATTTCATTTAACAAAAAGGATGGAAGGACTTTGCGTAGAGACAATGAAATGGTATTAAACATTACACATAAACAGAAACAAACACATGGAACACAGCAGTGGCAGGACATGGACGTAACAAACAATCTAATCTAATATTGTGTAATAGAGGCAGATAAGCTTCAATCTTACCACTCGCTGAGGCTGATAATCTTCCACAGCTAGAGGTACTGTAGGAGTTTGCCTGACGTCGCTGGTCTGCTGCTGCTGCTGTTCATGAGATGGATTGGAGAACCACAGATGTTTTGTTCTTGATAACTGCTCCCTTCTACATCTAGGCCGGTGCTCGCCTCCTCATAATCGTCTTCTGCGGCGACATCTTCCATTTTAATTAGCTAAAGTTGTCTTGTAAAGGCTCAGTATTCAGCTAGGTGAGTCACACGAAGGGACCTAGCGGAGTAGCGGTCACATGCTTTCACATGTGACCCGTATATAAACAAAAACAACAAACTGGATTGTGGGAAGGGTGAGCTGACCCCTTAGGCAATAAGAACTTTTAAATCTAGACACTACCTCCTAGTTCATCATACTGTATTCATTATTTCTTGCATTTATAGAGAAATGCTTGGAAATCTCAACCTGAACCAGATTATGAATTTACAGGTGGTAGAGTCACACACTTCCACGAAGAGGTTCAGTTATTCAGCAATTCAGGTATTAGATCTATTCCTAGTGCCTGTAATGCCAGTCCCTGGACCAGTCTATAGTTTTTTATATACATATATAAGTATATATATATATATATATCTAAGTATATATAAGTATTGTGCATTGTGCCTTCTGAGAACACTATAGTTTTACTTCAGTGTATTTTTAGTGACTTTTCTGCTAATTTGTATTCTATAATTACTGCTTTTAAAAATGTAATCACTGTTTTCATGTCTCTCGTGAGCTGTACATCAGTCAGCTTATTTTGCTGGCAGCACGTCTACACTTAACCCTATATAAGCTGCTCCTCAGTCGTCGAGTAATGATGCATTTCCCTTATGTGCATGGTGCCACAAATAATTACTGTACTTTAGTAAACCGCTACATAAGACATATTGATCCTGTGAGGCAACGAATTTAGGCATATCCCGCTATAAACTATTTATAACACTTGTCAGTTAAGTAGGGCATTTAATACACTCAGACTGCCATGAGCTAACTCAATCATCTCAGGCTAACTTGTGGAAAGTGAACTGCTGTCCCATTAAATAGTGTAGGCTAATTAAAAACTACCAGCTTTGTGTGATGGATAGAATGAAAAGAGTGCATTATACACCAATAGAAGCTTTTAGACACTTTTGTTGATGTACAGATTTACCACTTTAAAAAAGTAGCCATGTGTCTGACACATTAACACTTTACTTCACTGTAATTTGCAAAAACGTTTACTGTCACAGTCAATGGATATCTATCTGTCTGTCCATCCATCCATTAATCCATCTATCCATTGGGTCAGCCAATCGGCCAGACACCCATTCTTCTTGCCAACCAGCCAGCCAGCCATCAGTGCTTTTCACCCACCATCCATCCATCCATCCATCCTTTCATCCATTCCTCCATCCATCAGGTTAGCCAACCAGCCAGACATCCATCCATCACATATTAACACTTGGATGCCAGCCAGCCAGCCAAGAATGCTATTCATCCACCATCCATCCATCCATCCATTGGTTTACACCCCTGTAATGTTTTGTTGCAAAACCTTTTAACATCGCAATCAAAGGATGTCTCTGGATGGAAAGAATGTGTCTGTCCATCCACCTATCCATCCCTTCCGTTCAGCCAGTCAGCCACCCATTCAGCCAGCACCTGGAGTGTAATGTTCTCCGTTCTCTCTTGGCAGGGGCTGAAGCCGAAAATCATGGGAGTCGCAGTACGCCTGGCATTGATGGCCTGGGCTTTGCTGGGCTGGTCTCAGGCAGCCAAGAGTGCACCCTCTCTGAGTGTGGCAGTGATCTTGGGCGAGACTCGTGGTGTCCCAGAACGTGCACTGCGCCCAGCACCAGGTGTCGGAGCACCACTGGATATCAGTGTGCTTTTTGTGCAGGTGAACCACACGGACCCAGGCAGCATGCTAACCCACCTGTGCCAGCTCATGGCACGCCAGCGATTGCATGGCCTTGTGTATGGTGACGGAACTGACCAGGAATCTATCGCCCAGATGCTGGACTTTGTCTCTTCCCAGACTGCAATGCCCATCCTGGGTGTCCATGGAGGTGCAGCCATGACTATGGCTGAGAAGGTAAGTTGTTCCATTACTCACTTTCTGGCTGCTAATCTTTCCCTCTTTCCTATCTTACAGCTGAAGTCTAGATTTTTGATTAGTACTGAAAACCAGTAAAGTCACCTGACCCTTTGTGGGGTCACCAGAGATGTTCATGTGGTGTGATTTTTTTTTTTTTTCAGAGTATGCCTTTAATTTCTACTCATTGCCACTATAAGAAATTTACCAAAATGTCATGCCCTTGAAATGGGATCGCTGGCCAAAAAAGGGTTCTCTAATGAGCGACTCTATTACCAAGAGCAGTTTTCAGAGTCCATTTCAACATGTTATGCACAAAGGTGACTTTTTGTGGTGGATCTCCTACTAAAATATTGAGGCTGAAAAACTGAGCCATAAAACTCAGGAACAGGTGTTTCTTCCTGGCCGGCGGTTTCTGAGGTGGTGCCAGCTACCCCAGTGTTTGTCTGGCCTAGTTTATCCTGGCCCATAATATCAAGTATTTTATCATAGCTGACACAAATCAGATATTACAGTGGTGAATAAAGAGGGAATGTGAATACAGGATATTTTTTAGCCTTGTTTCAGCCCTGCAACTTTGTGACATTTAACTAGAAACCATTTCAGATCTCTGACAGATACCCAGCATTGGTGATGCCATCTGTGCCAAACACTGTGTCAGGTTGCCAGTCCTACGTCCTGCTGCCTGTCAGCTTCCCCTTCTTTCGTCTGTTTGTTGCAAGTTGGCTTTGGCAACAAGTTGTTGCAGGAAATTCAGCTGTTCTTGTGTGTGCGCGAGGGTATGATGGAATACCTGTGTAAAAGCATGACTATCTTAGAGACAGACATGTCAGGGTAAAGTTGAACCAAGAGTACCAGTGATAATCCTGCTAGTGTTGGAAATTCCTTGTTATAAACAGAATACAATCCTGAACCTACACCTCAATTATCATTATCGGTAATATCTGCTATAGCAGGCGTTGTCATCTAGCGTATGGTAATAAAAAACTGATCAGCATATTCAAAAATGTCTGACCAACTCCAGGTTTTTAAACCCTATCCTGTAGCAGAGCCTCTATCCAATGACATACATTTATGTAAATTGTCGCCTCCTCCTTTCAATGCAAGTCTTAAAAGCCAGCACTTCTTGCTATTGTTCCCAGTTCTCAGTGTACCTTTTTTATGTTTTTCCTTTGTTTTAGTTTTGGCCATGTCTCCTCTCCCTGTCATGTCATCGGCTTGCTAGCTTATTGTGTTCACCTGTTCTGTGTTCAGCCCTTAATTTATTTTCTACATATTGTTTCAAAGTCTTCTCAAGCCTTGTTTTCTGTTAGCTTCTTTTGGTTTTCTGATACTGTACCTCCATGTTACTGTTTTTGATCATGGATCCCCCGTCTTTGATGTTTACGTCCTGGTTACTGACCAATGCTTCAAACTTTATGATTCATGGATTAATCTCAATAAAACACACATGATGTCTCTAACCACACCTCACAAACACGAGCTCATCAGGAAAGTTGTATTGTCGTGCACGTTCTTTTTTCAATCTCCATTTACACTTCCTGGCCTGATCAGCGAAGTTCTGAATAAAACATGACCGGAAAAAAACAGCAGAACGTTTGAAGATGTGCGTGTTTGTTCCACTTCCATTTCAAAGCAGGTATCTCATCTATTCAGAGTCAAAAATTGTAACACGATTGATATGATATTGATATATGATGTTGATATGACTGATTTTTATTATAAACTAACAACTAATAGTAAAGCATTAAACTGTCACTGTTGTTGCCGTTCAGTCGTTCAAGTTGCTTATTTCGAATTTTATGTAGCTGGATCTTCACAAAGGTTAGCTCAATACGCCTGCGCTATGGCATTCGTATACTTTTCATATTCTCTCATTACTGTGACATAGAGCCACATAATATACTCCCATAAGTACTTCAGCGTCTTGCCAGCTGACATGTCACTGGGTTTCATCAGCAGCTTAACTTGAACTGACTTCAAACGAACACTAATGCGGCCATTTTACCCGATTTGCTCCTCTTAAACGCAGCTGAAATAGCCTCAGTGTGCGCTGAACTCATAACGACTTTGTAGTGAGCTTTAATGGCGTGATGTTGGCTTTGCCATTTTCATTCTACTCCGCTGAATGTGTTAGCTGTAAATTAATTTTCCGGGCAACGTACGATGACAAACCGATCCCCTGCACCCCGTAGGGTGTGATTTTCTTTTCCCTGATTGTAATTTGAGGAGGAATGTTTGTTACGCTGGATGTATATGCGAAGGCATTCATAATTTATGGGGGCCTGATTTATTTATTCTCTCATTTGCCTGAAACGACATCCTACATCACAGCTCAGGCATGTTACGGCCTTGCTTTAGTGGAGCCACGAGAACCATAATCAAACTAAGAGGTGCTCCAAGACGCATCAGTGCAACGCAAAACATTCAGCACCGCTCCCCCTGCGACCGAGCACTCCCTCCTTTCATTTTGCAGCTGAGCCACTTTTTACACAAAGCTCAAGTACACATAATCCTCTGACTACAGAAGCTCATTTGAAGTGTTTGTAATGAACTTGCAGATGTTCGCTGCTGGGTTTTCCAATTCACCGGCGTAAAAGTGTATTTTTTCAGCATTTGCTTTTGAAAATCATATCTTGGTATTACGTAACGGAGCTTCTGTGTTTTTAAGGCAACTACCAGTGTTGCTGACTCCTTGCAGATGACATCATGAAGTCATTTGCATATTCATGGAACAGTCATGCATAATCATCTTTTGCATATCAAAAGGTCTTACATGGAAGGTCTTACATGGAAGGAAGATTTGCTGTTTTATCAGAAAGGAAAACAACAGATAGAAAAAACTCATCGTCGGTCAAGGAAATACAACCTAACCATTGACACATTTACCAATTTTCCACCAAGAACATACATAAAATGAAGAGGAGCTGGGAAATAGACATTAAGGATATGGTATCTGAGGGAATTACTTGCTTTTATTACTGTAAATGTCATCAAGAAGAGAATTTAAAAGGAAGAGAAAAGAAGTGGACAACCTGTGATTAGTCATGGGAAACAATGATGATCAGTGATTGATCAATGGCAACAATAATGATCACTGAATAGCTGGCAGGAGCAATAACAAGCATTGGGAGCAGTGGAGATCAGTGATTACGGTCGTACGGAACAATGGTGATTAGTGATTAATTGTCAGGAGCAATGATCAACGACTGGGTGTCAGAAAGAGAGATGATCACTGGTCGTTGAGAGCGATGATGAGTAGTGATTGGTCATCAGGAACGGTGGTGGTCTGTGATTGGTTGTCAAAAATAATGGTGGTTAGTGATAGTGGTTGTTGGGAACAATAGGGATTAGTTTGTGATTTATCCACTTAGCAAAGGGAATGTAAGCCCCTGAAAGAGCCCTCTGCTCTCTTTCCTCTTCCTTTACCTTTTTTACGCACATAATATTAGGTGGGGCAGAAGAGGATGAAGCATCACAGGAGCAGGTTTAACTAGTTCGGTTTGCAGTTCCATATGCTAGCTACAAGTTGGGAAGTTGGATAATTGCCTGTTATACATTGCGCGTTAAACACGCGACACAGTAAAATTAAAGACGAAACAGATACCGAGAACACGCAAGCAACGCAACACTAACGTGAACGTCGTACTCGATTTCTGACCAGTGGGTAGGGGAGCGCTTTGTTTACTGCTATGTGGAGCATGTGAGTTCCAGGCGAAACACCGCTCGCAGAATGTCTTCGTTTATTATCTTGTTTAAACGTTGTGTTTAAGACCAAACAGTGTTGGTGTGCTCCGTCTCCAGCTGGGTGCAGTGGAGCAGGTCACCGTGGACTAGAGTGGGGAGTCTTAAGGAGTTCTATCGTCATTAAATATAACAAAACATGTTCTGGGTATTTGCATACAACTGTTCTATTTTCTTTGTTGGCTTATATATCCAAAAGTAAAGGTCCCACAGGAATATGTGTGAGGGCACAGAGGTAGTTAAACAGGTAATGTGTGCAGTGTCTTTTTACTAGTATGTAGTATTGTATATTTGCAGTATTTAGTTACATTGGGGCACGAGGAGGAGGCAGTGTGCATATGGACTGAGAATGATTTGAGCGCTTCCAAGTGTACTTACAGTTTCTCTTCATTGTTAATTACTCTGTGCCTCCTTTGCATGTTGTAAGCGTGATTATTTTTGTTGTCAGTTTGGGCTGTTTAAGGGTATGGACAATGTGCAACACCTTTTGCGTCGCCGACTAGCCTTTAGCACTTCAACCTGGCATGGGCATTCTGTTATCTGTTGATCTGATTATTGGGGTGATTTGCTGTGCTTGTAACTATCCCAGTGTCCCTACAGAGTGGTGCTTGATATGGAGTGCTTGGTTATGGTGGGTTCTTTTTTTCTGATGTGATCTCTCAGGCCCTGTATTAGGACTTCAAGGCCCTGCCACTTAATAGCTGCTGTGATAATTGTCTGTATCCAGACTTAAGCATCTACATTTTATCCCTTTGTTTCAATTGCAGCCTCTTGTCTGGGTCATTTAAGAGATCTGCTGCAGAGAGCCTAGCCTTTACGACTAAGGTCTTTCGCTTCGTTAAATGTGAGAGTAGTGTAGTTTAACTTATAAAAAATGTTGGCTTAATGGCTTAATGGTACATATGATGGTGGTCAGTATTGGACAAGAGTGATCAGTGATTGGTCATTAGAAACAAGGGTGATCAGTGATTGGTCATTAGAAACAAGGGTGATTAGTGATTGGTCATTAGAAACAAGGGTGATTAGTGATTGGTCATTAGAAACAAGGGTGATTAGTGATTGGTCATTAGAAACAAGGGTGATTAGTGATTGGTCATTGGGAACAAGGGTGATTAGTGATTGGTCATTGGGAACAAGGGTGATGAGTGATTGGTCATTAGAAACAAGGGTGATCAGTG
>JAQQZX010000010.1:14336543-14352100 GCA_030068355.1 Notoglanidium maculatum | reverse complement strand
CTAATTTTGACAATAGATCAAAAAGTTGACCTGGTAGCGCAAAACCAATGTGATTTTTGGATTTAGCGCATTAAAATATAAAGCTATAAAAAGTTAGACCTTTTTTTCACTGTCGACCAGTGTTATTTATTAGCGCCGGATCGCTGCAGTTCCCCCGTTTGACCAACAGGGGCAGTACGATTACGAAGCGTCTAGAATGGCGAGAAATATGGTGAAATAAAAATGGTAGAGTTTTTAACGGGATTGAAACCGCACGGCGTTGTGAATGAGCACTTCGTGATGTGCGCGTATATGGTGGGGCTCTGACAGGTGTCTTCCCTTCCCGAGTTTAAAACAGAGCAGAAGGGAAATAAAAAGGCGAGAGGATAAAAAAACAAAGGAAGGAAGAGTAAGTGAGATAGGGCTGGAGAGAAGGAGAGCCTGCAGCCTGCGGCTCCTCCGAGCTATAAATATCCAACTCATTTCTTTGAATTGAAAACGGAGGGGGGTTTCAGTGCACCCCGTTTCCTTCATCCCCCTCTTCTCTCTTTTCACTCTCTCTCTCTGTCTCTGTTTGACTGAAGCCGTGCCATCTACCATGTGGGCGAAGGAGTCAAATCATCAGCGTATCTTTCTCTCTTTTTTCTGCACGCATGTGTGTGTGTGTGTGTGTGCTCCCTCTGTGAAGTGACGCAAAGACCACAAGGCGTATGATGTTATTGGGAGAAAACGGTAGAAAGATTGAAAAAAAAAATAAAAAAACGGCCAAAGCCTCACACGGAGTCGGACGACTTTTCCCAAAGTCACGCCGGATGCGTCGCTCGAGGCGTCGCGTCACGACTCTCCGTTTAATCCACACCGCAGTCGCTCCACACACGCTAGCGCGATGACGCGCGTTCCGTTTCCAAAGTCAGAAAAACAAGGGCAGATCAGCCTGAGCCAGGAGCAGTTACACCGCGACCGAGACCACTGGACGGAACATAAGCAGCGTGTCCTGCTTTTCCAGTCGCACGTGAACATGTTACCGTTAAGTGTATCTCCACGTATCGCTATCACAATATCAGCGTTAAATCATATGCAGGAGATCAGACCCAAGCGTGCGCAGCAGGACCGAATGGTAACACGTGTGCAGTCTGACTCACGTGTGAATCACGTGGCTCTGGCTTCACAAGTCTCCGGAAGTGTAGGTGGAGTTCCGGGTTCTGATTGGTCGAGAGGTGTTTCCGACAGCAGTGCAGCTGCAAATCACAGGTTAATGTTATGTCATCGTTTCTATAGCAACGGCTCGTTCACGGGGACTCGACAAACGCACTGAAAAGTCGTTAAAGTAAGGGTACGTTATTGTCTTTTATATGAAGATGAATACGAGTGTAATATAAACATCTCACACACACACACACACACCTGAGCGTTTTCTATTGTGCGTGTTTAATTATTTAAAGCGTTTAATTACACACAGTGCCTGTGACTCACGCGATAAGATCAGTCAGATTCTCATGTTTGTAGGAGAATAATTACACCTCTGTGTGTGTGCGTGTGTGTGTGTGTTAGAATTCACTGATGTAAACGTGTCAGCTTGTGTTTTCTCTGACGTGACATTACATTTCCATCTCTGACAGAACGCTGCTCTGCCTAATATTAAACACACGCTTAAAGAAAAAAGCAGTGGATCTGATAGCAGTGTGCCTTAATAAAGTGAGTGTGTGTGTGTGTGTTTGTGCCTTCGTTTTGTCCTCTGGCGTGTTTTTTTTTTAAGCACGCCTCCTAAATACGAACGAATTAGCATTAACCGAGTTGTCAGGCGAGCGCAAATTTGCCTTCTCGAAATTATACGAAACAGAAGAAGGGAAAAAGATGACGAAAGAAAAGCTTCCATTTGTTCCCTTCCTGCAGGAGAGGATTAGCAGGAGCGGCCTGGTCGTTCGCGGTTGAACGGGAGCTCGGGGTCTGCTGGAGTCGAGCCGCGCGGATCTCGTGCGCTAACCGGTTTTCTGCGACTTGCAGTTCTTTTGTTTGCTCCCTCGAGGTAAAGTGTAATGAAGGACTAATGAATTCTGGGAGTTCTGCTTTTTTCCTCCTTTCTGTTCTGCCATGAAGGAGAAAAGGCTTGATGGGAGGCATCATCCCTGTGTTTCTGTCTCTCTCACACACACACACACACACACACACACACACACACACACACACACAGAGGTCAGAGTGGTGTTTGAGGGACGAGCCGTCGCTCAGCTATAAGGACAGAATTTCATGATGGTGCTGTTTTTCCAGGTCACTTCGGCTCTGATGGATGAACACATCAGTTAGATGGATAGATAGACGGACGGATGGATGGATGGACTAGACGAGTGAAGCACTCTGATGAAACGACTCTCGGGTCAAGCGAGAGAGAGTTTTCCTTCAAAGACGCAGACTTTCGTCCTAATTGTTTGTGTAAACCTGCGCAGTAACGAAAACAGTTTACCGAAAGACTGCGCGTCGCTGGTCTTCCTGTGTGCTCTCGTCTGTGCAAACTCGATATTGGTTCATTCCAAACGTCGACAGGAAGTGAGTCATTTTGAGGGAGACTTCAAATGCAAACCTTCAGTAAGGCTGCAACGCGAACGAACACCTGTCGGCCTGGACTTTCCTCGGCTCCCTCCCCGATCCATCAGCGCGGCCGCTCCAGCACACAGACGTTACGCTCGTCTTTCAGGAGTCTGAAGAGCGGGCGAGCGAGCGAGCGTTGACTGCTGACTGTCTCTCAGCTGCCACGCCACATTGTCTCCCACACAATAGGCCTCAATATTGCGTATCGCATTGTGGCGTCTCTGTTCGGCTCTCGCATTATTGTGCTTTGTACTGGATGTTCACACTCATAAAAGGGTTTTTTTCCTCGCTCTCGGTCCAACAATACGTCCATTCTGCTTTTAAACGCTATGCTGTAAACCATTTCTCAGCACGGAATCCGAGTAAATACAGATTTAACCATTCAAACCATGTCCAGCAAAACTCTCTCTCTCTCTCTTTCTCTCTCCCTCGCGCTTTATTTATTTAAAAAAAGCCTTTCTGCTCTTAAATAGTAACAGTGTCAGGGTTATTTAGCATGAAATGGAGTCAACTAGCATCCTTGCTAACGGTGTTGAACTTTAGCACTTTAGCTGAATGTCTTCAGGTATTTTGCTGACGTATTTTGCTGTAACAATCTATCAGAGACAACTCGTGCAGTAGCAGCAAATCCACACGACCGACATTTCTTCAGTTCCAGCCGACATCCTGTCACCAAACGTGCACAGAAACATTACAGAGAAAGAAGGAAGTAGCAGAGATGGTCTGGTGAGCGTACGTAGCTAGCACAGCTAGCGAGCCTATCACGTGACACGTGCGTCAGTCTGCGGCGGTTTATAAACCGTACATCGGGCTGTAGGATTTACGTTTTGGTCACTAAGGTTTATCAGTGAAACAGACAGGCCACGCCCACAAGAGGCAATCTGTAAGCAGCGCCACTCGCTAGTTAGCGCTGTACATGTCCTATTCATCTTTGAAAGTGATTTATCTGAAACACTATCCTGTGCTTAAACCTTCTAACACAAGAAACAGTAACTGATGAACATATAGCAGCGCACACGGTACTGATTTATTAACCGCCGCTGCTGAGAGAATAACAGGAAATGATTCATTCCTTTCACTGCGATCTTTCAAAATATGTTCACGTTATTCGTTTATTCATCCACAATTTATTCTTTTCCACATGAATCATTTATTTGCACAGGATTCTTACAAATGATTCGTTCATTTATTTTATTTACAGATTTTTTTTCCCCATGTACGAGAAATCTATATATTTTTCCCCTGAATGATTCGTTTATTTTCACCTGATTTTTTTAATGAATCATTTTCACCTGGTTTTTACAGATGATTTTGCGATTGTGTTCAGAGTGTTTCTCAATAATATTTGAACCCAGCACATGTTAAAAGACGCCGGGGCTGATTTCTTCCTCTGGAGAGCCAATCAGCCAATCGGTGACAGCCATGCTAGTCAGGTGATCAGCCACGCCCCCTTTCTCTGCTCTCCGTTTGTCGGGTTCGTCTGAGACGCCGCCTCTCGGGGCAGTAAGCACCAGGAGATTATTTTGATATTCGGCTGCATCCTGCGTCCATTTTTCTCCCCTAAATGGAACTCTGTTGAAGCTCCGAGTGTAATAAAATCTAAACTCCATTTCCTTTACCTGCTTAACCCGTTTACCAAGCACTGCGGTGTGCAGAGCTCCTGTCTTTTAATCCGACTCCTGCTGCGTATCAGGAGATCTGTGTGTACGTGTGCACGGCTATTCATGAGCTGAATGAGTTTCGGAGTGCATAAACGACTTGGTGTTTCACGCTGTAATTCTGTCACCTTTTAAAGACGCAGTCATTACTCTGAAGTAACTCGGCTGGTGACTGCAGCAGCGCTCCGGGCTCAGCTTTCTCTTATTCTCTCTCCCTCTGTAATGTTTTTACCAACTGCTAGGATTTCATTGTCTCTACACAATAACACACTGTCACGATTTCCCAATATATTACATTACAGTACCGGACCTGCCAGCGTTTACGCATCTCATAACGGAGCGCCGCAATTTAACACCGGCGTACACTGGTGTGAGTTATTACTCAATAACATGCCGAAAGAACAGCCTTCTATTATCCTCCAATAAAAGCATCAGATCTGGAACGATGCACAGTTACACACAGGTGTAGCGAGCTGGCCGATATTAACCGACGCCACCTGGAAGCTCCGCCCACTTCCCCTGACCTCACCTGCTCTCCAGTAGGCTACCCTAGGTTTCCGTCAGGGTCAAATTATTCTTATTCTGAGTTCATTATTATACAATAAAATCTAGTCATTTAGGTTCAACTTGGCTACCATTAGTCATAGTTTACGAACGAAGAGTAAAGACAGCATAAAAACAGGGAAACTTGTGACCGAAAATGATTAAACAGGCTACATCACAGACTTCACAGGTAATGTGAACGTTGTTGACCATTAGAAAGTGCTGCAGACACGTTTATACACTGTGATATAAAACTTGTGCTGTTTGCTTTTACACTTGGCGCTGCCACCAAGCAGTTCCCGACTGGAAATGATATTACGCCCCTCCCCCACTCTCCTTAAAAATGACTGCGCAAATGCTCACCATTTGTCACCGTGATTGTTTAAACAGTAAACCGCAGTGTCTACTCCTAACGTTTATTCTTTATTTCCTCCTCCGCAGGACGCCAGCTCCTCTTTTTTTCAGTTCAGCGCGTCGCTCCATCAGGAAGCCCTGCTCATGCTGTCTGTCATGGAGGAATACGACTGGCACGTCTTCTCCGTGGTAACGACCAGGTTCCCGGGCCACCAGGAGTTCGTCGCGACCATCCGCTCGACCGTGGAGCACAGCTTCGTGCGCTGGGACCTGCAGAGCGTGGTGACGCTTGACGGCGTAGGCGAGCCTGAGGACAGAGCGCACGTGCAGCTCAAGCGCATCCAGTCGCCCGTCATTCTGCTCTACTGCTCCAAGGACGAGGCGGAGCTGGTGCTGATCGAGGCCCGATCGCTCGGGTTGGTCGGCGCCGGCTTCGTCTGGATCGTTCCCAGCCTTACGTCTGGCAACCCGGAGCGGACCCCCGAAACCTTTCCCCCGGGAATGATATCCATAGCCTACGACGAGTGGGACTATCCGCTGGAAACCCGCGTGAGGGACGCGGTGGGGATTTTCAGTCACGCCGCGGCCGCCATGTTTCGAGAGCAGGGCCGCATTCCGGACGGAACGGTCAGCTGCTCGGGGCAAGCCGAGAAGCCGGAGACTCCTCCAAGTGCGTTACGCAGGTAAAGTTCATAGTTAAGGCATGTGGTTTGTCAAAAATGAGCTCTTTTATAGTGATGAGTAAATAATTTAGCTAGCGTGGAAATTTCTAGCAATGAAAGAAGAAAAGAGGCTTGCATGCATTCTATATTCCTTCTTCATATAAATCTTTCGCATTGTCCAGAATATTTAACGCATGCGTGTCAGATTGTCTCGGTTGGCAGGTGTTGTGCATAAATCCAATCACGTGCGCCTTTCTTTTGCCACTGGTAATCACACCTGGCTAATTGGTTCTGACACTCAGCAAGCTGTGCTTGTTTTGATAACAGACAGCCCAGGGTTCAGCCACGCAGTGTTGTGACAGGAGATCACTGGAATATTACTGCCACAGCCGGAGAACCCGAACACAGGATATGGCGCACGTCCTCTCAGAAGGCCTGCTTTTTAGCCCACTTACATTAAAGTGCTGCTGGGTGGGAATGCTGCAGAGATTAGAGCAAAACACAACATGCAGCATGTCAGCGAGGCGCCAGAACAGCTTTAACGCACTCGAGCACCGATTCTGCACACCTCTGGGCTGATGTGTCCTGCAGAAATGTTCAAGGACAGCCGAAAGATTCTCCGTCAGTTGGTGTTATGATCGTGGTGCCGGATTGTATCCATCAGCACACGCGTTGAAATATTCTGCCGGGTTTTTTTTTTTACCTTCAGTAAAATAGGAGAAAAACTCAGGTGTGACGTCTGTCCCGTCTGAACCGGCACGTCGCTCCACACTCCATTACATCTTGCGGAATACAGAAGTCTTGCTCTTTTTCTTCGCTCGCCTTTTTCTGGAAAAGGAAAGTTTACAGTACAGTGTAGATGAGGTTTACAGGGACGTGTCGGGGGAGCTCTTTTTAAGGGCAGTTCCTAGAGTTCCTGGCACAGGCTTAGCATAAATCTACTAATGATCGAGTGCAGTTTACTCAGCCACGCCCACTAAAACAACTGCGTATGATTAGGGTCGGGAACCGCAATATCATATTTTGAGAAATAGAAGCTACTCAGCTGGTTAGGTCCATTCAAGAAGTTCTTATTAAAACAAAATAACAACAACGAATTCAAAAACTACACTACAGGAGAACCGAGAGCAGAACAGGAACATACTGTATGTAGGCGTGAGTCCAGCACGGCTTAATGTGATGTAATGCTTCACAGGAAGTGAGCAGTTTAGATATACTGTAATGAATTGAAACAGGAAACAGGCACACACACACACACACACACACACACTTTCAGGAGGTGGACACTAGTTTCTAGTTGAGATCCGTAATGAACTGGAGCAGCTGAGGTTAAGGAACTGTCAGAACCACGTTGCACTCACCAGTGTTCCCAATGTTCCCAGGGGTATAGTTGTAGGGTTTGGATTTAATTTAGAATGAAATAAAAAAAAAACACCTTGATGTCTAGGCCCCGCCCACATCAGGTTTAAGCCCAGATACATATACAGATAGTGTCGTTGTGTTGGCAGATAGGATTTCTTTTACAGAAAGATTCAGGAGTTGCCATGGGTTCCCATCACTCACTCGGCTTCTCGGCGCCGGAAAGCGTGTGCTGAGTAGGCGTTTCTCTTTTGATCTCTCGCTCGGTTGCTAAGGTGGTTTGTATCTGGGACACTGCAGACTCCAGAATGAGAGCATTTACATGACGAGAGCGTCCGCGGCTGACGCGTTAACCCGCAAAAACCACCAACGCAGTGAGATTTGAGGAGCTCGGATTGGACTCGTGAGGGCCGGAACGCTCACGTCCGGGTTCCAGGCCTATTAAAGTGCGCTGAAATGAAGAGGGTGAAACCGCCGGGTGCTTTTACAGGCTCTCTCCATGCTCCAGGCAAAGCCTTGTGTTAACGCTGGAGAGAGAAAGAGGCAGGTTATGTTCATATAAGTCATTATGTAAATTAGTGCTGCGTTGAGAGAAGTAGCTGTGTGTCAGGAGCAGGTGGAGACCTGACCTTATTTATACTCACTGTCTGCCTTCAGGCAAAACGCCACTCGCTCTCGCTCTTGCTCTCTCTCTCGCTCTCACTCTCACTCTCTCTCTCTCGCTCTCTCTCTCGCTCTCACTCACGCTTGCGCTCTCGCTCGCTCTCTCTCTCACTCTCTCTCTCTCGCTCTCTCTCTCTCTCGCTCGCTCTCTCACTCGCCCTCTCTCTCACTCTCTCACTGTCTCTCTCTTGCTCTCTCACTCTCACTCTCTCACTGGCTCTCGCTCTCTCTCTCTCACTCTCTCTCTGTCTCTCTCTCTCTCTGTCTCTATCTCACTCGCTCACTCACTCTCTCTCTGTTGCTCTCTCGCTCGCTCTCTCACTCGCTCTCGCTCTTTCTCTCTGTCGCTCTCTCGCTCTCTCTCTGTTGCTCTCTTGCTCGCTCTCTCACTCGCTCTCGCTCTCTCTCTCTGACGCTCTCTCGCTCTCGCTCTGTCGCTCTCTCACTCGCTCTCACTCTCTCTCTCTGTCTCTCTCTCTCTGTCGCTCTCTCACTCGCTCTCACTCGCTCACTCACTCTCTCTCTTCCTCTCTCTCTCACTCTCTCTCTCTTTCATATTTATTTGTTTCCTAAATCACAGCGCTCTGGATTTCTCAGCTCTGATTGGTCAGATCACAGGTTTATTATTATTATTATAATTAAGACATTAGCATTTCTACAGTAACAGCCCAATTCACAGGACTTTCGCAGGACGCTGTTCAGTAATACACAAGCTATCAGGATAGTAACGGAAGGAGTCTCCAGTGCGAGCACTTAGTAACAGAGGTAAAGAGGTAACGTTCTTGACAAGCTGTGTTTTTTACTTACTAATTAAAATACGGGAAGAAAGACATGCCGGCGAGGGAACGACCGTTTCTAGCTGCTATAACACAAGTCCCACAACATTAAACGGAATTATAAACTATCGGGGCCATTTTGCTGTTCGGAGCAGGATCGGTTTTGTTTTTTGTTCCTCTAGGTATTTTTTCCCCTATATTATTTCCTCGCTTTTTTTTTTAGAAGTTTAGCGTATCGATGTTAGCATCCGATCTTGATGACATGCGTATCGTGTCGTCCGTTTGATGGCGCGACAACGTTCGCTAGACTTAGCATCATGTCGTTGCAGTGGAGGTTCACTGTAAGCTGTAAGACATTTTATGCCTGTGCAGAATTTCAGCAGAGGTGGATATCTTTCTGTAAAGAGGACAAGTTCTCGTGCGCAGCGACGTAGCAGACCTCCGCTATCTCCCCCAACACACACAAAAACACAACACCTCCGAGACAACCGTGAGGCATGGCGTACGTGTCTCATTATTCCTCAGTAAATACTCTGGGTTTTGTTTTCTTTTCAGAAGAATAGACGCTTCGACACGCAGCCATGCGGCCGCTTGTTGGTTTTCAGGATGTATTTAACGTCTTTATCAGCCGGGTCGAGAGCAGGAAGCTGGCGATGTTCTCATAGTGCTTTTTTTGTGTGTGATATAAATACTGTTTCTCTCTCTCTCTCTCAGTCTCCTCAGAGCTCCTGCTTTCCTTTTGTTTCCTCTTTTTAACCTGAGGTCTTTACTAACCTGCTCTGGTCGCCTCATGAGGCAGAATGAGATCTTAACACAGGCAATTTCTGTTTGCTGGAGGTGCCAGACAACACATGCTTTTATTAGCGAGCGGTCAGCGCTTTCAGGAGGCCATTAGCACTGCGTTCACGACCTGCTTTTATTTATTCACTGCTCAGAATAGCAGGATCGGCCACTCAAATTCCGCATCATGCTAATAGAATATAGCAGTCCAGCGCAGGCACCGACTTTCTCGGCTTTTTTCCTGCTGATTCTTATGCTGACAGAAATTGACGAATACCAACGGCGTGGATTTAATTCACTAATCAGCCCTTTCAGGTTGCCCTACACGCTGAATAATCTACAGCGCTCCGTTTTGGTTTGTTTTATTTTTTCGCAATGAATCCGTCTCTTGTAGCTCTGCGTCGTGTTTCCTTAAGTTTTGTTTTTTAAGGCGTGGCCACAGATTAATATCACGCTAATCGTATCTTGTATCATGCTAATTATTAACATGATATTATGCTGCGGCTATGATTTGGGAAGGAAATAAATTACTGAATTGTTATATCATAGTACTTTGTATGCTTTGCATTATAAACAGGTCTAGGGTTAGGGTTAAACGAGATTATTATATAACGCTCAACCGCAGTGTTCTCGAATGCTCCGTTCGTTCATTTCCTGAACCGAAGTGTGCAACGTTATGGTTTCCATAGCAATGGCTCATTACAAGCAAACAAAACAAAACAACAGCTCAAGTAACAAACAAATGAGAGGCTGGTGAGGGAACGATTGTTTATAGTTGCTGTAACATAAATGAGAACCTGTTTCGCAAACATTTAATATAACTAGAAACGGATAAAAAAAAGTGTTCATTTACTTAAAAATGGTGTGAGAGGAATCAAACACTCGGGGACGTGCTGTTATAGGAAAAAATAGACGTGGAGACGGTAACGGTAACAGTGTTTCATCACGCCCGTCCCTCCCCCCGAACGTTTATGACATTCAGCCCTGACCTTGTGAACAATCTTGTAATCCTGTAATCATTTACGATATAATATCAATTATTGGTTTAATGTTTATTCTTTTCCTCGGCTCTCTGATGTGTGATTAGAGAGTGAAACATGTTCACACGCTGGTTTAAGAGAGCGCTCGACTCAGCTGGGGGGAAAATCAATGCTCATTTTTCCGCTGAGGTGAACTTTGATATATGAACTGCGCTCATGCCTGCACCACACACACACACACACACTCAGAGCCGCGTCGGTGCAGCAGGTGGCTCAGTTCTGTTTATGCCTAAAGCTAAACTACATTTCTTACTTAGGTTTTTTTCCCTCACACAAAAATGTAGCACGTTAAAGATATATTACCGTACAGAACAGTAATGTTAAAGTCCTGTTTATTTAAACCTTACTGTCAAAGTTGGAATAAACTGTGGTCAGTGTTGGGAAGGAAAAAACAAACCCAAAATTGTAATTAAGAACCAGATGGAAAGGTAAATGTAAATTAGAAAGAGAGAGATTTAAAAAAGTGGAATAGGGAAGTTAAATATTAGCATAGATAGAGAGTGAGTGAGTGATAAAGAATAAAATGGATGGGAAAGTTAGATATTAACATTAGCAGTTTGGCCTTGAAACATGAACTGAAGTCAATGGGAAAAAAGCGAGGGATGAAAAACAGAAAGTAGGAGTGTTAGAGCGATGAACAGCAGTAGAGTGCTTTTAGAACATGTCTAGTAAGTTTAAAGTATATAAAGTGCTCCTATTCAAAGTCCTATGGGAAAAAACGAATGGAAAGAGGGATAAAAAGAGGGATGCATGTGGAATAAAAAAACAAAAAGTCACAGTCGCTGAACCAGTAATAGGACCTATGAAACATTTCTAAGTTAAATATGAATTGAGTCATTGATCCTGTATTAATAATAATAATAAGAAGAAGAAACATAAGAAGGTGAGGGATAACAGTATAGTAGGGCGTTGCTTTGCAAACACTATAAAAAGGTAAATTAATCAGGAATAAATAAAATGTCAGAGTTGCAAGGTTAAAGGTTAAAGTTGGAACTTGGGGGGGAAAAAAAACCTGATGCAAAAGGAATAAGCTGAAAATATAAATACACCACAATAACTTCAAGGTTAATTTTTTAAAAGGAGTCAAAGGTCATAATGGCAATAATAAAAGACCTAAATAAAAAAACCAATGTCAAAGCTAAAATGTAAAATATGTCAAATTTGAGTAAATTAAAAAAGATCTCAATAAAACTAAGGTCAATTTTTGCATGTAAACTATGTAAAGCTGAATTGTAAAAAGAGGTTTGAAAAATTTACATTTTGAAATGTAATTTTGTATTAAAAATGTAGTAAAGTAAATCATAATGTTAACATTGGAATTACGCCAAGGTCAATGATTCTAATTAAAACAATAATCTCGAAATTGGAATTTTAAAATGTCAATATTAAAAACAACAACAACCTCATGTCATAGTTGGAATTGAAAGCCAGTGTTGTTTTTACTATTATTTTGGAATTTTTTAAAATCTATAATTGTAATAAAAAAATAACTTGATGTAAAAGTTTAAATGAAAAAATGATGATGTAAATCCTTCTCGTTAATTCTTTTCTGTATGAAAGCCCACACGTATCCAGCAATAAGCCGCACGTATCATCGATATGGTCTGAGAAAAGCCTTGTCGTTTTCATGCGTGACTCAGTTTCTGACTGTAATCTAATTTTAGTCTAAATGTCTGTTTGAGCCTCCTTTGTTATTAAAATGTAAAATTCAGAAAAGGAAACACAGTAATCCTTTCTAAAGAAAATGAGAGGAATTAGATTAAAATAATTAACACATAATAGTTTAACTGAGTAGCTCTCAGAACAGAACAGAATCACCGGATGAGTGACGTCGGTTATTTCAAACATGCTTTTATTGAAGAAATTGAAACAAAACATCTAAATAAGACATTATAGCTATAAGAATTTTTAGTTTAATTTCCCCTGCTGCATTTAAAATATTTTCTGGGGGAAAACAACATAAATGATTAATTAAATAGAAATGAAACATGGCCATTTAAAAAAGAAAACTGTAGTGTCTCCCATTACATTCGTCAAGGCCCTCGACTCCGCCCATATGCACGTTACATCACAGCAGGTGGGAGTCACTGTGGTTACACCCACTGAGTGGCAGAAAGAGACTCACCCAGTGGCAGCGTTAGCGTTGAGCTCGAATGCCACAAAACATCTAAAATGGCAACGAGCTGTGCGATTGACTGTACAAACAGACTCAAGAAGAAATCTTTTTACGCACTACTGAAACTAAAGAAATGAGAAGCAAATGGATCGCTGCAATTCACAGCTGGAATCTAGGCACCGAAACATGGCTCTGCGGTCACCATTTTGTGTCAGAATTGTAATAGAATACAAACCTGTCTACTTTCAACCAGAATATCCCCCCAGGGTCCTAAAGTACGCATGTTTAGGCATGTTCTTCAACTCTTGTCTTACTGAGGGGGCGTGTCCTGATGGGAACATCAGCGTGTAGGGGCTTCATCTGATTGGCCAGTTGGTGTGAATGCATGGCTCCATCTGATTGTGACCGCACAGCATGTGTAGATAAATCGATTTTTCTTACTCATTGCAGTGTTTTGCGATGTGGTTATTGTACACGATCATATCGCTATAACGATGAAAACACGATTTATTGATCAGCACTAATTCATATTTAAACAGAGTTTTATTTCTTGTCTGAGAGCAGGTGTAGAGGGTTTGCAGTGGGGTTTTTTTTGTCTTTATTTATCCTGCACACATCCTGAACATTTGATGGAAGTGATAAACTGAGGTGTGAGTCAGCGCCGTGTGGGATTTACTCGGACTCCGACAAAGAACAAGTTAAAGCTTGTAATGTAAAATAAACTAAGTCTGACTCTCCGAGTTTGACTCTGAAACCTCGAAGGACTGCGGCCTCTGAGACGATCAGAGTGAATAAGAAAGGGACCTCTTGCTCTTCTCTGACCTTTGAGAAGGTGTGAATGATGAGGATAATCACAGCGACTCGTACGGGAACCAGACGGCTGTCTGCTCCCAACCCTCACTCCCTTACTCCCTCCCTCTCTACCTCTCCATTTCGAGACACGTCCGAATCCGATAATGTGGGAATAACATCTGACCGTGAGCGTTTTCTTGGAAATTGATTTATGGATGTTGGCTCGGAATCTGGGGGCATAATAATGAAAAGCTGACCAGCTTGCAGTACAGCGCTACGTTCGGGGACTGAGGGAAGGAAATGTGAAAATGGTGTTTTGCGACAGCGGTTCGAAGTTGGAAAAAAAAAAACAAGCCGTTAGTCTTGATGCAGAGTACGCAAAGGTTCTGAATAATGATGCATGGTGTAGTGAAAAGCGATGACGGCTCATCTGACATGAAAAAGAGACTTGTGATCTGCCTAAGGTCCTGAGAACACTCAATCTCTGACTTGTTGTGTGTGTGTGTGTGTATGTGTGTGAGATAGAAGTAGCCCAGGCCGTAGGTGGAGCTAAACTTAGATGCTGGAGGAAGGAGCTGACTTCTCCTTGCGTCTGCTGGGTAATAACGGAGGCGATGCCTGTTCGCCTTTTAGGGTGGTGATATACGAGTATCGCTGTATACCACCGTATAACATCCTAATGACATTACATCATTATTTCTAGGTGCTGTGCGGCTGCTGAAATACGCTCCAGGATTATTAAAACAAGATTAGGGTTTTTTTAAGAACAAACATACCTTGCAAAATAAATAAATAAACGGTAGAGGAATAATCACCACTGTATATCCACTGTATCTATACTGTATGTACACTTCTTAACTTAATATTAAGTTAAGACTTTGTTTAAACACCTTTGGCTTGTAAAGCAGCGCGCAGTGTTTTGGGGTAGGAATCTACCAACTTCTCGAACATCTTCATTTGGTCATTTTATTCCACTGTTCCTTGCAAAACAGCTCCAGATCTTATCGATCTGCAAAGCAATCTCCTTTGCACAGTCCTCTGCAAGTCATTCCACAGGTTTCCGATGGGATTTAGATCTGGGCTCGGACTCCAAAACCCTGGTATTCTTCTTCAGAAGCTGTTCCTGCGCGGATTCGGATTTGTGCTTTGGGTCGTTATCTTGCTGAAAGGTGGAGTTTTTCTTCATTGCCAGCTGTCTAACAGTGTTAAGAGAAGCAGCTCCGTAGCGTGATCCTGCCACCACAGTGATTCTGCGTATCTTTTAGAATTATGCCCAAAAAGTTGGTCTCAACAGATCAGAGCACATTTTGTCACATGGTTGTGGGTTTGCTGTGCACAATGCCTAATATCTTCATAACCATAATAAAAAAACATTGAGTTTTATGACTGTAGGACTAACACACTTGAAAGAGTTTCATTTTTTCATTCTTTTCATTCTTCTGAGATTAACCCTCACCCTTGTTTTGGTCTGCATCTGTGATCGCTGTGTTCTTACCTGCCAAAAGAACCACTCTAATCTGGACAACATACCAGGATTTCCATTCAAACACACTAAACACTCCGTGTGTGTAAACACCCTGGAATAGTGAGCACAAGGGATTTTAGCTCTGAGGTTGAATCTGCACCTGCACACGCTACAAAAAACACACCTTTAAAAACGACCGTTTAATCCGAAGAAGCCCTGAACAACTCCAAGCACATAAACACACACACATACACACACACACACAGAGAGAGAGAGAGAGAGAGAGAGAGAGAGAGAGAGAACGCAATGTTAGCAACAAATGCATCTGCTTAGCTTGCTGGAAAATTCTCCAAAAACATCCAAGCCAAAAGACGTTAGTAAACAGTAACTGGCCCAATTTAATAAAGCAGGCCCAGGGTGGCTGTGCAGGTCTCTGTCAGCTTATCCATCATGTAGCAGAAGTTAAAATGGGGAGCTGTGAAAGCTTGCTAACAAGGAAATAGCTCATTAGCCTGAGTGAGAGCAGCCATCACAGAGGAGCAGCAGATGAAAACAAATGACTCAGTGAGAGCTATACATCCTGTAACGATCTATACGCCATATACGGCTATACGTTCTGTAACGATCTATACAGTCTATACGCGCTGTAGCAATCTATACGCCATATACGGCTATACGCTCTGTAACGATCTACATGCCATATACAGCTATACATGCTGTAACGATCTATACGCCATATACGGCTATACATGCTGTAACGATCTATACGCCATATACGGCTATA
>JAQQZX010000010.1:14323907-14336443 GCA_030068355.1 Notoglanidium maculatum | reverse complement strand
CTATACATGCTGTAACGATCTATACGCCATATACGGCTATACATGCTGTAACGATCTATACGCCATATACGGCTATACATGCTGTAACGATCTATATGCTGTCCCTCTTTCTTTTTATCTGTATTTCTGTTTCTGTTACTTTCTGTCAGTCTTTCTCCCACTGTTCTCTCTTTCATTCTTTGTCTTAGAAAGAAAGGAAGGAAAGAATCTCTTCTTTCAATGTGTCTGTCTTTATTTCTGCTTTTGCCCATTATTCTTTTTCTTTCTTTCTTTCTTTCTTTTTTTCTTTCTTTCTTTCACTCTTGTTCCTTTTTCTTTTGTTCCTTTTGTCTTTAACACTTAACTTCTTGTTTTGCCTGTCTCTCTTCTCACTGTATTTCTGTTTGTTTCTCAGTCTGTTCTTTCTTTTGTTCAGTCTTCGTTTATTCGTCTTTCTTGTGTCCCATCTCCATCTGTCCCTCTCAGACTCATTATTGCTGAAGAGTAACCTAACTGTGTGTGTGTGTGTATGTGTGTGTGTGTGTGTGTGTGTGTGTGTGTGTGTGTGTGTGTGTGTGTTCCAGCTATATGATGGGTGTAAATCTGGAGGGCAGAGATCTGTCGTTCATGGATGATGGTTATCAGGTGAACCCTAAACTGGTGGTTATCGTGCTCAACACTGAGAGGGAATGGGAGAAGGTGAGTTTCTTTTTTTCTTCCTCATTTATTATTGTTTTTCCAACTGACCACTGAAGGCGGTGTTTATTTATTTATTTTGTTTAAATAAATATTTATTGCTTCAGCACTCCATCCTGGTCAGGGGAACACTGGGGGGAATTTGGTTTGGAAAAGGAAGCTTGAACAGCATGTAGCTCTGCGGTGTCTTTATCATTCTCGGTATGTTGGTGAGTTCAATAAGAGAGAGAATAAAGGGAGGCTGGTGAGGGAATGACTGTTTATCGCTGCTATAACAAGTGAGAACAGGAACTAGGAACTAACTCACTTCGCTGATGTTCCACAACATTACTATACATCTAATCATTACTATATATCTGTATCTGATATAGCAATATTTCTTTTCTCTTTGTCTATTTCTTGCTTTCTTTTACTCTATCTTTCCTTATTTATTTCAGTCTCTTTCTTTCTTTCCTTCTTTGAGGTGGTTGTTCATGACTTTTCCTATACCAGCCCACTGGTGTTTTGCTCCTTGCTTAACATTACTTCTATTCAAGCGTCAAGTACAGAGAAGGTTGCAGTTCAGTTCAGTGTGTAGCTATAAATTAGAAATGTGAAGAGTTTTCCCAAACCTCCACCCAAACACGGTGTGATGTTGTAACACGCAGCACAATGCTCTCATGGACACAACGCTCAGCTGAAATGATCTCAGATACACTCCAATCTATTCCCTCAACAGGACGAGTAAATTGTGATGTATAAATGCGTACTGCTTGGTTAGAGTGTGTGTGTGCTTTTGTGTTTCATGGTTGAGTTGTGTTGAGTTCAACATTGAATCATTATTTCCTGAATGAGCTCTGTTTGTGCCTTCACTCGTGTTTTTGGATCGTTACAGCCTTCTCAGTTTGCTCTCTCACGTCTCGCTTAATTTAGCTAATTGACTAAATAATGCGTTGGTTTTCTTCATAATAATCTCTCCTCTTAGCCTCGTCTCTCTTCCTATCATTAGTTTTAGGTGTTCTCTCGCTCTTTCTCTCCTCTTCATGCTCTTGTTTTCCTAATCACTTTCTCGCTCACACGTTCTTTTAACGACTTCTTATTTCTCCGAGGTTCAATTAGTTTACACAGTTCTCCGGTGCAGGCAAGGCCTCTTTCTTTTCTTCTTTTCATTCATTTACATTGTGCATCCGGGTCAGTTTTCCTGACTAAATCCTGATAGATCATGGTACCAACTTCATTACCCAGCTCACGGAGCAGCTTCAGATTGACTTGTAACCAGACTCAGCAAGTTTGTTACAGATACAAGGACTTTGATAAATGGCTGCCTTTTCTGCGTTTTGCATAAAGAAAGGTACCACACACATCCACTGGTTCTCACATTTCCAGCTGGAGTATGGCTGGCCTATTCAGGGACCACTAGACCTAGAAGAGCCAGGTGCCTAAAATAGAAATTGTTCAGTATGTGTTGGAGATGAGATACCACCTGGAGAGGTATCAAGACGTTGCCAGAGGGAATCTGTAAGCAGCTCAGCAAACTCAAAAAGGGTGGTATCATCAGCATGAGTACAAACCTGGGCAGAAAATCCTCCTGTTTCCCACCTCCACAAGTAAGCTGTTTGGCAAGTGGCAGAGGCCATGTTCCATTATCTACAAAATGGGTCCTGTTACCTATGAAGATATACCATTCAGACCAGGGCAGAGAAAGGAGAACTTATCATGTGAACCTTCTGACGTACTGGAAAGAATGGCCTTTATGGTAGGTGGAGGTGCATGTAGAGTTGGCATGTGATACAGAAGGGACAGCAAGAGCAGATACATTTGGAACATCTAGCCAAAGACCAGCAATCTTTAGTGCAACATGTCCTTCCAAAGCAGAAAGCAGAGAGGACACACATTCAGCGCACCATTCATTTGAACGATCTGACACCTATCCCAGAGAGGCCATAAAGGTTACTGAGGACAAAGAAGCCTTTATTAGTCACATATTACAGCTTGTTAGGAAGCCTCGGTCATAAACAGGGTCAGCCATGATGCGGCACCCCGAGAGCAGATAGAGTTAAGTGCCTTGCTCAAGAGCCCAACATTGGCAGCTTCTTATTGCTGAGGCTTCAACCCCTGACCTGCCAATCAATAACGCAGAGTTTTAACCCCTAGACTGAGACTGGCTGAGGCACTGAAGAAATTTGCACCATGAGGAATTGAATGAATGAATGGGCTCCTGACTGGAAGCTCTAAAGTTCAAATCCTAGCAAGCTGCCACTGGGGTCCTTGAGCAAAGCCCTTAATCCTCAACTGCTCAGTTGTCTTAAAAAGTCACCAAATTAGTCAGATTAGATCATTTTAAACATATTGTCATCAGACCTAAAATGATGACTTCTTTCAGATATGCATAGACCTCCGTAAGTTCAGTGCAATCTACAAGTTTGATGCTTACCTCATGTCCTGCATCGATGGCTTCTTGGAGAAGGTTCTTTTGTTTGCTACTTTTATTACCACCTTGGACCTCTTTAAAGGATATGGGCAGGTTCATTTGGAGGCAAAGACCAGAGAGTACACTGCCTACAGGACTCTGCTGGGGCTATTCCAGTTGGTTTGCATGGAGCCCCTGCCATATTCCAATGCCTAATGTACCATGTAGTGCAAGGTTGTGAAGGTTGCTGTGCAGCCTACTGGGATGATGTGGCCATCTATAGTGACACCCGGGATGATCATCTCCAGTGTTTGCTCTTCTGAAGGATACATGAAGCTTACCACTGAGCCTGCACAAATGCAAATGGCTGAAAATTGGGAGCCATAGTCATAATTTATTTAGACTGTGTACCAAAAAACAAGTGCTATCTGTACTGGGGCAAATGGGGTGCTACAGATGGCCCACCAACACATCCAAAAACCCAGTAGAGAGGACAAAGGCTTGGAGAAAATCCTTTACCGCTCTCAAACCATGTCAATGTACTTCTCCAGTTTTGCAGAATCTGGATTTTACTCAGCAGTTCATATTTGAAATAAGCTTCTGCTCTAGGCATTGGAGCAGCGCTCACACAGGAGAAACCTGTGGAAGAAAGATCAGTCTTCTTTCTTTCTTTCTTTCTTTCTTTCTCTCTCTCTTTCTTTCTTTCTTTCTCTCTCTCATTTTCTCTTGCACACACAATCTCTGAAACCCTGCAGTGAGTGTGTGAAGAGTGCCACACTAATCATTTCTCACAGCACTGGGCTAGAACAGGGGTGTGAGGAAATGGTGCTCACGGAGCATACCCACACACACACACACACACATGCACAGATAACAATGCAAACACACTTGAGACAATTACAAAACATCAGTGCTAAATGTACACACATTAGACTGTCTCACACATTCTCACAATAACAGCCTGAGGGAGGAAGTGACTGAAAGAACAATGCAGTGTGTCTGTGTGTCTGTGTGTGTGTGTTATTATAGATGGGCCGCTGGGAGAACCATTCGTTGATACTAAAATTTCCCGTGTGGCCTCGATACAACTCCTTTGGAGACGCAGAAGCAGATGAAAATCATCTGAGCATTGTGACGTTAGAGGAGAAGCCGTTTGTTATCGTGGACAACGTGGACATTCTGACAGGGACGTGCACGCGCAACTCTGTCCCCTGCAGGAAACACATCAAAGAGTAAGACTCCACTAAACATCACCACATCAAAGAGTAAGACTAGTGAACTAGTATCAGAATGTAGTTAGACTTCAAAGCATTCTCGATAAGTGCATCTGCCAAATGCCGTAAATGTAAATTTAAGACTCTAAACATCACCACATCAAAGAGTAAGACTCTCCTAAACATCACCACATCAAAGAGTAAGACTCTCCTAAACATCACCACATCAAAGAGTAAGACTCCTAAACATCACCACATCAAAGAGTAAGACTCTCCTAAACATCACCACATCAAAGAGTAAGACTCTCCTAAACATCACCACATCAAAGAGTAAGACTCTCCTACACATTAAATATGCATATTTATTTGTTTGCTTGCTTATCTTTATTTCTTTGTTTGTAGTTATTTATTTATTTATTTACATATGCCGTCCTTATTGTCAGTCTCTTCTTTCTTTCTTTCTTTCTTTCTTTCTTTCTTTCTTTCTACCTCATTATTAAATTCTGTCCTTATTCTGTCTCTCTTTCATACATTCACTTTATTTCTGATTTGTTTGCTTATTTATTATCTACCTTTCTTTAACAATGTATTTCCAGTCATTTATTTCTGTTTATATCCATCTTTCCTTTCATCTCTGTTTATTTGTATGTTATTTACTTCAGTTTTTTTGCTATGCCCGTTTTCTTCCATTTCTTCTTTTCTTTCTGTTTCCCTCTTTTCTTTTTAATATTCTAGATTAGGTGTTAAATTTCTTTGCTGCTTTGTGTGCACGTGTGTGTGTTTACAGCAACACTACAGGCGGGTCGTACCTAAAGCAGTGCTGTAAGGGCTTCTGTATTGATATCCTAAAGAAGATCGCCAAGAAGGTGAAGTTCACCTACGACCTTTACCTGGTGACTAACGGTAAACACGGCAAGAAAATCAACAACGTCTGGAACGGCATGGTGGGCGAGGTCAGTAAATACAACACGTTAATGTCACGTATACACACCGTCAGTGACGTGTGCAGCTCATGCACCACCTCTCTGCTCGCCTTCATCTTTCAGGTGGTTTATAAGAAGGCAGTGATGGCTGTCGGGTCGTTGACCATAAACGAGGAGAGGTCAGAGGCCATCGACTTCTCCGTGCCCTTCGTGGAGACGGGGATCAGTGTCATGGTTTCCCGTAGCAACGGAACCGTATCGCCCTCTGCCTTTCTGGGTAAACATGAGAAATTTTGTCTTCTTGCTCCTTCTTCGTATTTGTTTACTTTCCACCGACTTCCTGTCGTCCTTCTTTCTCTTCCTGTAGAGCCGTTCAGCGCGTCGGTGTGGGTGATGATGTTCGTCATGTTACTCATCGTCACAGCAATCGCCGTCTTCCTGTTTGAGTTCATCAGTCCACTGGGCTTCAACAGAAACCTCGCGCAGGGCAAAGGTGCAAACCAGCATGCAACAGGATCCTTCCCTCTTTCATTTCTTTCTTCCTTTAATTATCATATCTGCCTCTTTCTGTCTATCTGTCTTACTTTTATTGTTGTATTTGTTTCTCCCTCTTTCTTTCATTTTTTTTCTTTTTTCCATTTGCTTGTATCTTTCTCTTTCATTAATTATTTCTTTAATAATTAATTTCCTTCTTTCTTTACTGTCTATCGCTCTCCATTTTCGTTAATAATTTGTCCGCCTCTTTCTTTCTGTCTTTTTTGTTTGTCTCTTCCATTCTTTTGTTTTGTCTTTTTTCTAACATTCTGTCTTTTTTTTAGCCTTCTGTTTCTGAGAGCTTTCTGTCTCTCTCTCTCTTTCTTTCATTCATTTGTTTTGCTTTCTTTCTCTCTCTTTACTTGTGTCTTTAGTTCTTTTTCTTCTCTGTCTGTATTTTTCTGCTTACTTAATTTTTATTCCTGCCTCCTTTTTCCTTGTCTGCTTATTTACTTACCTAGATAGCAAGCTAGTTTGTTTGTTTAATACATTTTTGGATGTGAATTTTGGATACTGTGTTAATCCTCGAGGGGAAATTCTTCTCTCTGCATTTAACCCATCAAAGCAGTGAACACACACACACACGCACACACAAGTGAGAAGTGAGCACACACACCCGGAGCAGTGTGCAGTCACATGCTGCAGCGCCCGGGGAGCAGTTGGGGGTTAGGTGCCTTGCTCAAGGGCACTTCAGCTGTGGATGCCGAGGGAAGGGAAATCGCTGTTCATTCATTAAATTTATTTATATGTATGATCTCTTTTTCTTTCTTTCTATCTGTGTATAATACAGTAAGTAAACGGTGACTGAATTACACGAGCAGACGTTTGCCCCATTTTGGTGTACGTTGAATAGTTTTGTTTATGGCACATGATGCACCTACTGTGTTTTTATTCACATCGTAATACCATGGTACAACTTTGCTGCTCGGTGCAACTGTTCATTTTTGTATTCGTCCATAAACCTTAGATATTGAAGCTATGCTATGATAGATCGAGAGAGATGACGCTCTACTTGTGTAACCGGCTGATTATTATTAACGTGTGATGCCTGAAGTATTCATCCACACCTTCTCTCTCTCTCTTTCTCTCTCTCTCCAGACCCCCATGGACCATCTTTCACCATTGGCAAGGCCGTCTGGCTTCTGTGGGGTCTCGTATTCAATAACTCTGTACCCGTACAGAACCCTAGAGGCACCACCAGTAAGTTCATCGTGTCCGTGTGGGCCTTCTTTGCTGTGATCTTCCTGGCCAGTTACACTGCTAACCTGGCTGCCTTCATGATCCAGGAGGAGTTTGTGGACCAGGTCACTGGGCTCAGTGACAGAAAAGTATGATTGCATTTTCTAATACATGCTATTGCAGACTTGCCAACCGGCTCGCATTTTGCGTGGGAGCTCCACATTTTAGCATGTGTCACACGCTATTATGAATTATCGTTCAAAAATACTCCAAGAGTTATCTTCCCCCCCAATAAAATGCCAAATGAGTCTATCAACATATAAATCTGGAAGGATTGAGAGCTGCATAGGTGTTTTGATAGTCTTCATTATTAACTCACACCCTGAAAGCCCCACACCCTTTCCTTCCATCTAACTTTAGTAATGTTTTGCTCATCGTTACGTTTTTCTCTGCATTTATTAATGTGAAATAAAATCTAGGAATGTATGCTTTACATAGCTAACATTAGACAGATGCGTTAATAACTAACTATAATTATTACACCAAAATCTTTTGCTGTTCAGCCTAATGTCTCCCTAAACCTTCCCAAACTGTTTTTCTTGTTTTGCTAGTTCCAGAGCCCATATTCCTTCTCGCCGCCGTTTCGTTTTGGCACGGTCCCAAATGGCAGCACTGAGAGGAACATCAGGAAGAACTACCCAGACATGCACCAGTACATGGTCAAATACCACCAGTCTGGCGTCCAGGACGCACTGATCAGCCTTAAGACGGGGTACGACCTCACCGGCTTTGCGTATTTTGCTTCCTGTGGATCGTTGAGATCGCTGAGTTTTGCCATTAAGTAGAATTTCTCTAACTCCATTCAGTTCCTCAGTTGTAACCTGTCACAACCTGCAGCTGTCTTCATGAAGCTATCTTCATTATTGGTTTGCACAGCAAACTGGATGCGTTCATCTACGACGCGGCTGTGTTGAACTACATGGCAGGACGAGATGACGGCTGTAAGCTGGTGACCATCGGCAGCGGCTACGTCTTCGCCACCACTGGTTACGGTATCGCACTCCAGAAAGGATCCTACTGGAAGCGCTTTGTGGACCTTGCCATTCTAGGGATCATTGGAGATGGTAGGATCATCACGACTTATTTTTTACGTCTACCAGTTTACAAATATCTAAGGAATAGATGTCAAGATTTTCCACATCAGTCATTGAGTGTGTTTACAGCTGTGTTAGTGCTAATGTCTTAATCAATGATTGTGTTTGTGAGCAGATCCGAAGATTTCTTTGTTTATTCTGTACTAGGTGAGATGGAGGAGCTGGAGGCTCAGTGGCTCACCGGTATCTGTCATAATGAGAAAAATGAAGTGATGAGCAGTCAGCTGGATGTGGACAACATGGCCGGTGTGTTCTACATGCTGGCAGCTGCCATGGCGCTCTCTCTCCTCACCTTCTGCTGGGAGCACCTGTTCTACTGGCGACTGCGTTACTGCTTCACTGGACTGTGCTCAGGACGGCCCGGACTTCTCTTTACCATAAGCAGGGTAAGGTATATAGTCTAAAGAAGATGCAGAAACCTAGGCATGCATTGATATCAGTCTGATGCCAGCATCCTAAAAAATGTGATAAATAATATGCTCCATGAATATTAATATGATACTCATTTCAGTATCTGTAAAAAAACCCACACTCGTACTCACTTTGAAAACAATTATATTGCTGTATCCGTACAAAAACCTAATATTTACTATGAAATCACCTTTGCATCTCTGTTTCTGTGCCTCTTTGTTGTCTGTCTAGGGTATCTGGAGTTGTATTCATGGTGTCCACATTGAGATGAAGAAGCTTCCCGTGTTGGATTTCAGTCCTCAGGCCAACATGTTGCACCTGCTGAAATCAGCCAAAGAGATTACCACTCTGGGGGTAACCTCACCTAAACGGCCCATCTCCAGCATCCTCGCTCCTGCGCCCGGAATGCTAGAACTTATAACTGGAAGCAAAGGAAATAACCTTTCTCCAAAAGATGCGATCTACAACAATACCAACACCATGCTTACAAATCGCCACAAAGAGCCTCTAAACAACACCCTTTTGCCTGGTCAGTGCGCCCTTAGCCTAGCTGATGCACAGTCTGGTGTGGCAGTTAGTGGAGGCACAGTAGGTGGTGGTGGTGGTGGTGACTCGGGACTACCTGCTTCCAAGTCCCGTGCTCTCTGGAAGAAGTCAGTTGAAACTCTGCGACAGACCCAAGGACCTACCAATGACTCCCCACCCCCCTCTGCTCAGGTCTTTGAGCCACATGCAACTATGAAAAGCCAGAGGTATTTGCCTGAAGACCTGCCTGCACGCTCAGACATGTCTGATTGCTCTGGCCGCATGGACACACAGAAGCAGCACAAGGTCAAAGAGACTCTCCGGAAGCGTAACCGCCTGCCACGGGACCTAAGTGACGTGGAACTCGCTGCATTGCCCAGCCAAACCAGCCAGCAGAGCAATCACGGTGCTCAGATCTATTCCCAGAACAGTCAGAGCAGCCAGATCTACACCATTGACTCTGTAGACCAGGAGCACGGACTACACTACCCAGACATATTCAATGAGCACAGAGACAACAAGCATCGCCCTTCATCTTGTTCAGAGCAACAGCCAATCCTGCAGCTTAACACCAACCTGTTCCCTCAGGCTCACGAGCCGGACGTTATGCAGAATGCCACAACAGCTGCCAAGGAGAAGAAGTACAACACTTATGGAAAACCTGGTGGGGTAGGACTCAGTCCAGCTGTGCCCCCTCCTGCCCAGGACCACAGACAAACCCACTGCCGTAGCTGTCTGTCAAAGTTCTCCAGCTATTCTGGCCTTTATACCATGCGACCTCCTCAGTATCGCTGTGACGCCTGCCTACACTCTGCCAACCTGTATGATATAAGCGAGGATCAGTTCCTGCACCCTAACATTGGTGCCATTCGAGGTGGGAGTGTAGACAGGAGCTTCTGTGCATTTCTGCCACATCCCAATGCTTCCTTCACGGCCTACCTTCCCCAGAGTGACCAAGAAGGTGAAGGGCTCATTAGTCACTATCAAAACGAGGGCATTTATATCCATCGCCAGCACTCTTATGAGAACCTGCCTCAAAAGAATTCCTCACGACGCGTGAGCCTTCAGGACAACACTCCTCACACTAACCTGCACACGTCTACCATGGTCCCAGATAAGCTTCCAAAGAGCCAGTCGGCGCAGCTTAACCACACGCTCACTTCAGTAGGCGTTAGTGGGCTGGGCATTGGCCAGCGCAGCAAATCAATGTATCCGGCCCGTCCAACCGAAAACCCTTTCCTGCAGACGCTCCGCGACGACCAGCGCCTGGCTCACGGCCGCAGTTCCACGGACATTTACAAACAGCTGGTGCCACTTACATTAAGTCCGGTTGTCGACGGTAAGGGGCTCGGCATAGGGGTGGTGACACCTGACCACTTTTACCCCGAGCATGTAATGCCTTATGTAGCCCTTTCCCCAGTCGGCACATTCCCAGCCCCGAGAGCATTGAGTGCCGGCGGTGCACGACGCGTCTACAAGAGGATGCCCAGCATTGAATCCGACGTCTGAAGGCTTGGAAAAATCCTGCGAACCAGTGAGATAGTGACTCTGAAAAAACAAGCGCTGTACAAAGCATCAGTATTTCCACATGAATATGGATTCATATAGGATTGTTCTGTACAACCAGGAGTTTAAAAAAAATCATATTTTCTTTCCTGCTCTTCAGTAAGTCTCAGTCCACTGTTTCATCAGGTCCTCCCCTGTAGTTGAGCGGCAGCTCTGGGTCTTCCACATAAACACTGAAGACGGCACCAGACGCAGACGTGCCATAAAGAGAAAGTGCAACACAAAAGCTGCGGGAAATTGCAGGGCAGCTCCAAAGAGATTTCCTTCTTTCCAGACAGAGAAATGAGCAACCAAAATTGCTACGCGTGGTATGACATAAAAGTCCGAATGTGGCAAATGAAAGAAGTAATGAATTTTCCACCACAAAAACGTCCACAAGAAAACAAATACATAAATCCTTACAAAATGCACAAAATAAACACTTCGATCCGGATCAAATTAGATGCATTGTATGATATTAATGGCTACGTTCATATTACAAGCTTCTTTGCCCAATTCCGATTTTTTTTGCATATCTTAGCAGTCCACATTTGTAACGTCAAGTGACCCATATTTGTCTTTAACACTTATTCACATCCCCAAAAGCAGATGATTGTTTCAAACACCACTCGGATTCAGCAGGTTCCTTACAATTTAGCTTAAATCGTTGGGAAAAATCTGCATGAATGTTCTCGTGTATCCATATTTATCTAGGACCAAATATGAAAGTGGCTCAGGTCTGATTTTGAAAAAAGAACATCAGATTTATGTGTTTGCACAATCATGAAAAATCAAATCTGTGTCAGGACGGCCCACGAGAAAAGCGTTCGCCGTGAGTTCAAATCCACCGAACGCAAGTCTACGAAGTGAAATTGTTCGTGTTTTCTAGATGGGAGGGACATACTCTCCCTTTCCTGTAAATCACAGCAACACTTGTCAGTTGTGGGTCGTCTGTGAGCTCGTGTATGTGGAAGAAGGCGGATAGCACTTTCCTTTTCAACGTCTGTTATGCTGTTTGAAAACCAAAAAGCAGCTTGGCCGGCTTCACGTGTCTCAGAGGACGCACGTGTTACCCTTCGCCCTCCACAGAAAATCGGATTCGTTGCTTCAACCTGGTAATGTGAACATAGAGAGAGAGAGAGAGAGAGAGAGAGAGAGAAAAAAAGCAAATGTAAACCAAACCGTTAGCAAAAAGTATTCTGACCAAACTTCCTACCCTAAAAAGAGACTTCTATTTTTTCAACTACTTTTATTTTGACTGTGTAATATAAGGAACTCCTGGTGTACCCAGGGCCTTAGATTAGAATTTCTGAACATGTTTGCCTGCATGCCAAACACAAGAGCAGGACGACGACTTCTCTGAGCCATCAGTGTTGGTCACGTGACTACATTATTACATTACAATTATTTCTATAGTTGTCTAGGGAAATCATACGTGACGAGTCATTTTTACAGTTTTATACACTGCCAAATATTTGACCAAGCTGTGTGCTGAGCAAATGATCGTTATGGTTCAGGAAAATAGAAAAACAAAAGACACAAAAGAGACAGTGATGACGGCGTGATCTGAAATCCTGTACCGACAAAATGATGTCACACTCTGCGCCGCAGGACCACACAGAACTTCACATACATCACTTCCTGTAGGATTAAAACCCACCTACGCATATCCTTTTATTTATTTATTTATTTATTTATTTGTTCATTTATTTATTTCCAAATATATGTTTTCAAATATAATGGTCATCCAGCGATATGCACAATATCAGGTTGCAATATAAACTTTATGTATGAAATTTCCTAGCAGATATGTTTTATTATTGGTTCACTTATGAAGTGTAATACATGTGACATTAATTTATAAATGTGATTTAATTGCCTATATATATATATATATATATATATATATAAAATATAAAAAAATTATAATAATAATAACAACAATAACAATAATAACAGCATGTTAATCTTCTCTATGGTCAGACTT
>JAQQZX010000010.1:14297878-14315118 GCA_030068355.1 Notoglanidium maculatum | reverse complement strand
TAGGTATGTGTTTGAGGAACATGAACATTTTTGTTTTATTCCATAAACTACTGACAACATTTCCCCCAAATTCCACACAAAAATACAGACAGTTAGCGCTTTTAACTGCGGAAAATGACAGCTGGTCAAAATAACCAGAAGGACGTGTGTTTTCATACCTTGAATAATGCACAGAAATCAAGATCATATTCAATTTTAAACAACACAATACTAATGTTTGAACTTAGGAAGAGTTCAGAAATGAATATTTAGTGAATAACCCTGAGATTTAATCACAGCTTTCAGGTGTCTTGGCATGCCCTCCACCAGTCTTTCACTTTGCTCTTGGGTGACTTTATGCTGCTCCTGGTGCAAAAATTCAATCAGTTCAGCTTCGTTTGATGGCTTGTAACCGTCCATCCTTCCTCTTGATCACATTACAGAGGTTTTCACTGGGGTTCAGGTCTGGAGATTGGGCTGGCCATGATAGGGTCTTGATCTTGTGGTTCTCCATCCACACCATGATTGACGTGGCTGTGTGGGATGGAGCATTGTCCTGCTGGAAAACCCAATCCTCAGCATTCCAGCCTTGCTGAAGCACCTCACAGATCCTCCACCAAATTACACAGTGGGTGTGAGACACTGAGGCTTGTACGCCTCTCCAGGTCTCTGTCTCACCATTAGACGACCAGGTGACCATTTGCCATTCTCATATGATGTCGTCCTAGCTTGTTGAGTGACATTCGAAGGAGTTGGCGATCATCCCGGTCAGTAGAGAGTCGTTTCCGCCCTCTTCCAGACTGTAACTTTGTTGTCCCCAATGCCTGCTGCTTGACCTCGTTCTTATGAACTGCTGTGCTTTTGAGGATGGAAGCAACCTGACGCTCACTGTGTCCCTCTGCCACTAAAGCAGAACTGCTCCCTTCTTTTTAACTCTTTTGGCATGATAAATGGATAAATATTTTTATGTTCCAATTAAATGTAACGTACTATTTGCAGTGTTTTGCCGTCCAAACTGGTCCTATATCGCAGGAGGATAGTGATGACCACGGCAGTGGTTTTTATACTTTTCAGCTTCAGTTGATCGCCTAATCAGTACCTCATTAAGTGAAAGGAGGTGGGCTTGGGTTGGAACTGCACCACAGACACTGGAAAGAAACAGCTCTTCATTTCATCCAGAGCTACATACGTACATATACATATGCAAATAAATACAAATGTCTGTGTTAACTGTTTCTTCTTGTTTGAAAAATGATTTGTTTAAAAATGAATATTCATGGATTGTGATGTGACAGGACATTTCACCAGGAAGTACAAGTGAGTTCTTCTACGTGTGATGCGTATTCTCTGAATCAGAATCCGCAGAATCACATTTTAGGGGATTAAAATATCCTTAAAGTTCATTTTTTCAGCTGTTGGTTGTTTTTTTTTTTTCGCAACCTGTATTAGAAGCACATTGTCACACCAATCAGTAAATTTGATCGATTCATTCTGAGTCATTTTAGCCCTGAAATGATATCGAGAAATTTTTGTGCTATTTATTGGTTTGAACGTCTCGCCTGCACGCAATTTTAATCTCGGAATGAAACCCATAACCCGTATCGAACGGTGTACTGCGTGTGGCTTCGCTTTAGTCTTAATGCAGGAAACAAAAACAAAAAAAAACAGAAATTCAGACCTTCATTATCCAGTGTTTGCTCATAGACGTTTTATTGAACCATTACATTTCACTCATGTTTCCCTGATGTCATCTGCTTCTTCAGGCTAAAATTCATCTGGATTAAGTTTTACTGCCAAAATTCTACATTTGGCAGATGAATCCTTCCTCTAATGATATACATTATGGCCTCTGTATAATTCTCTCTCTCTTTCTCTCTCTCTCGCTCTCTCTCGCTCTCTCTTCACTACCATGCTACTCCAATTGTACATTTATAGTTATATTTCTGTGTTCTGCATTTCAAAAGGCCAAACGCCTCCGTACACACACTGCAGCTTCGGATGGGTGAAGACGGTCTCTCCACCCGTATGTGTGTGTGTGTGTAAGTGTGTGTGTGTGTGTGTGTGTGGGACTGCTTTTGCTTTATATTTCTATAGATTATAAGGTCCAAATGTGTAGTGGAGTAGAACAGAGTGTGTACAAAATAGAAAAGAGATAAAAGATATAGTAAAAGTAGTGACACATTCACACAGTCGATCAATTTGAAATCACACACACACACACACATTATTAGAAGATCATTCTTCCTTTGATATCAAGAAATTTAATCATTCACGTAGCAGATTCAAACAGTGAGAGTACCTGGCATCAGCAGGATTTTAAAAAATTACCAATGAAAAACATTTTAACGCTGTAATAATCATGTTCATGTGAAACTAACCTGTTTATTATGCAGTGTTTTTTTTTATAATACTACAAATAATAGTAATAATAATAATACAGTTACATGAGAGAGGGAGAGGAAAGGAGGAAAAAGAGAAATGAACAAAAAAAGCAAAAGGAAATGCTTGAATTTAAAGAATTAAATGAGGAATTGAATTTCTATTACAATGGTAAACTGAATTAATTAACTTCTCACCTAAAAATCTAATAAAAATTTAAATAAGTACGCTCAGGTATTTAACAAAATAAAATATTTGTTACTACGTATTGTCTGAATTTTAAATAATACTTAGCATCTAGTGTACGTGTTGTGAAGTAGAAATACTTTCACACTGGTGTAACTTTTTCGCACAAAGCGCTCCAGGTTACACCGCTGATCACCACCCGAGCGCATCGTCCCGCGCAGAAGCACGGTGGTGGCAGCATTACATTTAAAGTTAAGCTCTGACTTGTTTAGGCTCTGACGTATTTATATTAAGATCACGTGATTGCCGTATATGACTTCTGATGGTAACTGGTTTTACAAGAATTAATTTAAAGATTTTACAGTAACAGGGGCAAATACTTATGCAATTTTTTTTTTATGGTTACTTGCTTTACATATCAATCATACTGATTATGGGATATTTTTTTGTTGTAGATTCAAGACTTATAAGTCCATTTCTGTTTCCAGATCGTAAAATTACACACTGTGGAGAAGTTTAAGGAGGGGGTGAATACTTACGCAAAGCACTGTAGCTGTCTGTGATAGCTTTTTGGAGAAGGATGGAAGGAGAAAAGGTCACAAAATGTTGATGTTTAATGAAATTATTATCATTGTATCAGGGGAATATGAGCTTGAAACCCTTGCTTTGAAGTTTGTTTGTGTGTGTGTGTGTGTGTGTGTGTTTGTGTGTGTGTGTGTGTGTGTGTGTGTGTGTGTGTGTGTGTGTAGAGAGAGAGCACACATTTAGCCATTTTTAGATAAAAGTCATCTTTCATTGCTTTAATTTACTGTGAGACACTGAGTGCTCACTTAGTTGCTCTGTTCTCTCATTGTGTGTGTGTGTGTGTGTGTGTGTGTGTGTGCGTGTGTGTGTGTACACCTATGGATCTGTGAGAGAAATAGAGAATTTGAGGACTGTGTGTACGTATGTGTGCATATGAGTGAGTAGATCTGAGCTTTTGCCAGAAGAGCGCGCTCTGCCTACACAGCGAAGAAGCCATGAAAATTCATAAGCACACGACGCCTACTCACCAATACTAAAAATACAGAGAGAGAGAGATAGAGAGATAGAAAGAGAGAGATGGAGGGAGAGAGAGAGGGAGAGATAGAGAGAGAGAGAGAGAGTGAGAGAGATGGAGAGAGAGAGGGAGATGGAGAGAGAGAGACAGAGAGAGAGAGAGAGGGAGAGAGAGAAAGAGAGATGGAGAGAGGGGGGAGAGAAAGAGAGGTGGAGAGAGGGGGGAGAGAAAGAGAGGTGGAGAAGGGGAGAGAGAGAGAGATGGAGGGAGAGAGATAGATAGAGCGATGGAGAGAGGGGAGAGAGAAAGAGAGGTGGAGAAGGGGAGAGAGACAGAGATGGAGAGAGAGAGAGAGTGATGGAGAGAGGGGAGAGAGATAGATAGAGCTAGAGAGAGAGAGATGGAGTGAGAGCGAGAGAGAGAGAGATGGCAAGAGAGAGAGATGGAGGGAGAGAGAGAGTGAGAGATGGAGACAGAGAGACAGAAAGAGAGAGCTGGAGAGAGAGAGAAAGAGAGGGGAGAGGGGAGAGGGAGATGGAGAGAGATGGAGAGAGAGGGGGGCTTCTCTAAAATGTATGCTAGGATCAGGGGGATTTGAGCACGTGGCAGAAGAAACAAGATTTTTTTTTTTCAACTTGCTTTTTGTCACTGAAGCCAATTTATTTCTGTGTGTGTGTGTGTGTGTGTGTGTGTGTGTGTGTTTGGCTGTGTATTTACGTGTAGCATAGCATTAATTAGCTGCATTAATAATTATGTCAATCCTCATAAGGATAATATGACGAATGTGTGTGTGTGTGTGTGTGTGTGTGTGGGATACTGAATGTCTCCACAAGCAGCAGAATATCTGACAGTTTTGACCTTGTGGGATTCGGTCCCCATGAGGAAAACAGCTTTAGGGAAAAACTGCAGCTTTTTATTTTAAAAAGCTTTTCTCTTTTCCCTTCCTGAGGTTAAGGGTTAAGGGTTAAGGGTCAGACTGAAGCCGTTTAGGCATCAATTAGGAATTAGGCGCATTAATAATCATGGCACTGGGAGGTCCTCACAAGGACAGTATGACGTGTGTGAGTCAGAAGAGTGTGTGTAGTTCTTGTGCTCCTCAGACGGTTTTAGTAGACGGTGTTCTATAATTAAGTCATTAAATTCTTTCAGTCCTTGCTCATTCATGAAGTGAGTCAGAGAGGAAATGACACACAATAAAACACACGCCGAGCCACAAATATGCACATCGGAGAGACGTTAGTTAGCTGATGATGATGATGTTACTGACTGTAACTACACTTTCCCTGGAAATATAATCCTAAGAACACTTCAGATTTCCTCCTGCAGTAACGTACCAATCTCTTTACCGTCATGTAGCGTTCTTTCCCACGACGCTAAGCTCCGTCACCTGAACACGTTCCGCTCCACGAGATATTTCCAATGTTCCACAATTTCCTAAAGATCACAAGAAGAACGGTCAGTAGAACGGAAGTTCGGTCATTCTTTTTTTTTTTCTTCAATTGCACCGATACTGAGATGTCGCCTGATTGGATATCGATGTCTTGTCACGTTCACACGTTTCTAGCTACTAAAGCAAGATTTGAATTTAAATGAAAAGAAAGAGCAGCGGTGCGTACATAATATCTGCGTAGATGGACGGTCATGGTGAAGACGTAAACACTTTAATATAAATCACACGGTGCTCTAACTCTAACAATGAAAGACTGAGTAGTGTGTGTGTGTGTGTGTGTGTCAGCACTATGCACCCAGTGTGTGTATCTGTTGGAGGGAATTTGCTCATTTATGAAATCACTCGGGAACAAAACGGCACAAATAAAGCAGCCGAAGTTCCGGATCTAATTATGCGTTCAAAACCCACACCGAATAGAAGCTGTTTATGCAAATGCATATGCAAATGAGCCTTATTTTAGGTGAGTTTCCCTCAGGGAGATGGAAATCAAAATGTTTGGATTAAATCTAGTGCCTTTTGAGGAGTCATTTACAGTGGGCAGGGTCACCAAACCTGGACATTAATCATATTGATAATGATAAATAAAAGCACAGAACCTCAATCTGACATGGAGGATGAAATGGAATGGAAGGATGGAATGAAATAAGGAATTCAGAAAGAACAAAGACGTAAGGAATTTGGAAGGAATGGAAGAAATTGAGAAGCAAGGATTTCAGGATGGAATTTGGAAAGGAATCCAGAAGGAAGGACCAGAAAGCCTTTCAGAGATGAATGTGGGTTGGAAGTGGTGACATCATCCTGACATCTGAGTTAAGAAAGACTCACAGATCTGTCTCACTCTCTCACACACACACACATCAGGTATTAGATTACCCAGTGCATCCTGAGACCTCCATTCCAGCGCTCCAGAATAAGCTGCAGTCTGCAGGTTGACTCACGGAGGAATGTCTATTTCTGAAACATGCACAAATCCCCAGCACCGCTGCCTGTACACCGGCTTCTCAGCCTCGTCACTGTTACATGTGCTGAAAAATAGATGTGCTGTGGACGTCCTTCCCGTTCGCTAGACGTCCGGAAAGCCTTTTATCAGCAATTTTCTTTTCCAAAGGATTCCCCGTTCCAACCAATTCCTTATAACTATTTTATCTTCATTACTTATTTATTCTAGACTTACTGCATTATTCATTTCCGAATGATTTCTTTTTACAATTTCTATTCCATTTTATAATCGCCTTTTGCTGATTACTAATCGTGCGCTTGCCGTGCTCACATGGGGAATTGTGCGGGGAATTTCTGCCCGTCCTGGAATATGTTCTAATGACCAAGCAGCTGCTCAGTATACGAGCGAATCATCAGGAAAATAAACGTCTCGATCAATAATGAACGAATATGACTTTTCCTCTTGCTTGACTGTTGCATCAGTGGTGAAGTTGAACCAAAGAGAAATCTTATTTTTCTTCCTGCATCTCTACAGTCACTCGTGTGATTAATAGCACAGGAAATAGCACATGTAGCATCGTTCAATTCAACACAATTCAATCTGACTTGACTACGTTTCTGATCTTTATGGATCTGAGCTAAATAAACCTGGAAGCGTGAATGTTTTTTATCGGGTTGACAAAAATGGAAAAACGTGCAGCAATCCGCGATCAGAAGGAAACATGCAAAGAGTGAAGGAATTCGGAAGGAAAGGGAGGATGTTTGTAAGGAAAGAATGGAGAAGCTATAAGGGTTCATGAATGGCTCAACCGAAAAGCGTTCCCCATGTCATCTGGAGATCCGTCCGTCAAGGCCAGGAGTCTCTGTGTGGGAGGGACTTGCTCTGTCTCCCCTGTCAATCACAGCAACGCCAACCAATTGTGAGCATCGCTGAGATCGTGTATGCAGAAGAGGGTAGGTAGCGCTTCTCGCCGAGGGTTTTATGCTGCTTTGTGATGCAGCATGAGTTTGGAAAGATGCAGTTGGTTGTTAAGATAGGAGCATGAACCGGCGGGAGAGGGAATCAAAAAGAAGAAGATGGTAGGAAGTACAGAGAAGAATGGAATTTGAGTGGAAGGAAGGAAGTAAAGGCCAAAAATCGGTTCAGTTTAACCTCCATGCTGTTACATGTTGTATCCTATGGTTTGTGCTTCCAGTAGAAGTTTAACAGTTTAGTGTTGCCACGCTGCTGCTGGTTACGTCGTTTGTCCTAGAGGTCACCTGTCTAAAAGGTCTATACGTCACACAGAGATCCCATGACAGGAATGGCGGAGGAGCTGTATGGTGATTGCGCTGTTGCAGTGCAAGACCTTAGTTAACCTTAAGATAAAATTTTGTCCATCCCAAAATGGACAAAACTACTTGAAATGTTTTAAACTGTTTTTTATTACTTTGAAAAGCCAAACGTTCAACTTTCTGCTCAGGGCCTCCAAACTTCAATAAATCGGATGTGAACTCCAAGAAGTTTTCATCAAAATCTGCTCATCCATCTGGACGGGACTCTAGACTATTACGAGTTATGAACCTAATCCCTCCGACGCTGCCGAAGAACCTCTACTTCCTAATCAGCCAAACAGCTTCTGCTCAAGATTGGGGAGAAAATAAAAGACTTCTACCTCCACCTACGCCTGCTCACCCAGACTATTCACAGATGCTTGATTTAAAACCGTCTATCAACAGACGGCTTCCAAACAACAGACTCCTGCTAGAATGATTACACACGGGCTACCCTAGCCTCTGGAATCGTGCAATGTCTTAAAGACTGCAGTGCCTCAAACTCATCACCTCCACGTGTCTTTTGTTTGTTTGTCGACACTCTCATCCCTGACCTGCTCCTGGATAAACTGACACAGTTGCATTATCGATTTCCTGTCTTGCAGGAAACAGATTGTCATGGTGAGTGACCGTGTTTTCGTCTTCAAACGTTCTGTGCGTCCTCTCTTCCTCTGAATGATTCTGTAAAACTCGCTCTCTGGGTATCGTTTCAGATAACGACGTGTCTACGTACTACAAGGAAAGGGTTCGCAAGTAATCAGGAATCAATACCGAGACTGATAGAGATTACATAAGTGTTACACACGTGGGGGCGGAGTTTGTCGGAAACAGAGTTTGGGTTGCGCTTTATTCTGTCGTTATTCTGTGATATCGGCTCGTGTGAGGAGCAGCCTTAAGTCAAGCACCACGGTGTACACTCTGTGGAGAAAGCTGTGCAGATGATCACCTCCCTTCCCTTAGAAATATATATTGTTTAACGGTCAGCAGAGCAGAATCACACACATTTCTTCCAGTAGGATCTGGAACAGAAACATTAACACAATTACCAAGAAGGCCCTGCAGCGCCGCTACTTTCTATCACAGCTGAAGAAAATTGAAGCCACTGAAACAATCATCATGTTTCCTCTCTCCGTCGGTTCAACTCGCTCGGCAGCTTTGCTCTCCAAGCGTAAGCTACAGTGCACTGAGTACAGACCTATATTCATCTAGAGAGAGGAAGAGGGTGGGGAGAATCCTGGCTGACCCTTCACACCTGCGTCCTCCCACTACTCTAGTGCTGCCCTTCTCACAGGAAACCTATAATAAGAGACTTAAAGCCATAATCTTTCTAAACAAGTATCCTTTCCACACCTACAGCCCTCCTTTCTGACAAGTGATGTAAAGTTCAGCGCATCTACGACATAATCTTCCACAATCTTAAGCCTAGATTAGCATTAACGCTGTGAAGTGCTAAGGTATGGTGCAATACCAACATAAGCGGTGGGGGTGCTGTAGAGAGAAATGTACTCATGCATCATTTCCACAACAAGATTGATTTAATGTCCTAAACATCTACATCGGAGACCCTGCCTGTTTTTCTGACTTGGCAATAAATTAGCCTCCTCCACATTGATTGTAAGCACGCATTGTAGAAGGTGTTCCAGTGCCGGACTGAGCTGTCTCATCCCAAAAACGCCCCTAGTGGATCGAGCTTTTGTTCTGGATATGCATAAGCTGCACAAATGACTGTGAGAATGATCGCAGACGTGTACAGGTACATGTAGTGACAAGAACATTCCCAGTTTTAGTTTCAGGATTAGGCAGCAGTCTATGGAAGGTGAGGAGGCAGAGAAGACATCTGATACTTGCTAAACAACATCTGCTATGTCCCCATAGACTGCAGGGATTAAAACCAGTTCTCCGTCTGGAAACCCTCTAGTGACGTGAAACTGAGCTTTCCAGGTAATGCATTTATTCTCACACCAGGATTCCCAGTGCAGTAAAGAACCTTTAGACCAGAAAGAAGAAATATGGATTGTGTGCACACAACCAGGGATTATCCCAGAATAATGGGTTGTTAAATAAATAAAATGTAAAGGTTAGCTTGAAGGTTACCGTTAGAAACTCCATTATGCCTCAACCAATGGTGTATCTGTTTACTTCTTGGATATTAAGAGCTTGCAGACTGATCTCCAAGGAGATGTCCATGACATTCTCCTCTTCCACAGAATTCAGGAAGGCAGTGACAGACTGCAATTGGTTAGCAGAACTCCCCCAGGACAAAGTAAATAGGATTTTGAGTCGGCTGTCTCGATGCTCACCAGAGACCCATGCTGCTCTAGTGAGAAACATTTTTTTTGCCTGAATCTCAAGCCATTATTATTTAAAGCTTCTCTCTCTCTACCACAACATCTGCCCAACCACAAAAAACCACCATCTTGCCTCTTTATTCAAACTTCCTGCCTCTATAACTGCACATCACCTCTCTCACTTTGACCAGATGATTAAAGACCTGACGCAACTGGAAAGTGAAAGGTTCCTTCCAGGTCATGCTGGTCCAGCAGAGCCAGAGCTCATCCGGAGAGCCATCAGATGATAAATGCGAGTGGAGCGCTCTCTATAGAGAAGCATATGGACTGTGACTCGCAGATTAATGATCAGTGAGTCAGAAATGGTATTTTCCATTGTTTGGTCATGGCATTTCTTCGGGGTCCTGACAAATTGATGGGGAGCAGTGAAGCTGGGTTCTGGCACTTCTAGAAGTTAAGATACTGGGACTGTTGTTTGAGGCCAGTGTGACTTCTGGCTTCTGTCCCAGTGGGAAGGGAAAGTGAGGTCTGAAAAGCCTGAAGCGGTTCAGTCAATGGGTGGAAATGGGCCAAATGGGACTTCTTCTGGTTCATTTTTGCTGTCAGTCACAAAGCAGAGGTGATTATAATAGAGGATGGCGGACAAGGGCAACTATTACAAACGATAGTTTAATAAGACAACTAAAAACTCCAGGCAACTCAAAAGCATTAGGCATAAATCATACGTTGAATTCAAGACATGTGGACTCAAATACAGCCCGATGCCTCATTTCATTCGGCCCACACAAGCTTGCAAATACAATACTGATACGGCCCGTAGTACCTATTACTCCAATTTGGATCACACAGGGCTGAAACGCCGGTTAAAACGGACTCCTGTCTGCCACATTTGAAACGAGTCAGTCCTGCATCTAAAAACAATTCAGGAACACGTCGGGTGTTCACTTTAGCGTGACTCGGTGATAAAATCCAAATCTTGAAATGTATTGCCCAGTGCAGTGGCCTACACACACATGCTGAAAAACAAAAGCCAAGACAGATAGCAAACTAAGGACTTGGATATTCTATATACATTATCTGAAATCTGACACATTATTAATAACGTGTTAAAAAAAATTGTTCATGGCACTCACAAAAAGTTACTGAAATTTAATTTGGTGTACAAAATTAGCACTTTACAAGGTGCTAAAAAGCTGGTTTAAATTACTTCCTAAGTTCTAGTTACCGTAACGCAAGTCCTGTCTGAGCGCAGAACTCGTGGTCTGGTTTGGCAACCGTGAGCTACTAAAGAATTACCAGTTGCAACAAGTGACATAGTTTCGACATAGCCTTAAGTTATACCTTAAAACCTATTAGGTGTTAACCATAAAAATAAAGCACGTGGGAATTGTGTTGACGTATAAACAGGAGAGATTATAACATTACAAATACAGAATTTATTTTTATACCCAAAACTCTTTCCTAGAGCAAGGCGTCATGAACTTGAGATATTAGCAACGTAGTAAATTATTTTAAAAGTTTAACAATAATATAATATCATATTATCGTTTTGCAAATTGAGTTTGCAGGTGGGAGTCATTTTTCATTGCTGTGGTTTGGTACTAAACTGTTGTTAAATTTGTTGCATGAGCAGCAGAACAGAACAAGCACACACCTGAGTAAAACACAAATACAGACATAATGTTTATCTACAGTTAAAATAGAGCTAACTTGAAGAAAATACATCACGCCGCCTCCGTGCATCTCAGCACTGGTGAAATATGTCACTGTTTGTGGCTGTGGCTTTACCGCACCTTAAATATCTGTGGTTCAGAACTGGGTTTGAACCCTGACTCACGGGGAAAAGAACCACCTGGAGCTTTTCATCTTGCTGTGGTTCCTCGTGCTCTTCTGATGGTGGATCTCCCTCCTGGGAGCATGTGGAGAGTGGCAAGCATATCTCCAGAAATCATCAGCTGCATAGAGGTGTAGAAGAGAAACCTGTACTGCGTACTCGTCACACTGGGGACGCTTCCATACGGGTGTTTTATTGTAGGAAAAATATTATACAAGTGATTGTAATTATTAATTAGTTATCAAACTTAAGCTTTTGTTATTATTACTCATGTGTCTTCTGGATTGTCTTTTTTTCCTTATTTTTTTTTTAAATCTCACCTCAAACTGCGAGTTCTCACTTAAGAACTGACCTTTTTTCCTCGTTTTCTAGTTATTATGTCTATATATCTTCCACTGGTGCACTGAACCACTCTTGCTGTGGGCAGCATCTTATTTTATCTCATCTTATCATCCGGTCTTGAACACTTCACATTTTCCAGCTCTGCCGTTGCCTTAAGCTTGTGTATATCATAATTTGCAATTCAGAACAAACAGACAGTGCCAGCGCTGGAAAAAATCTGCCCTGAAAAAGCAGAGAAAAAAAACACACACATGCGCACGCACACGCACGCACGCACGCGCGTGGCCCACATGAAACCGAGCTGCGACGCTGCATAAACACAATCATGGAATTTATAATCTGGTATTTTAGGGACCTTAAGGATCAGTCTTGGTTATTTAGAAAGATTTTTTGCGATGTTTCCATCAGGAACGGACGAATCAGAAGCCCACGCCAGGAAGATGACGTCTGACTTGTCCACACCTGTTCCATGAAAAGATGTACAAGTTCAACATACAGTAAAATTAAGGCTGAATCGCACGAGCCACGTAGTCTCAGCACATGCTGCACATCAGAGTACGCTGTTATCATTCATCACACAAAAACACACAAAATAAGCTTCTTTTATTCATAATAGAATTGGCAGATGAGGCAATCGACCGATCGAAAGCCCCGTCCCCTCACATTTTCGATTTTCTGCGACTGGCTTTGTCACAGTAATTGGAGAATATTTTCAGTTCACGCATTTGAAATAAAATCTAATAAAAATCAGTGTACTGCATGTTCCATTTAGACTACACACACACACACAGTGCAGTTTCTACCTCAGACAAGTACTTTGTGAAAGGATTATATCGACAATGTACTGAAAACATTCAATAGCCCATAAAGCGACTGCCTAGAGATACTAATCACTGGGTGCCAATAATTATGAACAGTACAGTACTTCCCTCCTCCTGAGGGTGCACCTGCTATGAGCCGTACTTGGCATTGCAGAGATTCAGGTTTTATTCCCAACTGCGCCATTTGCCGTCCATAGCGGGGGGTCCCTAAGGATGGAGGGGCCTTTCTCTCGCCTGTTGCTATGCAACACAGCAGTCAGTCAAGCATCCGTATAGTATTGGGTTGTTAGGAGCGAGTACACGAAAGGGTGGAAAAACGCAATGTTTCCTCATTGAAATCCAATCAAAAGAAGCAATCTGTTCTCTGAAATATAATTTGGGCAAATGATCCCGATACCCGTATTCCAGATGACTGATCATGGAAAAAATGAGAAAATTACTCTCAAGGCACTCGCACTGTCTGTGATTCAAAACCCAACAAAAAAGAAAAGACAGAGGAACAGTTAGTCCACTGTTACATGTTCATAATAGAAGTTAAGATCGTTTGAAAAATCAACTTTTTGGTGAAAAGCTACACAAACGAGCTGCACCTGACGAGCCTTACTGTACACAACCTCTTTCCCCGTCACCCGGCTCCTGTTCTCCTGATTTATGGCTGGACCTGCTCGTTTGCCCACAGCCATGCCAGCAGATCCTTCATGAGGCCAGAGGACAATGTCCATGACATGCATTAGGCTTAAAATATGACAGGAAACTAAATGGCAGAAGCTGCTGCTGCTGCATCCTAGCGAGAGTGGCATTTCAGTTAAGTGATTAGGGCATGCCTCGACCCGTAAACATGCTTCTCACCGCAATTCTGTAAAATGCAGCAGGTGAAATGAAGCAGGTGGGTTGAGTTGCTCAACAGGTGTCAAATTTCTACACATGGTTTACTCCTGAAGTGACTGCAAAACTGCACCATTCCTCACATTTCTCGTCCTGTTCATGACATGATTAAAATGTGGCTACGATTTGAACTATAACGAAGGACGAATAGATTTCGCGGTAATGGATTAGTAAAATATATACGTACATATTTTTTCTTTTTGCCTCTAATTTGTACTGACGCCATGAAGCTAGCAAACAAGAAGGTAAAGGTATATAACTAAATGTGGAAGTACGGAGCCGAAGACTGTAACCGAATGTCAGAAAGTATCTACCTTTAAACATAGTCAAGTATTCAAGAGTAAAAATAAGTAAATATTGTTACCTGATAAAGAAAGCTGAGCACAAGTTCATCGTGCGCGATGCTGCGTGACTCGCTAGCCTGCTAAGTGAACAGTCATGAGGAAAATGTTATGCTAACTCAGAACTTGCTGGCTTGCTGGTTAGTTAAACGTTAGCTAAAAGTTTACATTGGTTTCGATTCTAGGTTTGTCTGAATTAGCGGAATATTTTCCCTATAGAAAATGAATGCTAATCGGCAAAAACCAATTGTACCTGGCTAGCTAATTAACAAGCTAATTTACAAAAAACCTAACTAGCCAGCTAATTTAACAAGTTAATTTGAAAGCACATAACTAGCTAGCTAAATTAACAAATGAATTTTGAAAAATGTACCTAGCTAGCTCATTAAACAAGCTAGTTTACAAAACCTTAGTAGCTAGCTAATTTAATTTACAAACCACAAATAGTTTAATTATATATATATAACTGGGTAATTTACCAAACTTTAAGTTAACTTAAGTCAGAACAGTTCTTCAGCTTTAAATAGAGAATTCTAATAAAGAATATTTCATTTTTCATGTTTCATTTGTAACACTGAAGTTTGAAGGTCAAATGGGTAATATCAGAAAAAATGTAAGGATTAAAACATGTTTTTTTCCCCCTCTTTTAATTTGAATAATACTCAAGTAAACTATAAATCTTACACAATAATAAGTATTTTTCCAACCTTGCTGAAATTGTAAACTTCCTCGCGAGCTCATGGTCCTGATTGAGAGATAAGAAGCATCTCGAGCCTCTTTTGCGATGTCTAACTGGCCCCAAGGCCTAAGGAGCGAATCGAAAGGGGAAAACTCCATGGCCAGGAGCACCTCTCACATAGCAAAGAGCAAAAATGTAAAAAAAAAAAAAAAAAAAGAATCTGGTAGCAGACAGACCTGGCACGGTTTCTCCCATTAATGACAGAGTGCAGAAAATGTAGACCTCAGCACTTACAGGCACCGAAAGCTGTGGGATATTGCAAGACGGCGGCGTTTTTGTGTGCGTTAATAATATAAGGAATTTCAGGAATATAAGAAATATGAAATTGTAAAAATTAAAAAGACATGCTACAACAAAATCCCCATGTTAAATTCACATTAGGTGTCCTATAAGCAGAGTAGGCTCTCATCTGTAACAAGCGTTATTAACTAAAGAGGGGTGGGGAATGTAGCAGCAACGTGAAAATGAAAAACCTTTCCTAATCCCTCTCTATAAGACATTTCATCGCTGTTCAACGGTGAGAATTCAGCTAGCTAATTTATTATAATTTTTAAATTTAGCTAATTTAAGTTACAAGCTAGCTATTTAAAAGGAATTCGTCGCACTTTGTAAAATGCCATGCTCGCTGTTTTATGTAGCTAGTCGTAGCTTGATTTTTACCAGAAGAACAAAACACTAATAAGGCTACTAAGAACTCGGACACAAAAAATACTGCAAATAATGTGTCCCAGAGGACTGGAAAATGTATGTGGGATCAGGTTAAAGTTTACTGATGGGGATCGATGACTGATTAGCGGTGTTTGATGAACACTACACAAGTCTGAAAACCTTGCTGAGTTTTATTCTCGGTAATGCCCGAACCCTTCAGAGCCAGCAGTCAATGAGAGTTCTGCTGTGTGTCAGCGGGGAGAAGGATCGCTTAATCTGTCTCTCTCCCTGTCGAGTAATCGTTTTCCGTTAGCTGCGTTACTGCTCTCTCAGGTGCATTCCTAATATCTGGCATGAGCTGCAGGCTGAAAGAGACCACGGGTACGTTCTCGTCGAACGTAAACATCGTTTCATGAAAAACGATGGGTTGCAGTTTTGCAATAAAAAAATTCTAAATGCAAAAATCCAAATCTTAAAAATATGTAAATTCGGTCAGAGGATTCCCGAGGTAAAGTAGACGCTTTCAAAAAAATTATATTGTCTGTCACGTAGTGCGTTTTCTACTAAATAATTAAATAAATTTACTCGAGCTAGTTGGGCTATGCTAACAATAGCTTAGTGTAGAGGAACTTGGCTGTGTATTAGGAATGTAGCTATTAAACGTTCACGCGACTGTTTTTAGCTAAATGTTGAACTTTTCCTTTGGATTAATTTTTTTAAATGTAAAATCTGTATCTTTGAGATGAATTTAGGGTTCTGATTTTTTTTCACTTAGTAAGTAATTAAAACTTGATAAAAAAATAAATGTAATACATTCAATAAAACTTGTATCTTGAAACAAGTTCAAAACAAACAATAGACTTTGGCAAAGATGTATTAAATACACCGCAGGAAAAAAGTCTTTTATTTACTCTGATGTAAATAATTGAAATATATATATTCGAAATTCATGTTCAAGTACTTTTGTCACAAATTCAGCTTCTTCCCAACAGTATGTTCAGATTATTCAGAACGTTAATGTTTAATGGTGAACTTCCACATCAGAGCGCTGCTGGATTCTGATTGGTCAGACGGTGTTGATTAGTTTTCTGCAAGGAGACGTTTGTTGAGGTTTTACAGTAGTCGTCTCCGGTGTCAGAGGTACAGCTGAAGTTTTCAGGACAGAGGTTTCTTATTAACCTGAAGAGAGGGAAAATAGAAAGCTATAGAAATGCAGGAACTATAAAGTAAGAAATTATTTTGCTTTAAATGGATAAAAAGTACAACGTGTCGTTCTTTAATAAATAAAAAAGCATCTGCGGTGAAATTCTTCAGGACGTGCCGTTATTGAAAAAATAATCAACTTCGGGGAGGTAAGAGTAACTGCGCTTTCTCACCCAACGCCGGGGTTGATTATTTCCCTATAACAGACTAGCTGAAGTGTTGAGTTCCTAACGTAATGTATGAGTTATTTAGTAGTCGCGGTTACGTAAATAATGAAGGCTGTATTTCTTCATCACCTCTGTAGCTACTGTATCATAATTACTACAGTCTCTCTGAATAGCAGGCATTTACTGGAGTTAAACTCCTTTTTTCTTTTTTTTTTGTTCAACTTGAAAATCCAACTTTCTTAATAATTGCTCCACAGAGAATAAGGACTACATGTAAATGTGGCTTTATTAAAAATCATTACAGTTTAATATGGCTGCTCTGCTATCACAGGATCTGGTCATTAAGCACAGGAAAAGGAATAAAGACGTAACTTTTCTGTGAAAAGACTGAAGTATTTTCACTTAATTAACCTGCCTTAGAGACAGAGACTGTGTGTGTGTGTGTGTGTCTGTGTGTGTGTGGGGGGGGGGGCACATTTTTATATCTTGGTCTGATCCAATTGGTCCCCACAAAGATAGGAATATCTAACAGGTTTAACAAAAAACTTCAGCTTTTAGCTTTAATTAAATGTTTAATTTGATTTCATATGTAATTTTGCGTGTGTGTGTGTGTGTGTGTGTGTGTGTGTTAGCACAAAGACATTGTCTCTATCACAGAGTCTTAACTAAACCTAATTGAGGAAAGA
>JAQQZX010000010.1:14272472-14295038 GCA_030068355.1 Notoglanidium maculatum | reverse complement strand
TGTGCTGTGCATTAGTATTCACCCCCCAACACACACACACACACACACACACACACACACACACACACACACACACATTTTGTAGTGTTGCAGCCTGGAACTGAAATGGACTTCATTGCTGGAATTATTTAAAAAGAAAAGTTTCAGGGAGCAAAAACAAACAAAAAAAAATCGATCACTCAATTCGAAAACTTTATTTTAACTGGTTAATGACGCTATTTTTCCTTACCGGTGTGATTTCAAGTAGCCTAAACGTAAACGCAAACAAGTTCCTGTTTAGAATCTGGCACAAATAAACAGACGTGCAGCGTTAGCCTTTATTTGTACTTGAGGTTTCCTATTAGCGGCATATTGTGGAGTACGTACGGAACGTTATTAGCCATTCTTTAATTTCATGCTGAACGCTAGAGCAGGAACATAAAAAAGTGAACGGTGTCTAATCTCTGCTTGATTGGGATTACAGCACATTACTCCTGCACGACTCCATGCTGAGTCAGCGTCCGTGTGCGAGTTCGTCCTCGCCACACACAGCGGTGTTGCTGTTCCTGTTTTATTCAGACACTTTGTCTTACAGCGGATATTGTCGGAACGCAGCCTCCCAGAACCCTGGCTCTAGAGCTGCTGAAAGAACGCCTCGGGCAGCCCTCAAGCCACCGGAGTGTGGAAGTCCCTGAGCACGGAGCAAAGGATCCGCAGATACGGATCACCGTCAGAAGAGCAGCTCCACCACCTTTAATTGGCTCTGCAGAATTACAGAGGCGTAACGGTGCGACTTCAATCACTCCAGATAGCTTCATCGAACAGACGGAGAAAAAGCACTGGTTCTGGAAAAAGGAGCGCCGTTAATAAGACGTTGCTATTAAAAAAAAGCGACAGAATATTTCATATAGTCACAAAATTTAATATTTAATACGCGGAAATTGTCCACCTTTATGAGAAGAGACGAGTGTAAAACATTCTCCCAGCTAATAAAAGACTTTATATAAGAACACAGCGGATATTTGTTAGCTACGCTATTGTTAGCAGTGGATTAGCGCTTCCTTTAGTCTTCCTATATTTGGATTCATTTACAGAATTTGATTTTTAATATTTTATTCCTCTTGTACTTTCCAATACAAACTATTTATTATTCACTACTTTTTATTCACTTAAGGTTGTATTTTACTTCATTGTTGTCCGGATTTTCCCTGAATGTTATTGTACAGCACTTCGGCTAACTTTCGTTGTCTTAAACTTTGCTGTATGAATAACGGTGACGTGACTACGTTTAACATCCGAGAAACGTCAGCTCACGTTTCTGTTTCTCTCTCTTTCTTGAAGTTAGGACAAAAACACATGTCATGTTTCTAAAAGGTAAATTCCCACGCCTGCACACTTTCATCTAAGAATGAATAAATAATATCACAGACACATATAACATATTCATGACTGCTTTTAAAAAACTGAAGCTTTTCTTCTTTCTTAGCTGTGAAACTGGAAACAAAGGCTTTAAAGTAAAATCAGACCATAGAACATAATTATTATTATTAATTATTAACTATTTGATACTCATTTGCCCTCTAATGGTCAAAAGTGGTGATTCATTTTATTGGTCCTAAGTCTCAACTTCTTTATTCATAAAAGTAATTCATACAAACTGAAACTTTCCGTAATAAGCGTAAATAATTACCAAACCTTTTTGCTCCGAAGCCACGTGTTTCACTGCGGTTATAACAAAAGACCGACAACATCATCAGATTATTATTATTGTGTTATACTTTGAAAAAACAAGACCATTTTTTTTATTTGTACAGTTTGACATGATTGCAATAGTTCTTTTCCATAATGGACATTTACTGTACCACTCATTTATTAATGAGCCTTGTTCAGTATCCATCCTCGTCTCGATCTGTTCTGCTACACTTATTTCATTGTGCGCCGCGTTAAGGGCCTCGTTTCATGAATTATTGAACTCCAACGACTTCCATTTACTCAACAGATCTGTTAAGCGAATCTGTGCTGATATCTATTATAGATAGGCGTGCATTAAGGTGGCGAAGTGTGAGGATGATGTCAGCTCTTCATCTGTACCACACTCTGCCTCCAAGATGCCTATATCCAAGTGGGAAGAGACGAGAAGTCAGAGACCGACGGGAGACTCATTGTGATGCTACCACCTTCGTGTTTCACAGGGAATACCTTCTACGTCTCTACCAAATGCGCCACATCCAGAATGTTCCATCAGGCCAGAGATTCGCCGAGCCAAGCGTCGTGTCCGGGCCACGTGAACAGCTCCTCCTCGTCCTTCAGAGATCAGCAGCATTGTGACAAGTTGGTACGCATGGCACGCTCGTTCCACGCCAAATCCGAGAAATGCGAGGGCACTTTACAGACACTCGCGGCATTAGTGGAGAGAGTGCAGAAATACTGATGAAGTGCCCTTATTTCACTGAGAATCCACTTGACCAGAACTAAAAGCTTCTCCTTTAGAAAGCTGCTGAAAAATGTTCTTTAAAGGAAAATGATTCTGGATTTGAAATGTTATTGATCCACACACACTCACACACACACACACACACACTATGATGGTCTCTTTTTGCTACTGAAGTCAGTATACATTATTCAAAGTGCTGTCCAGGTCCATGCTGAGAAAATGTGGTACAGAAGAAGATTCCTGCGGTAAGAGCACTCATCCTGAGCAACACGCCCACCGGGGAGGGAGAGGCCGCGAGACGGAAAGGAGACGGGAAAGAAACGTGAGAAAGAGTTATTGTCTGGGGAATACTAAACTCACTCTCAAAGCCTATTTCTTGTAAATGCTCCCCTTTGTTTTGTGTGTGTGTGTGTATGCTTTTATATCTTGGTGAGGACCGAACTTCTGCACAAGGATAGGAATGACGATACCTGAAACCTCGGTAAAGGAAAAAAACCAAGGTTAAGGTTAGAGATAGATTCAGGTGAAGCTTAGCGTTAATTAGCTGCATCTTAGTAATCCATAGGTCCCTGCTAGGATAGGAAGGCATGTGTGTGTGTGCGTGTGTGTGTTGGCCAGCTGGTGGAGTCTAACCCAGATTGGGGGGAGAAAGTTTCTTGCCAGAACATTGCTGAGTGGCCTGAAACTGTGTGAAGCTGTAAAGCACACAAACACACACACACACATTCACTCAAACCTTTTTGGCAGCAGAAGGACCTAGGTTTGTTCAAATTGCTCGAGAATAAAAAGATCTCTCAATCAATGCGAATCCGCTCGCAGATTAAAGAGGTCAATGCAATTAGCGACGTTTAAATCTTCCCAGAAACGAGCGGCAATAAAACAGCGACTCTCAGGAACAGCAACTCGCCAGACCAGGAAATGGAAATATTGGGTGCATCCCAAATGTTCGAGAGGATAGTTCTTATTCTAACTCATTGTTTGGACAAGATTCCGTGCCAGATAAAAAAGCAATTCACACTGAGGGAGGAAAAAAAACTCCCTAAGAATCCAACACACAGGCCATACTGCAGTTTGGGAAAGTGAAACCTGTGAAGCTTCCTCTTTACACCGCTTCTCATTTTCCAACAGGTGTCTCTTTATTCCTACTGCACTGATGCCAAAAACATCACGCTTTTATATTACTAAAAATACTCATTATCAAACGTCTTACTTTGTCCATCAAAGAATTTGTTTACGTGCTTGTTTTAGACGGTTTAATGATGAACAGCTGACAGACCGACAGCTTGAATGAAAACTAAAGGAAAAGACAGAGGCATTTATTTATTTATTATTGTCCTTTGGCATGATTGGGTTTTTTTTTTGCGTTCCTCCAAACCAGCCAAAGTTCAGCACTTTCATCCTGTGATGGGCGTGGTCTCTTCCAGTATGACTCCACCCCCCATCCAAAGGGCTCACTGAATGAAAACGATGCACATCGCATGCTGTGGAGAACACACATGATAGCTCTGTGAAGGAATAAGATGGATGGGAAAGAGGGCAGGTAGGTAGTGGAGTTCTTCAAACCTGCCACCTTCTTTTCACTAGCTCAGCACCGCTGCATCTCCAGCAGGTTCCAGGCCTGCTCCAGGGTCTCCATCTAGTGGAACGTGAATGATAATAGGTCTACCAGGAACAGACCAGGAACATCGTTATCCAACCCACCTCAGACGTCTCCTCATGATTCAGTTCTACTCCAATCCCAAACTCCTCCAGCAACTCTGTGGAGGAACTTCATTTCTACCTCCTGGACTTATTCTCTTATGTTTCTTGCTTACACGACCTCGAACGGCAATCTCAGCTGATCACCAGCCGCATCACGCCGCATCACCAACCTGATCCGTTTGTTCAAACTGATCTCATGCTTTCTTTATTCCTCACTCATCCTAAGATCCTTAATCTTCTCCACCATTGGTAAGGACCATCATTGCTAAGGACTAGAAGGTGCTGATTTTCATCACCGTCTAATAATTACCACAAACCCATGATGAAGTCTGAGACCGCTGTAAGAGTGCGCACAATGTAACCGCGTACCTCCTCCTGCAGTGCCTCCTACAACAAACATCAAAACACACGATCATAAACCTTCTCCAAATCCACCAAGCACATTGCGAGCGGATTAGTGTGCTCCTGTGAGCCCTCACCGAGCTGTGGCAGAGCAAATGATTTTAATTCTTTTAAATCAAGTGTGTTAGCGTTGATGTTACAGTGTGTAGAAATGATCTGCATCTTAAACGCAAAAGACAAAGGTCTGGTGTGTGTGTGTGTGCGTGAGCAATGGCGGTCACTGGCTACTGAAGGTACAGATGTGTTTCCTGGTGTATAATAAAATAAAATACAGGTTTATGACGTCTCCACTATCTCGAGATTTCACATAGACATGTTTACGTAATTCTCATCCCTGGCCTTCTTTTTCATCCTTTCTCTACAGTTCTACCTCTCTCTCTCTCTCTCCTCTCTCTCTCTCTTTCTCTCTTCCCACTCATCTAGCCTTGGTGTTTGTGATTTGTCCTCACTGAGTGCATTCTGGCTCATCCTTCCCGCACAGATTTTTGGCTTTTCCGGTTCTCTAGCCATCTTTCCATCTCTCCGGCTTTCTCGTCTCTTTCTTCCTGTGTTCATACAACGTCAAACAGCATCAGGTTCACTTCGTGCCCGCTCCGACCTCACAAATGTGAAAACACAGTCTGATTTAAATGGTCCCTGTGTCTACAGAGGGCATTTGAGTGAAAGCCTTTGAGCTCGGAATTGATTTGAAAGAGGCTTTCTGTTGGACACTGCTGCCCCCTAGTGGCAAGCCGACAAATTTGCTTTTAATGAGCTGCTTTCTGCTGAAAGAGGCCACACCGTGTTGCATCATGGGACAGACACATCGTACCACCAGATATGTAACGTGTTGCTATGGTGATCTCTTTGCAGAGGGATGAGGAGTAAATTCACCGTGAACGGCTTGTATATTAATCTTTATAATTAACATAATGTAGTTTCCTACATTACCCACAATGCCGGTGCCGATAGAGGCGTCAGCGGTATTTATCCTTTGCTTCACCTCTACTTAAAGAGAGCGATGCAGCGGCACTTTAGTCCTTTAATCTCTTCAGTTCTCTCATTTTCTCATCTGCACACTCTGCTCAAACACTTTCACGCACGTCATCCGCCGTAACATATAGCCACATTGCATACCGAGTCCGTCGTCCTTACATCGACTTATCGTTAACCAGCCACGCTGGAAAATTAAAAGTTTCGTTTTTAGCTACCTTTGATCTTTAGCACTTATGTCTGAGATGGTAACAAAACCGCTAACAGCGGAGCCCTGTGACATCACAGCGCCGACAGAAACCGCTAGCTTCTCAGAGGAATACAGCACCGACCATTTAGTGCCAAATAAACACATCTCACACATTTCAGCACAAACACGTTTCAGGATCATCTCGACTCTTATGCAGTGCGTGATTAACTGGTCCCTGTGGACGGTTTCCAAACCGCCAAGATTTTCCCAGTGGGCTTTGGAAGACCAGCAGCAAAGAAATGAATTAGCGAGCGGGAATCTGAAATTCAACGCTCTGATAAGATTATGAAATGCATCCTGACCAATTCTAGCGATTACACAGTGTGGTATCATCCGCCAGAGGCTTTAACAGAGCAAGCGCTGTGACCGCAAACCCCTCGGAGGTGAAAATGAAGCCGATATCTCCGCTCCGCATCACATCGAGCCTTTAGGCTGAGCAATACGTGGGCTTTTTTCTAGGCCTATCTTTTCCAGCTTCTGTGGAAAGCGTTCCCTGCAGCCTTTTTAAAGCAGCTGCTCACTTCCTTTCAGAGCCAGACCCAATTCTGAGAGTCAATCCATAAAGCAGAACACAAATCAAACAGGACGTTCAATATAAGAGAAAGAGGCTTTAGGCTGTTTACATGGATTCCTGCTTCTCCAATGTACACCATGTACCGAAAGAGATATGTAGACATGCTTATTGCTATTCTTCCAGACTTCAATCAAGTACTGAACGCTGGGTACGACGGTAAGCGTGGTTAAATGAACCCCGGGGTGCAGTGTTTAACTCCTGGACATTGTCTCGTAAGCACACACAATTTTAGATAAACATAGCGACCCTTTCAGCTCCGCCCACTTGTTATACATCCCTGAAAAGGCTTGTTTCCTGACATTTGTGTTATTGTGATATACACACCAATTTCCTTAATAACCCTTATTATATCTTATGAACCTGAATACACACATTTTTATTCATACAAGGACATGCAAATTTACACATTTTAATAGACAAAGCCTCATTTCAATCGGCGATCAAAGACACGCTTAAAAACAAGCCGATGTTTAAAAAGTTTTAATACATTAAGTATTATTTTGTTAATTACGACATACTTTTTTTCCTCTCTAATCGTATTTGTATTTGTGTAGTAACGGTTAGCTCCCAGCAGTTAGCATCCAGCTAGCTAGCGCGTGAGAATAAAGCTGTTTTGTCGTTAGCACTCACACGTCAGTGAGGAATTTAAGGTTGAAGAATAACGTTGCTCCCCTGAGAACTGTTGACTCTGGAAGGTCTTTCTGTTTGTTATCGGGCAGCCACGCTCGTTAGTGGACCAAAGGTTAATAGAGGAAGTGAACTGTTGACGCGAATGCAAAAGCATTGAAGCATTACAAGTCTGAAATGAAATGTAATCAATGCGACTGAGAGAAGTAAATAAGTAGAGCAGGCAGGAATAGAGGATGAGTCAGTCTGCGGAACAGCTCTGGTTGGTGCGCTGCCATGTGTTTGGACCGTCTTCAATGACTGAACAGCGCAAGCTGTTGAGTAATTTATTTTATCCAGACTTATTTCCTCGTCCAAAAATTCTTCAGAATTCTTCCAAGAACTTCGGCGGTGCTCCATCTCTCACGTCCTGACGAGCGTTCAGCTATTAACAATGTGTTTCTGAAGAAGATCTCGCCATGCTAATGGTGAACCCGTCTAATACTCCAGATATCTGAGGAGTGGGCGTGGCTTCACACATCTGCTACACCGATTGGAAGCCTTAAGGCTGGACAAGCTTCCTGCAGTATTGGATTGCCTTGCCATCCACTTTGCCCCCAACCCTGAGCAGTTTCCCGTTTCCTGCACAGCACCACGCTTCACGCCATTAGGGACGCTGCTCTCAGGGCTGGGTTTAATCCGCATGTGAACAGGAACTCGTCTTGAGGATGTTCCACAACATTACATTTTGCAATTGCATTGGAGATAAAGATGTTAGAAACTCGTTTTTCTTCTGTGCTCCTGCACTGTAAAAGAGCATTCAGGGAATTCAATGAAGACCCGGTGTCTCCCCTGTAGATCGACAGCGCTGACCTGTTCCAGAAACTCAGCGATAGAAGAATTCCTTCCGGAAGCTTGGCCTTTCAGATGCCTCGTACCATTTCTTACAGTCGTACGTGGGTTTTTTTTGCTGAAATGGGAGGATTTGTGCAGATTCATGGCATCCATTAGCATTCACTGAGCGCGAGACTGAGAGTTAGCTGTAAGCCAGTTATACCCAGGGTTCCCTTTGATTTAAACTTTAATTGAAACTTCTGCTCGGCATAAATAAATCCTTCAGCTGCAGTTCCTTAAGGAGGGGAATTGAATTTGGAAATAAATTGGAGTGTCTGGTCTCAGAAAAAAAGGGATTCATTCAATAAACCACATTCTTATTCCATAAAAACGATGCTCAAATAATAGTAATAATGCCAAGGCTAATTCGTCTTTGCGAATGTGTACGCCTCGAATGCGCTTAAATTGTGTTTGGTTCAGTGCCAAAATGTAATGAGTTCCGGATAAGTCCATACAAATGCCCTTTTTTTTTTTCCAGAGAAATTGAACCAACATGATTTTTCTCTTGTACGGAAAGACGTTGCAGAAATCATGCAGCCAGGAAATGGGGCTGATCGCGAACACAATATCATCGTCTCTGTGTGACCAACAGGAAGGACGCGATTACGGAACAACTGAGATACAGGAACACAACTTCAGACATTTTGACCTCGACCCAGTTCGGATCAATTCCAAAATCGGCGATAATTCCATATAAATCCACCAAGCGCTCAGCTGATCGATCTACACACATGAAGGCGGGACAAACGTCCTGTAGTACCGGCTTGCCTTGCCCTCGACCCTGAGCAGTTTCCGGTTAGGATGAAAATATGATGCATCGTTCGCTAATAAATATAAAATGTTTGCAGACGCCGTGCTAGAAGAGGACACCAAGCGTCACACATCGTTTTTTTTCCACAGGAGGGGGCGGAGCATCTGCGACATGATTCAAATATATACACACATCGTGTGAACTTGAGACCCATTTCAGATATTAAGTAGGAAACAAAGATCACCCCTGCTTTCCTGCGTCCATTAGCCGGACTGGACGCCGTAGGACACAGCGGCGTCCTCATCAGTATTCACAACACCTCTTATCGTCCCATTTCCCCCCGTTATGTCCTCCAGCTGGCGCCGTCCGATTAGTTATAATTAACGGAGCGAATCACGGAAATAAGCGACGTTAATTGACGGTAAGCTGGAGGTTTTATCGTCCACGTAATTGTCCGTGAAACTTTTAAATGGAAGTCGACCCGTTTAGATATTCAGCTTTGCGTTATTTTAATCTTTCGGATATTACAGCGATTAAACGCGACCTAAAGACGCGGAGACATTTAACCTCCAAAAACGGCTGTATTTCACTATTTTATGTCTCCGTTTTGTTTGTCTGCTGTTCTTTAAGCTTTTAAACAACAACCAAGATTTAATGGTCAAGAGGCAACAAGGGAAAAAAAATAATCAGCACTCGAGGTGTGCTGTTCTGGGAAAATAATCAGCGGCGGGTGGTGATACTCGTTATTCAGTCATTTTATACTAAAATGTCACTTTAATAATAAACACTTCATACTTTTTATCCATTTATAGCTAAAAACGGGTTATTTATCACTGCTATAAAATGTCACTCGCTGCCATTATAGAGGCTGTAAAGAGTCATCGGCTTACATTTGAGTAGCCACACACACTCATTAGCTCATGTTCTCGCGCTGTAGTAACTAACATCATACACTCCTGACGAAAACAGAGCGGCGACGCGCTCATCTCCGTACGGAAAGCTTCACATCAGTGGTTATGTACGTTTATCTTTAGTGCATTTTTCTAAATTTAAAAAAAAAAAAAAAAAAAAAAGAGGCTCTTTTTCTGTAGCAACCCCACTGACGGTGCCGTTACTATAGAAACGCTGAAGTTTTACAGCGAGCGCATTAATATAAACATGATTTATCTTACAGCCAGAACGGAACGAGCGTCGGCTTCAGATCCCGACGTCGCTTTAATAAATACTACATTCTCCCGCGCTCGCACGCTTCCCCGGCACCAGGGTATAAAGACGTTAGTGAAATAAAAATCAACCCTGTGCGAGAGATCCATAAATCTCCCATGAGCCTTTCTGATTGGTGTGAAAGCACAGAAAGCGGGGTTTGTTAAAAGCTTCATTTCTTTAATGCAAGAATCATTATTGTACATTAACAATTCAATGGTCTCTGCACAGCTCTTTTTTACAATATGTACCACAAGTCTATGTCAGCACCTACTGTTATTTACATTTCATAATGTTACACCGACCGGAGATGTGCTGAGGAGGAGGAGGAGGAGGAGGAGGGAGCGAGAGGAGGACGAGCGGTAGGGTACAGAATGAGGAGGAGAACTTCACGGTCGAAGTAAAATAAAAAAATAATAATTAAAAAAAAAAAAAGTGATTGGGGGTCGACAGAGTAAGTACTGCGTTTGGAGCACTTGGGCCTGCTTCTTGAGCAGCTAAAAAAGGCGAGAAATAAAATAAAATACAAATAACATTGTAAATAATATTTAAAATAATAATAACAATAATAAACACTTGTTTGTCTTTAAGCTGCAGTGTGGTAGCTGAGCTGGGGCAGTGACTGGCGCTGTTCGGAGGAGGCAGGCATCTCTCACACACACACACACACTCCAGACCAAAACCACGCCCTTACATTCATACCACCACACTCTCTCTGTCACTCACACACACACACACACTCACACACACACACACACTCACACACACACACACTCACACACACGAGTTTCACGTCGTATACGCTCTGACATTTGACGCAAACTGAAAAGTGAATAAAAGGGGTGTGAATGTGTGTGTGAGTGTGTGCGCGCATGTGTGTGTGTGTGTGTGTTGACATAATCGCATGGAAGGGCACTTTGCGTTGAGCTCCGCCTCCCGCTCGGTTCTTTCGATCGACTGGAGGAAAGCGCCGGACCGCCGCGAGGTTTCCCCGTTCGGAGTAAAGATGGGAGGATGACTGACAAGTGGCTTTTTAGTTCGTTTGATTTCTCGTAATCTTCGCGGTTCCTTTTCTTCGTGTCGACTCGAGACGGCTCAGATCATCCTATTGCGTTTGTGGGTGGGCGAGTCTGTGATGACATCACTGCACTGGGCGGAGCTCCGCTTGCGGGTGCCGTTGTCCAGGTGGAGCGCCATCTCCTCGGCGATGAAGGTGTTCAGGTCGACGTCGTGGAGGCCGTTCCTACGCCGCCCGGGGGTGGAGCCAGCGCTCAGGTGTGTGGGCGATCCCGGCGCTCCGGAGCGCATGCTTATACTCGCCATGGCACCGCTCAGGCCTGGAGCACACACGCACGCACACACACACACCTCCATTACATTAGAGTCACACTGAGTAACAGACATGAAGATGTGTTGAGTTGAAGGCAAAAACGTACCGTGCAGCGCGATGGCCTCCCTAAACGGCTGCAGGTCCGTCTCGACGGACGAGCTCGTCTCCGAGGACTGCGCCATGGTGATTCTGGGCGGAGCCCGGGAGCTCCGCGGGGGAGGGGCTTTGCCACACAGGAAGCTGATGAGGTCCTCGCGCCGGATGGTCCGCCTCCTCTTCTTCACCCAGGCGAGCACGTCCTTGTTGCGCCGCTGATGTCCGATCTGAATACCGAGCTCGTAGCTGCGCTGGTGCGCCTCCACGCTCTCTGCACGGGAGAAAACAAAGAGTTAACCGCGCGTGTGTAACAGGTGTAACGTCTGGAACGTCTGGAAACTCGGCACTCTAATTTCTGCACCGCGAGCGGAGGTTAGGGATCAGACCGGCGCGACCCCGCAAGCAGCAGAACCACTTCGTCAGTCCACAAATACATATCCGAGTTTGTCGTTTTTCAGTTTTAGAACTCGTGGCGTTTTCTTTCACGATTCGTGGAGAATCATTTGCGATGGGCGGAATCGACTCTGGAGTCGACTCACAACGTCAGTGACAGACTCTTTTTGGATTCTGATTCAGTGTGAGCCAAGGGCAGGATGGAGGCGTATACTGCGTAGATGGTGTTACGGTAAGAAAATTTAACGACATCGGATTCATAAACGCTAAAAAAGCCTGCTTATAAACTATCGGAGTCGAAAAGCTTCACTGACCAGCGAGGAACCGTTCATCTCTCAGACTAATGACTCGTCCGGCACAAAGTAGCAGGAGACGTTTTCTAATAAGCTGTGAAACCTGACACACTGACACGAGTGAGCGTTAACACACACACACACACAATGTGGAACTCGGTACCAACAATAAACCTGCCGCTGTCGAATCAGGAAACAGCGGCTTTATTTAACCTCGACACACACAATGCTGCAGATGGTTAGCTAGCTAATTAACCCAAAATAAACCTGATGCGCGTTTGGTTAGTTTAGCGACGATGGCTGACGTCAGCAGACGTAATGCACATTTAATAACAGGTGGGGAGTTGCGAATGATGCAGTAACTTAAAAACCGATCCCGGATTCGGATTCACATGTACGCGCAGCAGACTTAAACAGCAGCTTGTGGACGACAGGAACATCACCGGCAGAGGCGGAGTCACCGAGCTGTAAACGCCGCCCCCTCACCGACGTAAAGCCTAGCGCTCCACCACTGAGCGTCAGCCAGCACATTAATATACACCTGCTGCGCCTGGAACAGGAAGTGAACCGAGCGCAGAGGCGTCGGTTAAAATTCAAACGTCATGAAAATTCAACCTCGAGCTCAGGAGCCAAACTCTGCCCGGATTAAAGACTTGCGTTTACAGTAACCGGTCAGCGCACACACACGCACACACACACGCGCGCGCTTACGAAAACAGCAGCCAGGGAACATGTTGCGTCACCGAACGCCGCCCATACACCCAAACACACTTCTCTCTCCGTCCACGTCCGCACGGCGATCCGAGAGACCAAGCGGCGCTCTGTAAAGCTCGGTCAACACTCGCAAAAGTACCGCGAAGCGTGCAGTGCACGTGGCGTCTCGCACAGGGGTGAAAAGGTGCGATTGTGAGAAATCTAATAGAACCTTTGCACACGTTTGCATGCGATCGACTACAGCTATGCAAATATGCAGAACTGACGTTATCTATAGACGTGTGCGACGTTAGCCAAGTCCCATGCAGGCTGACGGATTACACCTCATTTGACAGACTCGACACGGTGTCCCTTTTCCTGTGCAGCTCATTAAAGGGAACGCGCTGCCGTGTTCGCCGCCGCTGCTGGGAGCGACTCCGACGCCGACGCCACGGCACCCTGTAAGCAGGGAAGGAACGTGTACAGTTGGTAAAACCGTTCCAGGGAGGAACTTCATTACTAGCGGGAAAGGGGCGGGGCTTCCAGAGGGACAATTAACACAGAAGGGCTCAAAATTCCTAAACACCTGTCAATCATTTTAGTGACGTTCGTGGTCTTATCTGGTACCGCGGACTGCTTGTGTGTACTTGTGAGACCGAGCTCATAGTCAAAAACAGAGTAAGCGTCAGCAGGTCTTGAGATCCGAACACAAAATTCCGGCGGCATCCACTTTGCGTCCCAAGATCAGCCTTCTCGACTCATGACCAAAGGATTCTCTTACGCCGTGACCCGTACGCGGCTTCGCTTTATACCGTGGCATGTCCAGATTTGACGTCGTTTTCAACCCAACGTACCTCTATAAAGGTTGGTGACGGCGGTGGCGGCGTTCTGGAACGGCACCCAGAGAGAAAGCCCCTGCTGCTGACACACTCGATCTGTAAGGAAGCAGAAAACGACAGGAAGTTCTTTACATTTCCCAGAAACATCATGTCATCACCTCCTCTGTCTGTTAATGCAAACGTTCAGTTGAAGTGCTAAATCCCAAATACCCCCCAGCTGGACAGCTAGTGCCCTAGACAGTGCGCGCGTGTGCGTGTGAGCGTGCGCGTGAGTAGTGCGGTGGTGTAAGGAGCCGCGCGCGGTTAGGGACACGGCCGGGCCACAGCGCCTCTCACACACAAAGGCTCGAAGGAAATGCTCTCAAACACCAACAAAAAGTTCACCTTGCGCACAATAAACCCGCTCTGACCCAAATGTACACGTTCACCAGGTAATAATGACAAAACTGTAAGGATTAGATTTGATATCTAGAAGCACGACGCCATTTTGTAGCAGTAGGAGTTTAGTTTTGATCAGATTTCAGGATAGCAAAACAAGTCGCCTTGGACGGACAAACAGCTCGTCATGAGGTCAATATGAAGCTTATAAAGTAGTAAATGTATCACCATCAAATACAGAACAAGACCAAATAACGACTAAAACTCGGAAACCGGACTGACCCACAATAACAACTCCAGCACAAACCGTAATAACTCACTGGCTGCCTATAAACCTTCCTTCGCCATTTTGTTTCTTTGCATTTTTTAATCCAGTGCTTCTTTGACATGAGGCGGATTTCTACTCTAAAACGCGCACACGGGCGAGAGGACACATCGCGAGTGTTCCGGCTCGGAATAAGGAGAAGGAGATGTGAAAACAGACAGGCTTTCGGCTATAAATTGTCTCAAGTTATTTTCACCCAGAGGAACTCCTCCCAGGACTTCGCCATTTTGTTTCACCAAATGATAGTCGTCAAAAACAAACAAAAAACGCTTTAAATCGTCCATGACTGGTTGGTGTGACTGCCAGAGGGGACATTCTAAACACACCGGGCTCCGGGGAGCAGGAAGAAAAACCGTCCCAGCCGAGAGTCTGCCAATAATCAAGCTGCCTCGTTAGCGAAGGTTTTAGCATAAAAGCTAGCTAGCCAGCATAAGATAACGTTACAGGGTAGGGCTTTACAGACTAGCAAGCGACCTTCGGTGTGGACAGACGGCGGAGGAAGGGCAGGTCTGAGCGGAACGTGTGGCTCGTTAGGAGTCGAAAAAGCGCTTTTGTCTCGCCGGGTTGTAGGAAGTTACCCGGGGAAGCTACCCAAGCCTAATGCCCTTTGTTTAGCTAGCAAGCTAAGTCGCATCCCGGTTAGCCTAGCATGCAAAGATCAGCGCTGACGGCTCGCGCTCGGGTCCTTCCTGTACGGATTGGTACGCGGACCTTTGTAAAGCTGCGCGACCGCCGTGGCGGAGTTCTGGAAGAGGTGCCACAGCTTCTGCCGGCTCTGCTCCGGCTCCTCCTCGCTCGGCTCGTCCTGCTCGGCCTCAGCCAGGCACTGCCGCTCCCATTTGGAGAACCAGTGCTCGGGTCCGTGCTCCTGGATCTCCGCTTCGCCCTCCTCCTTCTTCTCCTCCATAACTATTCACCGACTATTCTTTTGTATGTCAGCTAATATTTTAATATTTATTCCGAAGCGAACCCCTGACTCCCGCCGCGGCCTGATCCACAGCTGTTAGCGTTAGCCCCCCTTCAGACCTGCGGCTGCATGGCGCATGAAGTCCACCGGTTGACAAAACAAAACGGCGACGCGCAGGCGAGACGAGCGCTCATGAAAACAAGTTACACTTTAAGCCCCGCCTTATTATGTCTCAACCGACTCTGATTCGCTAATACTCACTTTCGGGCGTGGTATAATAAACGCGAGCAACCTCTAAGCCCCGCCTTTAGCACCGTCGCGGACTCTAATTCGCCAACATTCGGAAGCGGGCGTGGCTTAGCACAACATCCATGAAAACAAGGCAGCGGCCGAGTCCCGCCCACTGATCACCCAGATCCGACTCTCATTCGCCGGTAGTCGTGTGTGGGCGGGCCTTATCTCAGCGCTGATGAAAACGGCAACATTTGGCAACACATACCAGGGTTGGACGATTTTTTTTATTGATCTAATAATACCAAGACTAATACCGCGATACTGATCAATTTTGTGTGTGTAAAAAGAGAAAATGTTAAACATTTTTCGATTGTGCAAAGTTTCAAACCTGAATTATATATCAATATATTGTGAAATGACATATATGTGAAATAAATCATTTGAGAGTGTTCTCTCTTTGGGCCTGGTGTGTGTGTGTGTGTGTGTGTGTGTTTATATTTTAGTGAACACCAAATGTCTGAAAGTCATTTATGACTTTTTTAAGGCATGTTTTATTTAAAATAAAGAAAGAAAGAAAGAAAAGAACCAAAACGGTTCCTTTTGGTTCCTGAGATTAAGGTTCAGACTTAGGTGTAATTATCTGCATAATTAAGTTCACAAAAGGATAGCAAAACTTACATCTGATGTCAGGATTGATTTCTAAATGGAAACGTCAAGATACAAAGTGCTGATATCGATCTGTGCGTCTATATCGTCAAATACAAATACTTCAACCTCATCTTCAGGAAGTGCTTTATCCTGCTCAGGGTCTGGATCCGGAGTGTATCCCGGGAAACACTTGGAGCAAGACAGGAAGGTTTACTGTCACTATCAAGGATAACGAAAGAGTAACTGCATCTCCAAGGCAGACACCAAGACTTTCCGCATGACCTCCCAACCGCCCCCACGTGTGTATTCAACATAATACACACGGAACATTGCACACACTTCCATTCAGCCCTCCCCAGCCAAACCTATTGCACGCCATTGCGCACACACGGTTATCAGTTATTCCGCATTCTGAATTATTGCACTGTTCTGAGTGTTAGATAACTTGTATAGTAGTTATTGCACATACACACACACTTATTACACACACTTAGGGTTTATTTAGTTATATAGCGTGGTGTGTGGACACTAAAGTGCTGTAATACAGAGTAATATTTTCACCAGGCGAGGGAGCTACAACACCAACTTCAGATTCTTACTAAAAGCAAGAGAGATTATTCAGTCTGATCAAATAATAACACTAACTGCTACCATCGACTTTACACCAACACTCCCACCCTAACCCCTGCTGTCTGCACGTACCGTCTGCTTCAGTCCTATTACACAGATCAGGCGTTATCACCTCCTGCATGATTCCCTTTGGATTACATGATGTTTTGGAACAGTAATGTAATATAATGTTTGATACACACACACACACACACACACACACACACACACACACACACACGCATAACCTTAGAAGGACTTTGACCAGTTCACACAGCGGCCATGGCTTTTACTGACATCTGACTTGACTGCTTGGATCAAACCGACAGGAAACCCTTCTTGCTCTCCACATCCTCTGTTTTTCTTTCCGAGGTCTCCAAAAATAATAATTGAAATATTTAAAAAAATGTTAACATGTGTCTTCATTGCATGTTTATTTTTTGGTCATTTTAAAAAGAATGTTCTGTATCGCAATTTAAAGTAAATATTGCTGGAAAATCATAAACGCATTATAATGAAATGTCGCTTTCAGGATATTTAGGTAGCAATTGTTGTCCATTCTAAAAAAAAAAAAATTTCAGTTGAACTATATTTCAGTTGTGCTTTGATGAATTCAGGTCATTTTTGCTCGTTTACATACGTATTCATTTAACTCAAAACGACTTACATGTGAATGCAAGCGTACAGCTGAGAATGTGGGACTTGAACTCACAACCTGCTGGCCAATCACAGCACTACCAACGCCTCCGTTTATACTTTCAATCAAAATTATTGCGCTATTATTTAGTGGCATCATGAAGACTGGACTGACCGCAATCATGGGAGCAACAGGAAGCAGCAAAACCTCGTAAGTTTAAAGTTCTTTCAAACTCAGGAAGGATCCTCGGGGTTTACGATCGGGTCAGCTCTTGGTGGATGACAAGGTTGTCGCTTCTGAACAGCGTCTCATCTCAGCTTGAACTTTTTCATAGTTAAAAACAATTTTGCGACATCGTTCATTTTAAGGTGTTTGAGTTGTGTAGCACCGACTATAAATGACATTTCCAACTTCAATGTTACACTTTTAAGGATGTTACAGTGTCTGGGAGGTTAACTAGCTGACTTAACTAGCTAAACTAGCCGAGAAGGACTGGAGCGTGATGTGCAACCCGCGGCTCTGAAAGAGCTCTTTCACACAGCGAACTCCACGTTTTATTCAGAGTTTATTCCGTTTTAAAGGAAGAGAGAAATAACTGAGGCAGGAATTACATCATTTCAACGTTCCATTAAAAATCAGACTTCTCCCAGCTTACAGTTGTCTGGTTTTGCTCTGAGATATTTTTGACCAGTGAAGTTCACATAGCTGCTTTCTTTACCGTTATGCCGTTATGTAATGTTTCAGTGCACGACTACATGCAAGCGCTATGTTAAAAGAAGTTTCAGATCATATCTAGACTTTCTGCTGTGTTGTTTTCTGAAAGATAAACTGCTGGCGCAGCTTTACAGAGACTCTCGGGATTGTGCTGCGCTCACAGAGGAGCCGAAGCAGGTCACAGTCTCGTCTGACTGTACAATCACGGCGAAAAGATCATCACCAGCTTACGTAACACCGTTCTTCTATCAGGTGTGTGTGTTGTGAGGTAAATGAATCATTAACTGATACTGTCCTTTATCTGAAATGACCACATGTTGCGCTGGAGTCTATAAAATCATAAATGAATTATCTGCCGTGTGTGTGTGTGTGTGTGTATGTGTGTGTGTTCAGTTAAACATCGTGTCCCGGAGGACGGTGCTGAACTTGTCGAGGAATCCTCAGACCTCCTTCGCTCAGGTGCTGCTGAACATCCTGTTTGGCGTGATGGTGGGATTCATTTACTTTCAGATGCCTCACATGCTACCTGAGACCCTGCAGAACAGGTGAACGCCCATCCGTCTGTCCTGTGGAGGAATACATCCATCAATCCATCAGTAGAGAGATAGCGTTCATCGTTCACTCGTTGAGTATCAGTAGGACAGGACGCACCACAGCGCTTTCCAGTTCTGGATTCTGATTGGTCAGGAGCTGCTGATTCATGTTCAGAAACATTAATTGTAACTATAAACGGATAAAAAGCATGACGTCGCATTCTTTAATAACCACACACTGCGCTGTAAACACTTCAGGACGTGCTGTTATTGGCTTCCTGTTGCATCACACCACCCTGTGGGTGATTAGTTTCTGATAACAGCACGCTCCCGAGTGTGTTACTCCTGACACAGCAATCCCAGCAGCTCTGCTCTTTATTAACTGTGTGTGTGCTAGGTATATGGTAAGTTAACATGAGAACCTTTGGCAGTGTAGTGTAACAGTGTGTGTGTAGAACCGGCGCGTTCTTCTTCCTCATCATCAACATGGTGTTTGGGAACCTGTCAGCAGTGGAGCTCTTCATTACCGAGTTTGTGTGTGTGTGTGTGACATCTTAATAACTGGATTCAGGTTACTTTCACCAAATTAGTTCTCAGTAAGTGGTGTGTGTGTGTGTGTGTGTGTGTGTGTGTGTGTGTGTGTGTGTGTGTGTGTGATTCACAGGCATGAGAACTCGAGTGGCTATTACCGAACCTCTGTGTACTTCCTGTCTAAAGTGTTCGTGGATTTAATTCCAAACCGCCTGATACCAATCTTTGTTTTCTCGGCCATCGCCTATGACATGTTCGTGGCCTTTCTGTGCTTCTCATTGACCATGTCTCTGGTGAGTCTGGCGGCGGTCAGCTTGGCTTTCCTGGTCAGCACCAGCGTCAGCTCCTTCGCCATGGCCAACATTCTCATCACGCTGCCCTTCGTCTTCATGATGGTCAGCCATTTTAGTGCACGGCTGTGACTTTTGACACCCGTCTTTACTCAAATCACCGGTGTTCGGCAGCTTCCTGGTGAATCTGAGCTCCATGCTGAGCTGGCTCTCCTGGCTCCAGTGGGTCAGCATCTTCAGATACGGACTCAACGTAAGGGAAGACGTAAACACTGATCAAAACCGTGGTTCATTTCATTAAAATGTGTACCAAAGTGTCAACATCGATCTTGGTGCAATTCAACATTTTAGCTAAACAAATGATCTCATCAAGGAGTCTCCAGTGTCTGTGCCTCGCAAGTGGAAACACGTTAAAAAATGGCGTGTCGTAGAAACTGCTGTGGTGTAAAGCAATTAAACGCTTCAGGATGTGCTATTATTGGAAAGTAATCCACTTTGTTCTGCTGTTGTGTGTTTCAGGCAATAACCATCAACGAAATAACAGGGCAGGTGTTTTACAGTAACGGTTCCACGTACGTATTGTCCTGAAATCAATGCCAAGCAGATATTTGTAGGAATTCTAACTGGAATAAGTATTTTTAATATCAATCCGTCATCAGGACGCATTTAAACACAGATCATAAATCTCACAGATTTATCAGTAGCCGTTCAGCTAAAAGATCCGACTCCATGAGCCGACTCCTCAGTCGATTCCTCACTAACAGTGGCTCTGAAAGGACGTGAAGTTTAATTCTGGATGCAGCCACTAGGTGGCAGCACGTGACACACCACTCTGCTTTTTTCCAACATTTATTTTTTACACGTTAATTTTTTTTGTCATTTTATTGAATTCAAACCTTTCTTGTCTTGTATTGTGTATTTGTTTCTTTAGTGTAATTTATTGCAGCGGTCATTTAAATAAAGAAAGAAAGAAATAAGATCAAACACATGAATTCTTGAGGATCTCGCCGTTCAGCTAAAAGATCCGACTCAGTCGATTCCTCACTAACAGTGGCTCTGAATGGATTTATAGTTTAATTCTGGATGCAGCCACTAGGTGGCAGCACGTGACCAAATTCCCCCCAAATTCTGTGTGTGTGTGTGTGTGTGTGTGTGTGTGTGTGTGTGTGTGTGTGTTTGGGCAGTAAGGATGAGGATGTCTCTGCAAATGTCCTCTTATACCCCCTTTTCCACCAACATGAACTAGTTGCGAGTGCCAGTTCAGAGTTAGTTCTAAGTCTAGTTTGCTTTTCCACTGGCTAGAGCCGCCACAAAGCCATGCCCTTACATCACTGAATACATCTGTATAACACATCAACAACAGTGGCAGTCTACATCGTCTCTTTATGAGCATTGCTCCTGGCTTTGCGAGCCTTCCCTGGCATCCAAACATCACCTTTGTGCTGCTCTTCATGATGGCTATGGATGGAGATTACGTTTGAGAAGAAACGTTATTAACTAACATGTTTTGATTCTTATTAACACTGAGTGTTAACATTAATGTTAAGGTTAGCCTTTGTTAGCCTTAGCCTTGGGCTAGCTACCTAGCATCTAGCTGGTGTGGATCACATTGCAGTTAAACAAATCTAATAAGTGAATCATACCCAGATTTTTATCTATACAGGTAGTCTTGTGGCTGATGGCGGGGGTCACCAGTTGTGACTGTCACTGGTGAGACACAATTGTTCCAGATTTCAGCTCTCTGCAGGTAGCTTCAAGAAGCAACCAGTGTTTGAACTGATACAGCGCGAGATGGCTACAGCGGGGTATGACAATAACATCAAACAGATCAACAACAAACTCAAGGTTTGTAACACTGATGTGAGGAATTAGTAGCTATGCTTGCTTGGGTAATACTAGCCAGCCAGCTTCCACAACACTGATAGCAATAGCTAATCAATGCTGCCTTTGGCTCACCCAACATCACTTAACACCTGGCTTCACAAAAGGCTAACGTTGTATGAACTGTAGTGGACGAGTTTGTTGTTTAAAGCGCCGTTCTCTTGTTTTTGTCGTTGTTTGTAGACGCTTATCGAGCTACCTCCACGACCGTATGCAGCTCTGCGTCTTCATCACAACAGGCCAGACGGGGTAGGAGTCCCTGTTCCGGGTGGAGTTGTAGAGAGCGCTGCGAACACTGAGATATTTCTATTACGATATTATGATTTATATGACGCTCAGGCTCTGACTGTCTGCGGTGTCGGCATTGGAGGCTCGGTCACACAAATGACTGCACTGAAGTGTTTAATGTTAATTGTGTTAAAATAAACCCATTTTCTGAATAGTCATGTCTGCTTCACTCTGAGAACTCTGAGAATGCCAACTTATGCATCCCAGAAAAGCCACCCACAACCGCTTATAGATCTACTGAATGCCATCCTTTCCTTGTGTAACAGTCTCTAAGAGACGCCTTGGTACGTGGCATCCACCCATTGCACCAACACATGGTGGTTCCCTCCAATGATTACAGAAGAAAGTTGCATTTCTACCAACTTGTCAGGACGTGTAGTGAGGGTGTGAGGGGCGTGATGTACCACTGATGTACTCAAAGACTCCCAGGACGTGTGGAAGTTCTGCAGGAATGGCACGCCACTTTTCCACCGAGGCAGCCTGAGGGCTGGTTCAGAAACGGTGCCAAATCTCAAAACCAGTTCTACGTGTTTCAACAACCAACGAACTTTCTCTCAACCAGGAAAACTGGTTCCAGAGTGGCGCCAACACTTGACTAGGATGAAGAACTGCTTATGCCAGGGGCTGGGGGTGGGGTTATCGAAAAACCCAGAGCTTGTGTGGGGTCTAGTCTTAATAATCCAAAGTAGAAAAGCAGAGCTTCAGTGGAGGAGACAAACTGCAGTGTGGTCCTCAAGAGAACTTCAGAATAAACTAGGAGTGGAGATGAATTACACTCTGGAGACGCCTGTGTGTGCGTGTGTATGTGTGAGTGTGTGTGTGTGTGTGTCATACTAATGTGATGAAGTCACTATATGTTTCCTTGTGTGTGTGCGCTTTATAGTTAACTCTTATGCACATCTGCTAGACATTAGTACCTCTTGCCAAGCCTCCCCTCCGTGTGTGTGTGTGTGTGTGTGTGTGTGTGTGTGTGTGTGTGTGTGTGTGCACTGCAGAGAGAATGCATGACCTCGAACTGTCGTGTTCTGCAGGGCTCTAAAGTTACATCCTGGCCTATATTGTCAATGCGACCTCTTCAAGAGAGAGCAAATGAGGAGGAAGAGACGGAGGTGTGTGTGTGTGTGTGTGTGTGTGTGTGTGTGTGTGTGTGTGTGTGTGTGTGTGTGTGTGTGTGTGTGTGT
>JAQQZX010000010.1:14258262-14272372 GCA_030068355.1 Notoglanidium maculatum | reverse complement strand
TGTGTGTGTGGGTGTGTGTGTGTGTGGGTGTGTGTGTGTGTGTGTGTGTGTGTGTGTGTGTGTGTGTGTGTGAGCACTCGTTTTGTTATGCAAACCCTTACTTTCTCACCCACAACTTTGGTGACTTTGCACTTGCTGTTTCCATGGCAACACTTAATCTGAAGTCATAAATCTGAGCAAGAAGGAGTGTGTGTGTGTGTGTGTGTGTGTGTGTGTGTGTGTGTGTGAGAGAGAGAGAGAACGTTGTGTCTGGTTAGCATGCGAATCTCTAATTAAAACAAAACGCCCAGCTCCTGCATGCTAGCAAACACTCAGCTTTATTTGTCTTTGACTTTACAATGGCACATGAAGACAGAAAACTCCAGAGCATTTCTATACTACTTTCTTACAGAAGAAAGGCACCAATCACTTTTCCTCCTTTACATTCAGACGCGAGTAAAGCTTTTAAACACGGCAGTGCATATTAAAAGAACGTTTAAACTCCACTCATGGAACACTTTATATCTTTACAGTGAAATATTTGTCATTCTGGCGCTAATTTGTGTTTTGGTTGCTGCTGATTTTTTTGTTATTCCAGTAAGGAGTTGTTGTGTGTCGTCACACATATTAATGCTGTAGCTAGCGCAGTTACACTGAGGCTTATTAGCAGAAACGAAATTTATTAGCGGCGTGATGGTGTGTTTATAACCGTTTCAGCAGAGTGTGTATACCTCACAGAGCTGGACAAACCGAACCACTAAAGCTCCGCTGCATCGCCGTCTTTAGCTAGAGACGACGCGAGGGCTAAATCCCGCTGCGCCACTCTCAGGGTGTGCTATAGGAAACCGTTACACCACCTAGTCAATGAAAGATGAAGGAAAATTTGATGATAAAAAAAAAAAAAATCTTTGATGATAAAAATTGATTTGCAAGTCGTTCAGGGTGAATCTTTCTCCTAAGAGGCTACACGTATCACGCCTCACGCATCTGTTAAACAAATGAAGGGTGTGTTTGTGTGTGTAGGGCTTTCTACGTCTCAGCACTGCTATTTAAAACATGACCTCATTACCTCGTTAACGTTTCTGGTTCAGGACACAGCCCTCATCTCTGAAAGACGAGCTGCTAACATCATCCAACAGTTGTTGGCTGAGGATCGGCTACCCAGAAAGCATTGCGTTTGGATTTTGAATACTTCTTAATTTCATAATAATACTGCTAACACTGCTAATACGAAGGTGATGGGACTAGTCATGGTTTATGACATCATCGCGCAGGTGGCGAGTGTCTGTGTGGCGGTCTGAGAGACACGTCGGACGTGAAAACGAGGTTTTCAAACGTTCGCTCGTGAGTGCGGAATGCGTCAACGAACCAAAAATACGACAACAACAAAAGCAAGGACGCACCGACCTGAACTCAGAACCGAGAGGTCATGTTTCAGAGCCGCATACTGTACAAAATATCTACATTTTTCTGTTTCTCAAACCACCGCTCATGTAGAAGCTTAGATTTAGGAGCACTAGCACCTAGTTTAGCGTAAAGTTTACGCCGTATATTACAGATAGCGTACATGCAGAATACTTACGAGTGAAACGGTCAGAGCCCTGACCAGCCCGGGGGCCATTTTACTGTCGTCTACAGCGATTCACGCTAGCGCTAATCTCACGCAGCAGCAAACCATTAAAGCATTTTCCAGTTTGTAGGCAGACGTGTCAGAGATGATGGATGCCTTAGAATCAGAAGGAACTGGAGTGACGTAGCGGAGGCTGAAACCGTGATGCTCACGTTTCCACATCTGGGGTTCTTACACTGTGTTCCAGTAGCGTAGCTCAATGTAAGCTTTTAAACAACGTCAAGCTAATAAGAACTAGTTATTTATACAGAAATCTCTAAGTGTGCAGTTTGTCTGGTTTTGTTGTGTAGTGTGCTTTTTTTTATCAGATTAAATGTGTGCTAGTTTGTGCTTTGTATTCATGTCACATATACTTCTGTACTTATCTGTATACTTGGTTCTTGAGTCGTTGACATGACGACAGTAACCGTATGTTCACACTAGCAGGCGACAAACGGTGCATGTTGTTTATCTTTTATGGTTGCGTAGTAAACGATACTGTTGTCATTTGTGGGTGTGGCCTGACTAGCATATTTTTAATGTTGCTGCATTGGCTAAGAACTGGTAGCAGCTATATATAGCTACAGTACATGTAACGCCATCTGTTTGATTTAAAAGTACAATCTTACACCTGAGGCTCCGACACTCTCTGCTACTTCCTTCCAAACCTTCCTACGGTCTCTATATTCATTGAATGAAAGATCTGGATAAGACTAAGTTGTTTGTTAGCGTCAAACAGTAAATGGGAAGTGACTGCAGGTAGAAACTATGTAGGAAATGAGTAGTCACCTGTCACCTTGCTAGTGTGAACGTAGGGTAAATCGTTTTAACAGTCAGTGTGTGTGTATTAGTACTCCCACAGGGTAGCATTAGCGATACCCTGTGCATTAGCCTTCAACACCCCAGCATGGTCTCCCTTCAGATAAAGACCCTGCTGTGTCTTAATAGCCACTCTGTTATAATCACAGAACTCAAACAGGAAGTAGACCGGAATGGCGCTGCTGCTCACGACGACACCGTTGGCCTCCACCATCCAGTACTTCCCCGTTGAGTCTAAAAAGAGAGAGGGGGGGGGGTTATTTGCCATCAGACTGATGAACTACCACTGAAGCCAAAAGATGCTAATTTCTGATCACAATTGTTGCTAGCATGTACTTTGTTTCGGTTCCGCCCACCTGCTCTGTGTTTCAGCCCATAAACATTTTGGATTTTTATACCATGTTGTCTCCATTCTTCTTTGCGACATTAGAATTGATTACGCTTTTTTGTGTATATTGCCCTACGCATTAAACCAGTGGTCACCAGCCGTGATCAGATGGTCAGGTGGGCATGGTTATGGCTGGAGCTAAGGTCTTCTGTGAGGTAGTGCTCCAGGAAGGGGGGTGGTGACCACTGCATTAAACCATGACTACGATTCTCGGATTGCCTCTGCCCGCGTATTACAGACGGATAAGGCGGGTTTATCTTACATTAGCACTTTGAAACACCTGGTAAAGTAAAACTCAGCAGAAACCAACATGGAGGAAAGAAAGAAAGAAACAGAACAAATGCAAAGCCTTACCTCGGAGACAGTAAGCGTTGTTATTATACTCTAACTGGAAGACGTCGTAGGAAGAACGGTTGGAGTCCAGCGTTCCGGTGCCTTGCTTACGGCAACCGATGAAGCCGTCTTCGCCACGCAGAACTATTAACGGCCTGTTAATGAGTTTCAGAACGAACTGCTCCTGTTCACCTGTTACCGCAAACAACAGCGATCACAACATGGTACATCGCCAGCCGTGCTTCCAGAGCCAGGCTGTTTTACGTAAAACATTTACACAAAATACTTTTTAACTTTTTCTTTTAAAATCAGTGTTTACAATATTCATGAGGGATTAAAATACATCATTTTCATGCTATTTATTTGCATGACTTAGGCTAGTTAACGATTGTTTACAGATCCGTCCCACTGAGCTGGTTAACCTGCATAACCTCATGTGAAGCTTCTCCACTGCTGATGAAGTTTTATTGCTGGACCCTTATGGAGGAGTTCTCACACACACACACACACACCTGCCGAGTCCACGGAGGCTGCCAGCTGGCCATTCTTCTTGGCTGCCAAGTATTTGCCGTTAGTGGCCTTGAGGGTGATCTTCGCTCCTTTCCACTCCAACTCAAAGAAGCAGCTGGCTGATCTAAAATAAACGCACAGTGATCAGCATAAGGTTAATATAAGAGAGACCACACTAGGGGATGTGCTGTTACAGGAAAATAACCATTGCTCATTGATGGTAAGATGAAGTGGAGTTACGTAAACATAGCTGCTGTTATAAGTTAATCTGACCAATCAGAACTGAGAGTTCAACATGGCTGTGATATGCGTATGCTAATTAATCTGTCATATTAAACTCGCCGCATTTCTCGTTTCTCACTTTTCAGACGCGGTGCACTGGATCGCTCCACTCAGAGTCAGACTCCAGTATTTCCCGCTGCAGGCTCTGAACGCACAGCGCTTCGTCTCCTGGTCCACCTCCATCTGGAAGACTTCCTGATCCGACTCTGCGTCCTGATTGGCCGACAGATCCACGCCTGAAACCAATCAGACAGAGATTTCAGATGCAAGTCTGATCATAAGCTTTCTTTTGGCATATATTTCCATACGTACTGTTACTAAGGTGACATCACTGGTAATCGATTACTGTAACCCCTGATAAGGCTGATAAATCAATGTGACTCCGCCCTCTTCCAAAGACACACCCCTTGGGGCGGGGCATACACATTCTAGAGGCTATTTAATTGTAGGAGCACAGTTTAGTTACAGGGTATTTTTTAATATACAGTTGTATTAGTGTACCTAATACTCAAAATGGCACAGAATTTAATGCTATACCTACAACAATTTTCATTTTCATGCATCATTTTTTTTCAAATCCAGAATCTTTACATGTTCCTCATGACTTAAAATTCCACGTCATTTCATTTTGGACTTTTTCTAAATACCACTTTTATTTAAAAGTCGATAGACTGTCTGTGTGTAGGTGTAAAAAAGGGTAACACATTAGTCCTACACCTGAAATCGTGCACTAAAACAGGCTAATCGTCTGATGTGGTACAGAGTTTGCGCAGTTCAGGACTGCTGTGTGATGAATGATGGAGCTATTCAAAGGTAAAGCGTTCACGTTAAATACAGACCTGTTTATTGCTTAATTTGGGCTTTTTATGTCGAAAGGTTAAGAAGTTATTTAGCAGAATGGCAACAGAATGATGGTGTGTTTGATTACAGTAATGATCCTGGTTATGGAGGTGATTTACATCTTATGTGTTCCTAAAATTATGGCCATGAGTATGAGACAGAGAGAGAGAGAGAGGGAGAGAGAGGTGGACATCACGCATGACAGGGATGATATTTGTAAAACTTGAGTACAGGAACTTTATGATGTGTGTAAGAGCCGCACCCTGGCGCGTGGACACGTTCCTGTCGTTGCTGGCGGTGAGCACTGCCTGTCCGCGGCTCCTCTCCAGCACGAACACCTCGTCTTTCCCCACGCGGACGCTTTTACCCGCCTTGACCGCGCCGCTGGGGCCGGAGGGCGCTAGGTACCTCCCCGCGGAGTCCCGGAACGCCACCGTGCCCGCGCGGAACTCCAGCGTGAATCCGGTGTCGTCCCGCGGCTCAGGCACCAGTGCGCCGGTGCTCGCGAGGAAGCGGCCGCCGGCGGTCTGCAGGTGGTAGCGGCGCTCTCGGTACACCAGGGTGAGCACGGAGCCCACGCCCCAGGGCGCATCGCGGTCCGCCGCGAGCTCGCCACGCCCGGGGTGCGCGTGCAGGTAGCGCTTGCGCGCCACGCTGTACAGGTTGACCTGCGGGTGGGTGGCGAGGTGCACGCACCACTTCTCGTCGGTCGATGAGCACAGCACGCGGTCCTCGGAGCCTCCCAGGTAGCGGCCGTGCGCCTCGGAGCGCAGAGACCAGCGGCCGTCCGCGTGCGCCACCACGCAGAAGCGGCAGTCCTGGGAGGGGCGCTCGCACTCAGCCGTCACGTTGCCGTCCTTGTCGGCCGACAGGTAGCGACCCAGGTGACTGCGCAGGAGGACCGAGCTGGAGTCACCCGCCTGGTCCGCGTGCTCCAGCGTCCATACCTGCTTCTTGCGCATGGATGTGGCGCACGCGTTCACTTTGAAGCCGAACGCCTCCGCGGTCAAATACTTGTCTTCTGCATTGATCAGGCCGAGCTGAATGACTGGGCTCTCTCCTAAACCTCCGGAAGCCATTTTCTTTAAGAGATTTTGAGAAATTTTGGTGGGAGTCCGGGTGGGTGTGACCGTTATCTTTGTCCGTGCGCGCGTGTCCGTGTGCTGGTGTGCGCGCGCGCGCGTGTGCGTGTGTGAGAGAGAGAGCGAGAGAGAGAGAGATGGTTTAGCAGCGTCTTTCCCCCCTTTCCTCTTTTTTCTACGTCTCTGAATAGAATAAGCTAAAGCGAGTGCGCGCGCGCTGTATCATCTGTAGGCTCCTGTGAGCGCGCAGCACCTGACCGGCGCGCGCATAGCCGCATCGAGACCGTTATCTTCTGACGTCAGCAGTTGCCAGGAGAAGAAAAGTGTATACTCCAGCGCTTTTAGGAGAGAAAAAAAACAAAAGAGATAATAAATAAAAAATAATAATAAAACCAGCCCATTTAACTCTGTGCAGAATGTAAAGGTTCCGCTGAAGTCTCGAACCTGACTGGTGCTGAATAAGTAAGAAACACAGCACTTGGTGGAACGCTGTTGTGGAGTGCTGTGATGGAGCGGAGTTAAGGGTACCACCCTGAAGTTGATCATTTTTCTATAACAGCACGTCCTGGAGTGTTTCGTTCCTCTTACACCACAGCAATTTGCTAAACAAACAAAAAACGCAGCTTGTCAAAACTGCAAAAAGTGTAAACTCCTCTGTCCTGAAGATGTGAGAAAGCTCCCAGCTCCAGCTTTACCTCTGACTGTTACACAGCGCTCACACTGGAGACTCCTTCATACAGGATACACACACACTTTACCTTGAACCTTCACACATGTTTTTAATGTCCATGTTACTATAGAAACCAAAATGTATTAGAACGAGCACGTTAACAAATACAACTGATTTGTTGATTTTCTGAACAACTATCAGAGCTGTTGTTACAGAAAATGATTCAACACCTTCCGGCTGATTGGACAATTCAACACGGATGTTGAATTTTTTTGCATTAACTGATCATTTTGTTCCATTTTGTGTCATTTGTAAAAAGGATGACGTGCTTAGACTTACATGTGTAAAACCCTTACAAACACGTAAAACCTGCCCATAAATTTAACCTTAACTTTCATAGCTTTGCTTATGGTTTCGGTGGTCAGACGTCTTCAGACACACCGTCTAACGCACACACTCGGACACACCCGAACCAGGTAATCAATATCTCTGAGTGCTGACGGCCTCCACAGGATTAATTTATCAGGCTTTATTCGTGTCCGTAACTGGGACAGAATCAAAAAAGCTTCATGTCTCCGGAGACAGACCTAAAATTAAGATTTCTCACGGTGACCTACTAAATTCTCACATTTCACATCCACATGCATTAAGAGCCTTAGGTAATAAGAGAGTAAGAAAAAAAGTTTAATATTAAGACTCATATGAATTTCCAAGTCAATCTGTGCTGATAAATGAGACAGAAATTTCAGAATTAGGGTCATCTGTATAGTAACGTCATTCCCATGCCCTAGTCTGCTTGACATCACTCTTTCCCCTTCATCTATTTTGAGAGCTATTCTACCGCTTTATTAGCTCAACAGAGGTCTGTGTAGCTGTACACTTTAGATCAGAGGGTATTATAACTTTTAAAAACGTCGCAAAATCATAGTAGCTACCGAATGAGGTGCTTTAGCATGAACATCTGAATAAATATACTGAGAGTTTAACCAGTTAGCATGTTTGTAAATAAGTATGCTGTCGGTTAGCAAGAGTTTAAAAAATTAGGTTTTCTGCTAACAGCTACATTTCCCTTTTTTTCTTATCAAAAATGTATATATTATAGCATTTGAACTGTGGAAGATGGTAAGCCATGTGCATGTACAAGCTAGCTGAGTGAGCTAGACTAGCCAGCCAGATATTTTCATGCTTTACTTTGTGTTGTCATTGTCTGTTTTGTCACTAGAATTAACATGAGCTTAGCAAGCCAGTGAAACACCAACAGCATTTGGCTAAGCTATAGTGTTGACAATGGAGGTGGCGTTCAACTGGTTAGTTAGCATAATTGTTTAAAAATGCATTCCTTAGATGGCCTATAGAACATCTTCGGATTTAGTTCATTGTAGAGAATTTGTAAATTAGATGACTTTTAGTCAAGACTTTTAATTTTACCCGTCACTGTGTTGTGCACTCTTTCCTCCACTGTTTATACCCCACAACTGCTGAATTCCTGAATCTGATTGGTTAGAGGATTTAGAATGATTTTTTTTAATATCACAAGGACTTCTTATCCCCTTTTTAAAACTCTTTTCTTATCGATATTTACAGTAATAAAAGTGAGTTATTCTGTCCATAACTATTTCCTTCATGTGTGTATCCTGACTATAGGTGCATCTTCATAGAAATGATCGATTTTTGAAGAGATAGTCTTTGGTGCCACGACCAAAGCCTTCTTGTTTCGATAAGAAATAACATTATTATTATTATTACTCCTATTATTTCCTTTTCTAATAAAACTCTATTTGATTATTTCCCAAAAAACTGAAATCGTATTTCTTCAGGTAAAACATGTCGATATGCAAATGATCATACATCGAATACACTAATGAGACTATGACGTCATCAAGTGACTTATAGCTACTTTTTGAGTGAGTTAACAATCTCTCTCTCTCTCTCTCTCTCTCTCTCTCTCTCTCTCATAGTTTTGTGGATTACAAACAGAACAGAGACGAAACTCTGAAGTATTTTTGTTGAGCAAGTCTTCCATTTCCAAACCCCAGTGTGTGTGTGTGTGTGTGTGTGTGTGTGTATGGCGCTGTGTTGTTCTCATTCTTTACAAGGCAGTAATCCTTCCTCTTTGCCTTATTTAGCCAGTCCTGCGAGTTTACCTGTCGGACGCTCCTATTGGCTGGAATGCTTGCGATTGATCCCTGTGGACCCGCCCTAAAACCGCAGCCGAGCTTCTGCCTTATAGGGGGTTTGCAGTCACCTGTACCTAATGAGCAGAGGTGGCATCACTTGTCACCCTGCATGTCCTTTTCTCCTTTTCTGTATCTGTGGCCTGTTCTTGCCTTTTAAGGCTAGAGCTATGCATTAATCCCAACACCACACTGAAATATCACAAATGGGTTACACAGAGAACATACGAGCATTGTGTTATATATTTTATACATGTATAAAACATGTGTGTGCGCGTGGCTACTATAAACATAATTGTTTTTTTTTAGCTGTGCATGTATACCATGATCGTATAAAAATAATAATAATTAAAAAGAGTAGTAAAAATAATTTCATGCGAAATATGTCGAGAATGAATTTTCACTTTCTGACTTCCGCTTACTTCAATCACGTGACACCGGCGCTGCGTCTCCGCGTCACGTGATCCGCCGAGCAATCTCCATAAATGGTCATCAGCTGAGCATTTATTTTTATTTTTTTAATATTTTTTAAAGAGACAGTAACCTTTAAAGCAAAACGCGTTCCCGTTTAAGTTAAAGGGTCTCACTTAAAGTCACTTTCTGGCCATTTTGATTCCTCCAAGCTTTACAGAAATTGAATGTTCAGGAGGCAGAGCTCTCCAGTCAGGATCCTAGACCACTCCATGTCCATAAGATTTTACTTTCGCTGCTCCCCCCAAAATTAAATGACTTAATTAATTAGCAGGTCTTTTTGAGTTAAAGTGGGTGTGTTTGAGCAGGAGAAACACTTAAATGTACAGGTCAGTGTGTACTCCAGGACCAGGGCTGGGTATCTGTGTATGAATGAACGACACATCATCCATTCATAGTTCAGTTGAAAGCTGAAACAACCACAAAATGAGTTAGCTCCTGTTCCCCCTTACATTATAGCAGCTATAAACGGTCATTCAACAACACGGTGATATAACTGTTAGTATTACTATGTATATAAACATTGATGCAATAGAAATCGCTGTAGAAATGACCTGACGCTTGTCTGCCCTGACCACGTCCCCTTCAAAGTCCCCCGTGTAGGTTCTGTGGACTGCATCGTTCACATTCTGCTTTAGAGAAGTAACTTTACCCTTTTTCACTTCCAGGTGCAGTGGAAGCAATGGTCTTTCTCAGTAGGTCCACCTCGCTTCACTTCCTACATTTCAAAGAAAAAAAAGTCACTACTTGCTCCTTATTGCATTTTTCATTTCTCTATAATCAATTATTTATAAAGTCAAACACGTATATCAAATAGAGGTAATTTAGCTTTAAACAGCTCCAAGGGTCTAAACTGCTGTCAAAACGAAACGTTAACAGGTGTGACAGTGAGAATGAGATGATGCTATGTGCACATTGTACTTATTACAATAGCTTAGCAATTAGCATTCAGCTAGCATTCTATGGCCAGAGGTTTTATAACGCTCAGGGCTCAGAAAAAAATCTTTTACTTGTAGTAAATCTTGATACTTTTGCTTTCATATTTTTAATAAGGTTACATTATATTTTTAGTACAACTATAGTATCTGAACTTTAGTTTTTACCAGAATCTACATTTAGATGAGTACTCTAATCAATTAAAGAATTTCGGTACTTTTTACCACTTCTGCTGCACAAACAAGGATTTAATTGTCTGTTTTTTTTTTTGGGAAGTGTGCATGAGGAGGCACAGGATGTAAAGGTCAGTCCACTATTGTAGTGTGATTATAAGGTTAAGGATTGTCAAAAAAACCAAACAAAAGAACTGTTTACAGAATGGTGGGTATTCATTTTTAGCTTTTTGGGGTGGAAGCCCGACTTCCTCTTTCGTTTTTGAGAGAGGAAGATTAGAGGAGGTTCCTATTTCAGATTTGCTTCATGACTTTTCTTTTGCCTCGCCCTTTTTGAAAAAAATCCTTAAAAGGCCTTCAGCTATTGCTATAATATAGATATGCAGTGTGCTGATACCAGCCTACTCCAACACACACACACTTACTGCAAATACCACAAAACCCTGAAACTGCACAACATACCAAAACTGATTGTGGAATACTTATCATACTGGATGCATACACACACACACACACACACACACACACACATGTACAAAGGGAGTGTTGATGAAGAGCCCATCCCCATTCATAAAGAGATATAGCATTGCAGTTAGTCATACGTGTGACGTCATTACAAGTCAACGGACGCCGAATCAGTAATCTCGTTGATGATCATAATTTACTGCTTGGCATTATCTGTCAGGTTTGAAAGTAGACTTCCCATCTGAGTCAATATGTATTATGCAGGATGTGATTCTGTCAAGGGCATGGCATGTTTGCTTTAATAACGTACATGCAAACATAACATTTGACTTACTTCATGAAGCATGAATCTTGACCTTCTAACTTCCTTAGTTTTCTTGTCTTGCCCTCTATTCAACATATTATTCAAAAAAATAGAAGAAGCTGTAAAAATATACGCACACAAAAAGGCTTCTAAAAAACCTAGACTTGGAAATACTGATATATATGTATCTGGTTTTAATATTTTCTCTGTACCTGACTAATTGCACTGCTCTGTTTGGATTTCGACCGCATTAGTGGAGCAATTGCCGAGTCAGATTCCTTATAAGTGAGAACCTATATACAGCAAGTTGAAATTTATATTGAAAGTTAATTAAACACTAAAGTAAACACTTTACAGAAACCAATTCTCGTTTTCCAAGTTTCCGAGGCAATTAGAGATTGATATGTTCCTCAGTCACCCATTCCACACATAGTACACATTCCACACGTAGCATCAGAACTTGCGTAGTCTCAGCCACAGTTAAGGTAAACTACTAGGTCATAATTATAGAACATTCTTTATTTTTTCATTTTTAACCTAATTTATTACACGGCTCATTTGAATACTCGATTCGGATTGGTCAGTTATGGTATTCTGCTGTTTATTTCTGTAAAACAGGCCGTTGCTGTGAACCAAGTTATTAGCAAAAGCAATAAAATCATTTTTAAATCAGTATTTTGGGTCAAATGATTCATTTCTGTAGTAAGTAGCAATGTAATAAGTACAATGTATAGCAAGCTGATCATTATAGCGAAATAAACCCAAGACCTCTCTTCTTCACCTCAGGGTCCTGCGCCTTCGATCCTGTAACGCAAACATCTGCATACATTACATTTTCCATTAATAGCAGTAATAGACAATCTGTGCTCACTAATGTGATAAAAATATAAATGTCCAATAAGGAACAACCCTCGTGCTGTTGTTGGAAAATAATGCAGCTTGACCCAAAGTGGAGTTATGGTTACCACTCCAAAGTCCGAAGTGTTTTCTTCTTATTATTATACAACAGCAGTTTATTCGATTTTTATCAGGTTTGGATCATGTAGGCCACATTGCGCTGTACAAATCCCTGTCAACAAGCTGTTACTATAGAAACAACATATGAGAACGAGGACATAAACTTGTATAATATAACATATCATATCATTGTAATCTGATTTACAAACATTAAATCAACAGTTTCTCACCAGAAGAATCAAAAAGCAGTTTGATATAACTGCTTCAGGCACAAACACTCGTGAGTGAAAGAATGAATCGTTCTAGTGGAAATCACTTTAACTTCAACATAAAGTATGACATTTTTAATGCATTGGAAGAGCATGAATTCCTCGTGATCTTTCAGCACCCCTTTGTCTGGTCCAAATTAGGACTGTTTAGTTTTCGGATCCTGATATACGTGAATGGGGCGTGGATGCAGCACATTTAGCAACTACCACATAAATAGAATTGATGTCCTGTGATTATAATAAGTATATATTAAAAAGATTATAATCTGTGTCTGATATAGCACATTTGTACAGTTTTTGTTTTAGTCCCAGAGCATGCACATATTCATTACAGTGAAGTATTGTTCATGCAGTAGTGTATACTGCCCTTTTTACAAATGAATGGAAGCAGCCACGCCCACGTGGCTTTAAACCCGGAAGTGTCCCATTTCACAGCCCAGGACAATACTGAGAGCTTTTACTTTGCATTATTAAAAAAACAAAAAAACTGTTAAATAAACCTAAAAATGTTGATCGTTTTATATGGGAAATGGGTTGCATTTATAGAGAAGGAGAATCGAATTGACGAGTCAGGAGTCGACTCCTTCACTGAAGGGCTTTTCATACACTATTCCGAGCTCCTGCGATTGTGAATCACCATCACAGCATGAAAACGAGTCACTTATTTGCGTAGAGACCCAACAATGTGATTATTCTCTATAACCTATAAACATATAAACGAGCTCTTATTTTAGCTTCATAATGTTTCCTCCCGAATAGCGAATATTTAAGGCTTAGAGATCACAGCACGTCTATTGCAATGCACCAGAAGTATGGACATTTCAAAATATTAGACAACGTTTTAAATATTATTTCATAATTCTGCACAAATCGTGCCTTTCTCCAGCACACAGCTCATCTCTTAACTTGAATTTCAAGTAAAGGGCCTGAAACACGCCAACTGGGTGACGGCTAGCGAATCAGATCATGCGATGCCGAAAGTTTACCTTATATGGAAGTTGCCGGCCACCGTACCGGGTATATAAACAGCGCCGTCCCGTCTCACAGACCATTCCGAGTTTTGCTGTGCACTCAGAAAGAGGAGCTTTTATTCCAACTGCATTCCTGCTAAGTCTTTAATTCATCGGTAAGACGCGCTTTTCTCTTTACCCAATTATGGTTATGAGATAGCTACGTTGTTATTGTGTTTTGCTGTATGTGTTCTTAATACTGAGGATTATATATATTTATACACTTTTGTTTTATGGTCCTCCTCATGTATCTCTGGTGTGGGTGGTACCTCAGCTGGTTACGCCGAAACTATTAATCTGATTTTTTTTTTAATAATATTTTGTAAAGACATGCAGCACTACGTTGTGAATGAGGAATTTTATTAGCTTAACTTAAACAAACAAACAAACAAACAAAAAAACCCTTGTATTTAATGCCAGTAAGTAAAGAGTTCTTTTTGAAAGGCAAAATGGATGGAATCTTCTCGATTCAGCCTTCTAGAAGGTTGGAAGATTCTAGAAGCCTCAGTTCGTTAGCCTGTGACGGGTGACTGGCTGTTTGAATGGTGGGTGTGGCTGGCTGGCGTTTGAAGCTCTTCCGCCGGCATCTTTGTCTTTATCATATTTTGACTTTAAAAACTAGTCCAATCATACAGACCTGCTGACTAACAGTAGGTGTACATCTGCTGTCTTAAGTGCTGGTTATTATAAACTTTTTTTTTTTTCTAAGCTAGAAAGCTTAAACTATTAAGCTATTGTCTCTTATTTGCAGATGTATGCTGGGGAATATATTTAAACATCTTAACTATAGAACAAGACTTTTTTTTTTGTTTTCTTTTATTTATTTTTTTGCTGCAAGT
>JAQQZX010000010.1:14244519-14258162 GCA_030068355.1 Notoglanidium maculatum | reverse complement strand
ACTATAGAACAAGACTTTTTTTTTTCTTTTCTTTTATTTATTTTTTTGCTGCAAGTGAATGATTAATGCTGAGGGAATGGATAATGGAGTCCATTCAGCATGGCGCATAATGAGGCTGTGTAAAATGGGGCGTGGTCGCAGCTCACGAGCCAGTCGAGCTTATTGCCATATAAGGCAATAGCGAGCCTGCCTGGCCACTTCCTTTGTCTCAAACCGCTCAGTTTTGGGCTTTGCGCCTTTGCGCCATCTGCTGGTGATCAAACATGTCCTTATAAAGGGTGTATGCATTTCTAAGGCGGATGCTTGGCTCCTCCTTGTTGGATGTGAATAGTGGGTGTGCTGTTTCTCAGTAACTTACTTTCCCTATTTTTGTTCCTAAAAACAGTCATGGATGAGGAAATCGCTGCCCTGGTTGTTGACAATGGCTCCGGTATGTGCAAAGCCGGTTTCGCTGGAGATGATGCTCCTCGTGCCGTCTTCCCTTCCATTGTCGGCCGTCCCAGGCATCAGGTATGTTTTTGTGGTTCCTAAATCCTGCTTCCTTTGTGAACCTTTTTCAAGACCTAATGGTGTTTTGCTAAAATTAATTTTACAAACCAGAGGTTCTCAGACTTAAGCTCTTCCTGAGTAAATTAATTTTCAGGGACCTCCTTTAGTCGGGTTTCTGTTTATGAACACGAGCACAACCTTATAACCTCCAGATGTGTTAACTGTACTTCCTGCTTTTACTAAAATCATAATGTGACAATTGGTAACCATAACCTTATTGTTAGTGACTTGCATCTGGCCCCACCTTGAAAACCATGGGTTCTGTCTGATAATCCCCCACCCCCTGGGATTCACCAGTGCTAACAGATTTGCATGGCTTGCATTTGCATGCAGGAACACAGTTTGATGCAAAGGCACTAGACCTAACTTTGTACTCCAAATTTGTTCCCTTGAAAGATCCAGGTTCAATTGTAAGCATTTTGGTTGCAGACTTGGATGTGCAGTCAGCAAGCTACTTGCTTAATCTGTGTAGTGATGTAAGCAATATGTATTTAATAAATGTCTTCTCTTGTAGGGTGTGATGGTTGGCATGGGCCAGAAGGATTCCTATGTGGGAGATGAGGCTCAGAGCAAGAGAGGTATCCTGACCCTGAAGTACCCCATTGAGCACGGTATTGTCACCAACTGGGATGACATGGAGAAGATCTGGCACCACACCTTCTACAATGAGCTGCGTGTGGCCCCTGAGGAGCACCCCGTCCTCCTTACAGAGGCCCCCCTGAACCCCAAAGCCAACAGGGAGAAGATGACCCAGGTACACGAAGTGCCATTTCAGAAATGTCCCCAATCTCTCTATCTTGAGTCTTATTTAATTCTCTTCCTTCTCAGGCTTTCCATCCTATACTCTGAACTTTCTTTCTGTTTGGAGGCCACAGGTTCATATTCACACTTCTATAGCATGACCTCCATGGGTTTTAGAACTTAACCCTGAACGAATGCTGTAACCTGAGGCATGTTGTGATGTGATGGAGACTTTGCATTGTTGAAGCTCTAATAGGCAAATGACCTTGGTGTGACTTTGGCATTTCAAGTGCTTGTACTTTTGATTGTGCAGTGTGAAGCACATTCTAGCGTAACTTGAACATGATGTTTAACACCTTTGCACTTTAGACTTGCGCTGTGGCTGAGTAATAAATTTGAGCATCCTTCGTTTGTCCCTTCATAGATTATGTTCGAGACCTTCAACACACCTGCCATGTACGTCGCCATCCAGGCCGTGCTGTCTCTGTATGCTTCTGGTCGTACCACCGGTATCGTGATGGACTCCGGAGATGGTGTCACCCACACCGTGCCCATCTATGAGGGTTATGCTCTGCCCCACGCTATTCTGCGTCTGGATCTGGCTGGCCGTGACCTCACAGACTACCTGATGAAGATCCTGACCGAGCGTGGCTACAGCTTCACCACCACAGCCGAGCGTGAGATCGTGCGTGACATCAAGGAGAAGCTGTGCTATGTTGCTCTGGACTTCGAGCAGGAGATGGGCACCGCTGCCTCCTCATCCTCCCTGGAGAAGAGCTATGAGCTGCCTGACGGACAGGTCATCACCATCGGAAACGAGCGCTTCCGTTGCCCTGAAGCCCTCTTCCAGCCCTCTTTCCTGGGTGAGCATAAATACTAATTCAAAATTGCTGCCCCTTTGGAATTCAATTCAGTTACTGGTGAAAATGTAAGTTAGTTCAGCATTCATTGATCTTCTTTCCTCTCTTCCTCAGGTATGGAGTCCTGTGGTATGCATGAGACCACCTTCAACTCCATCATGAAGTGTGACGTCGACATCCGTAAGGATCTGTATGCCAACACTGTGCTGTCCGGTGGTACCACCATGTACCCAGGCATCGCTGACCGTATGCAGAAGGAGATCACTGCCCTTGCCCCCTCCACCATGAAGATCAAGGTAAGGGTCCTTTTTCTAGGATGGCTTAAGGGTCATTTAAATTTTTTTTTTTTTTCCCTACTCCTTCCACCAGTGCATCAAGTGTAACCACTAATCTTATTTGTGCTCTCTTCTAGATCATTGCTCCTCCTGAGCGCAAGTACTCTGTATGGATTGGTGGCTCCATCTTGGCCTCCCTCTCCACCTTCCAGCAGATGTGGATCAGCAAGCAGGAGTATGATGAGTCCGGCCCATCCATCGTCCACAGGAAGTGCTTCTAAACAGGACTGTAATCACCACTGCCGAGCCCCTGAAGCCGGCTTATGAAAAATGACCAACATGCCTTCCCCTCTCAGATAAGACCACATGGGCATGGCTTCTGCTCTGTATGATGCACTGCCTTGGGATGAGGAAACTGGAATTTCTCTGAAGTTTCTTTTTCTTACAGGGGGAGGAGCTTTCCCTAAAGAGGACTCAATGTACATTTCTTTTAGTCATTCCAATTAGCGTCATGTTTCACATCTTTCCATCCTCTTCACCCACATCACTGTGGGAAATACATGACCTTGTTAGTGATTATGTAAATTATGTACTCTACAATGTCTTGGTTTTTGTACCTCAGCCTTAAACTTGGTCCATTTGTTTTGTTCTACAGTGGAAGGGGAAGAGCTTTGCCCATTAGAATGAGCTTTCCTGGGGTTATTGGGTAAAGAATCTGTGAGCCAAGGTGTCTCTGTACACTGACATAAAACAATAAAATGTGCACATGTAAAACTCAACTATTTGGTTTATTCTTTATTTTATACGTACTTGCTATGGGTGTGTACACTGAGTTCAGTAAGTAACATGACCTCACGGGAGAACTCAACATGGGGGGGGGGGGGGGACACTACTTTACTTTAAACTTGTGTTTAATACTGTAACTTCAGTTTGTTTTTTTTATTGGCTTATATAACTGCAGACTTGCATGAGGGTGCAAGCAGAACAGTGCATAAGTACAAATATAGGCAAATGAGAACTTTATGCAAGTAATGTGCTACTAAAATACTGTGTAGCCTGAAGTCTAATACCACAGCAATTTGCCAGGGGCTACAACAGTCTTATTCATACCTCAGCATTTCCATTTGCATATTGGAGCAAGTGTGTTCATGTAAACCAGTCATTTGAATTGTTTGGAGCTACTTGGATCCGTTACAGAAAATTAGTCAACGCTTTTTGGCCAATCGGAATTTGAGCAGTGCTTCATTATTGCATCTGAATTAGTCTACACTCATTGGCGGCGGTTTTGTAGCAGTCCCTCTGGGTAGAACTATAACTTCTAGGCACTAGCAGATCCTCATTTTTCCACAAACTGTGGTTTGTTGGCTTGGTGGGATGAATACCATCCTAGGGGCTGTTGCTGATCATGAATTTCCAGGTTACAGAGTGGAGATTTTTGGCACATGCCACTTTTTTGTTCTAAATTTCATTATCCTGAATGCAGTTGACTTGAAACTAAATGGTCACTGCTTGAACTGAATGTGGATAAGTCATAGCTTTAAAAATGCTCAAAGAAAATACTATACACCACAAACTACACTGGCTGTTTTGGGGCATAAATAGTGGAAAATATGATCTTGTCATATTGACAATGCATACTAGAATCCACTTGGGGGTGTGCTGCTACAGGAAGATGATCGCCCTCTCTCTTTTTCTCTCCTAATGTTCAGTTAGACAAAAAAAAAAAAAAGCTGGTCATACTACTGAGAAACTGGAAAGTGTTAACTCTATCTTGCGTTGGAAAAATTTGATACAAATGGCTCTGAAACCAGAGACTCCTTCCAACCATTACACATCTGCTAACTGAAGTTTACCGTATCATTGATCTGTTTTTCTTTGTCAAATAACCATGCCTTTAATCACTTTATTTATTAGGCTTAGATTATATAGTGTCTTTCATACACACCCCTGTGAATGAGCTGTTACTATAGAAATGCTAATGTCTTAAAACGAGCACATTAATATAAACCTGAGATTTGAATTACAGCCGGAATTACTGTCCAAGCTGCTGCTATAGAAAAATCACCAGCACCTTCTGACCAATCAGACCTTTGTGTAACATAATTTTAATCCTTATTATACATTAATATCACAGTTGAATGAAAAATGTTGCCCTACTCTGACTTCCGCTCACTAATTGCCTTGTTTGTCTGTGAAACAAATAATCATGGGGTCCATTTAATTTAATTTCGTTTTCGCTAATTTTTTTTTTTTTGGTTATATTAATCTGAAACATTTCTTCACTTTTAGATTAACGTTTGTTTATTTAAACTCTCATGTCTGGGTGGCTGACTGAAAAGTCTCTCTATTCTTATGAGCTTATAAGTAAACTACGGTGTGGCCTTGAACTGTTGTTAGCCGTTGCTAAAACTCCTAAAAAAATAATATAATACTAAGCAGCTATCACTATACACACAGAATTCTATTAATTAGTGGCAACTATTTTTCATTTAGGGTTAGTCACTTTAACGTGTGTGCATGGAGTTTTGTTTTATTTTAAGTTAATAAATAAATAAAGTAAGCTAACGAATGGGGGAAGGAATTCGGTGCAGCTCCCGGAAGTTGGTACGTCTGTAAATACGTTCCTACCACTGAGAGAACAGCGGAACTACAGTTTTGGGTTAACGGGTAAATGTTATGAGAAAATTTATATTAGCTGATTTTTTTTAAAAAAAGGAAACGCTAGGATGCGTTTATATAATTATATAAAGTATATATATGTGTGTGCGTGTATGAAGTGACGTCCCCTAAAACAGCCCGACATGGAGAACCCAATCGAACCGGTAGGTAGCAGTTAGCAAGTTTCTGTCTGACTAGCAGCAGGTACTGTTAATAGTGCACTTGACACATGGAGTGATTAATTTTCTTATCATAATACATAATATGGTTTTTTTTTTTCATTCATTCATTAAAAAAAACATTGAGGATATGTTGATTTTACAATTCCACGTTAGTGATGTATGTGAGAAAGATAAATAACATACACACACACACCTTATAGGAAAGTCAGCTGTGGGGGCAAGAAAAACTGTGGGCAAATAGAAAGATATAAAGACACAGTATTTCTAGCTCTCCATGCACAATTGTGCAGACATGAAGTACAAGATCGGAGTTGACTAGTATTCACACACAAGACAAACATAAGCAGTGGTCCAGGAAACAATGATCCGTTTCCTGGTTATGTTCCTGCTGTCTCACTCTTCAGGCCCAGAGCTCTCCAGAGAGTCTCTCTCAATCTCCTGTCTCCATCTCCGACTTCTCTGACGAGATTTTACTGCACATCCTGAGCTACATCCCCATTTACGACCTGGTGCTCAGCGTGAGCCGCGTGTGTCGCAAACTTCACACGCTGTGTCCGGACAAGAGCCTGATTTCTCACATCCGTCTCCATAAAGAGCACAGAGTGAGTACCCCGTAAGCATTTGTTCACCTTTCATGCCTTGACTTTTCAACTTCAACATCGGTTCATTATTTATCTCTCAGGCATCTGATGACGCTGTGAAAATGCTGCTGAAGGAGCTGTCGAGCGACGTCCAAACTCTGGACGTGAGCGGCTGCTATTGGTTGGCCGGCAGTACGCTGGATGTTGTGACCCGCTGCGTTGGACTGGTCCGGCTAGACGTATCAGGCTGGCGTGTGACTCCGGCACGCCTCTCGCGTCTTCTGGGCTCACTGCGGTTGCTGCGCTCGCTGGCGCTGGACATCGGCATGGGATTTGACCTGCAGCAGCTGAGCACCGAGGGCAAAGCAGCCCTGGCACGGCTCAGTGAGCTGAAACAGACCCTGCTGACGCCTTCGTATGGTGTCGTACCGTGCTGCGGAGCGCTGCAGAGCCTGAGTCTTTATTTAGAAGTGGCTGAGGGTTGGCACGAGCCCTGTGCGCACCTCCAGCTGATAGTGGGGCAGAGCAGTGTGCCGCGCTACCACAATCTGCACTGGTTCTCTGCACGCTTGGCCCCCGGAGAGGTCAACCGCGCGTTGCTTAGTCTCTACTTGGCCGCATTTAGCATGCGCGTACCCGAGGGCCTCACTGGGTTGGTCGTTGCCATGCCCGGTCCTGCCCCACCCATGCCTGCTTCCGCTGGTTTACTAACTCATGGCATCATATCAGCCGGAAGTGCAATCGGAGCGTTTCAACTTCCTCACACGTGGTTAGACGGCGCCACGTTGAGGCGGGTTTTGGGATACGGATGTCCGGCCTACTTGAACGTGTCACGGTGCTCGGCACCGGGATTTGAGCCACTGTACGTGTTGCTGGGTGCCGGTTGCCAACTTTCACCACTGCGTAGCCTCAACCTGCGAGGTAAAAACGAGGAGGAAGTGGACGCAGAGGGCATCAGGACTCTTACTGAATCGTGTCCGCAGCTCGCCCACTTCAATCTTTCCTCCACACACTACCATCACACCACCCCGGAAAACCTCGACGGACATCTTTGTGGTGCTCTCGGATATCTTGGTCGTCTCCGTTGTCTGGCCCTGCCCGCTTGTGCGCTGTCACAGGGGCCGCCCGTGCCGGTCAACAAGCCCGATTTGGCTACAAAACTGTCCTCCGAGTCCGTGCTACTCGGGCTGAAGAAGAACCGTCGCATCGGGGTTCCAGCCTACCAGCCGATGCTTGACGGCACGGGGGGTCTGAAGGAAGAGCAGGAAGGTGAAGCGGAGTCTTTCCTGCGCCCGCTGATAAACGGCTGCCCGTACCTGGTCGAGCTGGAGCTGATCGGAACGGGGTTCATGTCCGCCATGCCAAGGTATGAGCCAGCCATGCGCAAGGATCCCGCCGCCTGCCCCTGGTCCTTCCAGGTCGGAGACGCCCAGCTGGCAGCTTTGGGAAAGCTCCGCTTTTTGCGCAGGCTTACTCTGGCTCACCTGCCCGGGGTCCTGAAGGGTACCGGGCTCATACAGCTCCTCCTGGGGTGCAGGGACCTTCAGGCGTTATCTCTGGCCAACCTCGGGTCTTTAAAGACTGTGAATTACACACCGGCCCTGCAGGAGGCGCTCAAACACTGCACACAGCTCAGGGAGTTCAGGTGAACACACACACACACACATGACCATCATGAGCAATTTGTTTGATATTGAAATATTAGTTATAAATATTTTTTTTGCACTTTATTGTTAAATGAACAGGTTTGTATTTCACAGTCTGATGCTTTTTGAGGTCATACCTGCTGTACGTATTTGCGCTTGACACGACAGGTTGGAGCAGCCGTACTTCAGCGCCAACGCGTCCTTCTTTGACGCGCTCGCTCACTGTCGCCTCCTCCAGCGCTTCTGTCTCGTCTCACGCCACGGAACGTTCCAGCACGCCGCCGCCGTCGGTTTCATGCAGCACTGCGGGGACGTCATCATGTTCCACGTGTTCACGGGCGGCACTCTCGTGGCCTGTAAAACACTGCAGAAAACACTACTGGACGGGTTGGTGTCAGTCCGCCTACTTCTCGCTTTACCAGTTAATGAGTTTAATCATTTCAGGATGTCCAGCGTTCACCGTTTTACACTAAAGTCCTCGTCCACGCATATACAGATCTCAGCATACAGATTACAGATACAATCAGATTTCAGCTTTCCTGATTCTGAATCTTGTGGCCAGAAAAGGCTGAGACGATATTTAGCATGACGTTTGTCTCCTGATTATTAGTGGTGTCTTAAAAGCGTAATTTGATGCTTAAGGCAAATATTGTAGTTACTTTTAAAGCTATCGTGTCCCATTCCGTCTAGGCTATGGTGGAAAAAGCTCATTTCTAGCTCCGTAGCTCAACAATGAAACTGTTAGTGTTAAACAAGGCTGTCACTTTCTTCCTGTAGTTTGTCTGCATCCCGTCCGGCCCTTAGCGTGGTGGTGTACCCGCTTCTCCACGAGGACTTGGGGAACGTGATCAGGGAAATGCCGCTCTGCCACCTGGACGAGATCACGCTCTTCAAGACCCGCGTGGCAGAAGATCCCACTGTGCTGTGAGAGAGAGAGCAAGAATGTCAACATTTCACTGATTATTGTTTACTCAGACACAAAGGGAGCTTTGCAGGTCCTCTGGAGGTCAACTGAAGGACTGAAATCAAAATAAGTGCGATAAGAACATTATTGGGAACCACAACAGTGCCAAAATCACATCAATCATGAAATAAAGTCGCTATTGGTGCATTCTCTATTTGTTTTTTGTTTTTTTTGTGGTGGTTGTTATTGTGTTTTGTGAATTTGCAGATGAAATACAGGAAACCAATATCAGAAGCTGCGATCTGCAGGATCCAAACACCTAAACAAATTACACCCGGCGGCCATTTTTGTTTTGTAATCAATGAGAATACAATTAAAGATTAGCAGCACATCTTTCTTGTTTTTTTTCTTTGTATATTTCCATTTTTTATATGCTTGCCTTATATATTTTCTCTTTTTAAATTAAATTAGAGATACATTAAACATTCAAAATAATTGAGTGTGTGTGTGTGTGTGTGTGTGCATGGTGCTCTGCGATGGACTGGTCTTCCATCCGGGCTGAATTCTCCCGCCTTGCCCGCAGTGTTTCCTGGGATAGACTCTGGCTTTACGGTGACCCTGACCAGGGTGAAGTTGCTAAAAAAAAATTGTATTCACACTTATTGTCAAATACCTTTGATCCAAAACATGGCCTCTGTATGCTGTGTATGGGGCTGCGGACCGGTCAGAGCGTCCATGCTGACCCCCACGATGAGCGTCAGAACTGGACGGCCAATAATGCAGAGAAAGTCACGTTCTTTGTTGTTGTTAAGTACTAAATTACTTTATATTATAAATAACTATTATGCTAATATAGATTTATTTATTTATATATATTTATTACACTCTGGGAATTATTAATCTTAAATAATGACTCATTAACGGCCGAGATTACGCAATCTTCTGTCTTTATTTTCAGCTAGCGCCAGATAACTTGGACCACTTTTTTTTTTTTACTGATTCAGCAATGCAAAAGTCATATTATATACACATACGACAAAATTAAGTATTGCACAGTAATATAATGTTATGCATATTTATGTTAGAGGTCCTACATATTGTCCAGCAAAGTGTGTTTGCATGTGTGTGTGTTTTCCTCTTATGTCTATCCCTGGAGCTCGACACTGTGGTTTGGTAAGAGAAACCAGGCTCACATGGGTTTTTTTGCTTGGCCTCTTAGTTAGCAGTTTAGTAAGTCTGTGTGGGAGGTGGGTGTCTCTTATGCAGCAAGAAATGTGTTTCACACAAAAAGTGCCTGTATACGTCCTTGTGTGAGGGAGCCTGTAGTATATTATGCACATATTACATCACACGTACTGTATGTATGAAATTTTGTGACATGCGAATTCGTTACTTTTCATATTTTATATACGTATTTCATAGATTATAGTCGTCTACGTCTCAGGAAATCTGACACTGTGTAATAGAAGAGTTACAGTACAGACTGCACATGGGACATTAGGATGTATGACTTACTTAAAGTGCAATGGGAATAACAATAGCAATAAATAATAATAATAATTATTGACCTGAGTAACTAATAAGTCAGTTAAGTTCTAACAGGTAAATTCAATTCTGAGACTTTACAGTTGGAAGGGTTTCCAAACTTGCTATTTTATTTATTTATATATTTTTATGTTCATCAAATATGAAGTAACTGCATTAGCATATAGTCAGGTCCATAAAAGTTTGGACAGTAATTTTTGGTAATTTTGCCTCTGTACACCACCTCACTGGATTTGAAATGAAGTCATCAAGATGTGCTTGAATGTAGACTTTAAGCTTTAACTCGAGGAGTGTAGCAAAAATATGAGCCGTCACATCAAATCAGGTATTAAGTCACATTTTGGGTTCTGCATATTTTCAGATCCTGGTTCAATAAGCTCCATTTTCGTACCGGGTTTATTACTGTATCATGTCCATGTGTCACCATAGCAACAGTGCAGGTTTGTTTATGAGGAGGGCCTCGGAAAACTCCATCGGAATCTTGTTTTTTATATATTTAAATGAGAATTCCATGACATAATAATAAAGAGGGAAACCTCAGCATCATTTTGACACCAATAATGGCAGCAATAACCAATGGCAGGATTTCCTGCTACCCTAAAAATTATTTCGCCAGCAACGCTGATTTAAAGAAAATGGAAGTGAAAAATGGAGTAACAGCTTGAATAGTGTTCATTAAAGTGCTTTAAAACAATGTTTTGGATTAACATTTCTCAGTTCTGTTCAATGGTCAGGAAGATAAGGTATTTATCAACAGACTTTTGCCAAAATTGAAGATTTTACCAATTTTATCTACCTTACTGACCATAGCGCAAAACTTACCTGTGCCACTTAACACCTGACTCGATATGACGGGTCACAAGTATTGTGTTACATGTTTAAGAATTACAGCTAGTTTTTATACAGTCCCTCCTTTTTCAGAGGCTCAAAACTAACTGGACAAACTAACATGATCATCAATATAAGCATCACTTTACTTTTAATACTTAGATGCAAATCAATCACCGAGTACAGTCTGGAGCTCATGGTCATCACCAAATGCTGAATTTCCTCCCTTGGGATGCTTTGCCAGGCCTTTACTGCAGTCACCTTCAGTTGCTGCTTGTTTATGGGTGTCTCTGCCTTTAGTTTTGTCTTCAGTAAGTCAAAAGCAGCTCAGTTGCGTTTACTGACTCGGCCATTTCTTTACCTTAAGCAACTGTTGGGTTGCTTTCACAGTATGTTTTGACTCATTATCCATCTGTTCTATGAAGCTGTTCCCTATCAGTTTTGCAGCATTTGACTGAATCTGAGCAGAGAGTACAGCTCTATGCACTTCAGAATTCATCCTGCTGCTTCCATCAGCAGTCACATCATCAATAAACACCAGTGACCCAGTTCCTCTGGCAGCCACACATGCCCATGTCCACCATGTTTGTCAGATGATGTGATATGCTTTGGATTGTGAGCCCCTCCTTTCCTTTACCAAACTGTTCTCTTCCAATTATTCTGATACGAGTTTATCTTGGTTTCATCTGTCCAAAGAATCTTTGAAAACTGGACAGGCTTTCTAGCAAAGTCTAACCTGGCTTTCTCTTTTTCAGTGATACCAGTGTTTTGCATCATCTATTTATATTCATGAAGATGTCTCTTGATTGTAGACTTTGTCGATGATACTCCTGCCCCCTCGAGAGTGTTCTTGACTTTACAAGATGGTGTGAAGGGTTTTTTTCTTCACCACAGAGAGAATTCTATGATCATCCACTTTAGTTGTCTTCCATGGTTTTCCAGGCCTTTTGGTGTTGCTGAGCTCATCAGTGTATTCCTTCTTTTTAAGAATTTTTAAAGAACTTCCTAAAGTTTCTCCTATGTCACTGATAAGTCTGTTTTGTTTTTTCAGCCTAATGACGGCCTCCTTCAGTTACATCAACACCTCTTTGGACCACATATTGACATTTCCCATGAACAGCCACCACATGCAAATTCAACACATGGAGTCAACTCCAGACATTTGTCATGAAATAATGAGGACACAGTTCAGAACTGGTCATAAAATTGCTTATAAGTCAACTGTCCCATTACTTTTGAGCCTGTGAAAATTGAGGAAAACACACACACACACACACACATATATATATATATATGTATATACACAGAATCAGCCAAAAAATATATATCCACACTTCAGGAGCACTTCTACACATAAATGTCCGGATGCTAACGGCCACCACTTTGAGCACCTCTTGTAACTGTAGAGGCCAAAGGTAACTTGTAATAATCTTGTGACGTCTGAATAAATAAATCAATATTTTTTCCTGAATTTTGTATACATTTTTTTGGCTGACTATTTATTGTTATTGTTATTACTGTGTATTATATTGTACCTTTAATAAACCAAGTATTGCACTTTAAGTAAGTCATGCATCCTAATGTCCCATGTGCAGTCTGTACTGTAACTCTGATATCAGTATCAGATATCCTGAAAGGTAGACGACTATAATCTCGGTAGAATCTTACAGAGGTGTACAAATCATGCACTTTTGACACGGTCCCTTACTGACTAATAAAAATTACAGTGTAAAGGTTATGATGAAACGCCTTCCAGTTATACTGAAACTGTTCTATGTGTACATATACGAGCTCTTTTACACGTGTGTATGAATTATGAAAAGTTCCTTTTAACATGAAAGAGTTCCACTTGTGTGTGTTTATGGTTTTCACTGTTGTATGTGTATGCCACAAAATTTCACACATACTATATGTGTGCGTTGTAATATGTGCGTAAATTCCAACACATTTCTTGCTGTATAAGAGACACTCACCACCCACACAGACTTGCTAAATTGCTAACTTGATGGCTAAGCACAAAAACCCATGTGAGCCTAGTTTTCTCATCCCAAAGCAGCCAGCTACTGCAAGTTGAGACGGGATACAGCCAGTCATCAGGTGATGGTGATGAAGCCAGTATGTTACTGTCTCTGTGTGTCTCTGCCCAAACTGCTGACATGCTTTTGTTTTTGATAGAAAATCACACTATTTATGCTTTTGGTGCTCTACATGACGTCAAATCTGTAAGTATCTAGGACCTGCACTGCCTGCTCTTCTCTTCTCACTTTTTCTCTTTCTTACCCTCAACGATCACATCAATAAAATAAGTTTTAGATATACAGTATTAACTAAAATTAAAACAAGTTATTCGATAATATTTACATCCACATTCAATAATTTATGACTCATATAACCGCTCTTTACAACCGTGCTGAGCAGACAAGCATCTCCGAACACACATGTTGAACCATAAGGGGTTAAAAGGGGAATACAACGTCAGGTTCCACTCCTGTGGAGGTCTCAGTAAAACATGTCTGACATGACAATGCACCCGTCCTCTAAAATGCCTCGATTACTAAAGTTTGCTTTAATGGATTCCTGAAACATAAAGAAAATCACCAATCCCATCTTTCCACTGAACATAATCCAACTGTCCTTCATTGTTTTGATCGACACGGACACTGTGTTTAATGGCTGCACGAGGCCTCCAGCAGTTTCTCCTGGCCATGTTTGTTGTTCTGCTTGTTTAAACTTGTAGCTGAAACTCTTGTAGAAAACGAAGGGAAAGGTGTCGTGTGAGACAGTGAGATAATTGGGCGTTATTTATATGGTTGATATTTTCTCTCCTTTTCTGTAATTGTGTGTTTGAACGGTTGATGATGGAGCTTCCTGTTT
>JAQQZX010000010.1:14210893-14239693 GCA_030068355.1 Notoglanidium maculatum | reverse complement strand
AAGCTCCTCGCTGTAGCTCTGCTTCTGCTTCCACTCTCGGCCTGTTGGGCTGCAGTGGTGGGGGATTTTACTGAGAGATGTGGAGATTTCTTCGCTCATCCGAATGGTGTACCGTCTCCTCCTACGAGGTTTAATGATCAGAATCGCTATAAACAGATCTGTCAAACTCTAAACAATGCACCTGAGTATGCAACATTTTATGACACAAAGAACAAGATCCCTGTTTATTCAGCCTACAGTTTTTATGGACCAAAGAATTGTACAAGAAAGAATGGACCCTGGTATATTGAACCTCAGGTAAGAGACACTTACTGTATCTTATAACTTATTTTATAACTTTTGTAACTTATTTTACAATATTCTGTTTCAGATACAACTATTTAATTTCATGGTCTAAAGAGATCAATAATAATAATAATAATAATAATAATAATAATAATAATGACAAATATTTCAAAATCAATGTTATTTAAGATTCAACGTTCAATTTTTGTTGGAAAAATAGTTTTTAGAATCTTAGATGTCTTTTTTACTGATGCAGTGATGCAGAAATAATAAAATAAACATGTAAGATAGAATTTGTATAAAAAAAAAAGAATAGAGTAGCTAGGACTTTTGCACTGTGATACTGACACTGTGTGTGTGTGTGTGTGTGTGTGTGTGTGTGTGTGTGTGTGTGTCCCTTATGTCTTCCTCTATAGCTGGATGATCAGAAAAGAGGAAACCACATGACATCTGAGTCTGCTGTGAGTCTTCCGCCGCACGGAGATAATCAAGCTCTGAATGCAGACTATAGCGATTCTACAAAAACCGGCTATGAGAAAGGGCACCTGGCTCCAGTTTGTCATCAAAACAAACAGAGATGTGCCGACGCCACCTTCACGCTGACCAACGCTGCTCCACAGGCGTCCTCATTCAACAAAAAATGGTATAACTGCACAGAGAAAGATGTGTCTAGAATACTGACATTTTGCACGGATATAAGCCTGCAAGCGTATATTGTAACTGGGGTTGTGGCTAATGATGAGGGTGAGACGTTAAAGAACAGAGTGCGAATTCCCACTCACTTCTGGACAGCATACTGCTGCATTGATAACAATAATATACCTATACACTCAGGTGCATATATTGGAGCAAATATTAAAGTTAAAAAAGAAGAAGAATGTCGTAATATAGTGGAACGGAAGCACGTGCAGGATCTGGAAGGACAATTAAAAAAGCTGTCTAAGGCACAACTCGGTAACAATGATTTCACTTTGTTTGGCGGAGGATGCTACGAAGAAGCTGAAATACCGGACAATATAGAGGAGTTACAAAAATTAAAAAAACGTAAATATCCGGATTGTGAAAAATATCCCGAAGAAACGGGAAAAAAATTAAAAGTAACTGAAAGTCAGTAAGTTTAATGATTTCTGCGTCTTTCCTGTATGTTTCCAATTTAGTGTATCACCTTCTAAAAGATACACTTAAAAACAATCAGATATTAGTAATGTTTTGATTTTTTGAGTTTTTGTTTCACTGAACCTCAGGTTGATTTTCTCCAGAGCTCTTTCTGTTATAAATCAGTAAAGAACATGGGATTAAACAGTGTGTGTGTGAGAAAAATAAACATCTGTAAACATCTGGCCATTCAAGATTTGAAAGTTTGGGAGATAAGAAAAGGTCGGTAATTTATTGCTTCTGGGAAATCCCCATCCTGAGGTGAAAAAAATGCGGATCATTTACTTTGAATAACTCACAATTATTAAAAGGGGGAAATAAAACCTCTTAAATATTTGTTTTACAAATGTAATGTTCAAATTATTTCCTTTTATCTTATTTTAGATGGTTTAATTAGATTTTATTTTACTAACTATTGTGTTCATTTGTTTTACTGCAAGAATATAGTAGAAATGTTGAGCCTTGTACATGATGGTAGTGATGTGCCAAATTGCTGGTCATTGTTTCCCCTCTTCATTAACTACAATAAATAATATAAAAATGAAACCTTGACCGTTGTGCAGACTTTCATCCTTACACCACGGCTTAAACCGTTCTTTTTAAACATCACGTTTTACATATTCTGCAGGTTATTTGTACAGAAACACAATCAACTGTGGCACCTTTAACACTTTCATACATAAATTATGTTTCTTTTATTTATTAATGTATATATTTTGACATTCTCTAAATATCACATGTATTAAACAGTAAATTGATTGTCCATGTGAAGCCTGTAACTGAAATTTAGAAATTTCAATTAAATGAAATTTCTGTAAATGAAAAGCCTGTAATGCATTTAAGGGTTTTGTGAACAAAAATGGTTTACATTCACAGAAAAAAAAAAATATATATATATATATATTTTAGCAAAATATAAAAAAAAACCATATCCTTGACATGTACAACATTTACAACGTTAACACAGTACATAAAAAATACATTAGTTTAAAAAAAACAAATCCGTTTGCTGTAGTGTGGTACATATATATATATAAACATGCAAAGGATTAAATGTTATTTCAATTTCTTGTGAAAAGCTGACTCCTCGCCGCTAGGTGGCAGAGTGTGTATGTGTGTACACTGAAGCAGCGCTGTAACAGCGACAGAGTTACTGCAGCAGCCAAACTAATCGATTTGTAACACATCGATCAAGAGGTTTTAAAACATTTTACATATAAAACTACATTTCACTAAATTGCATCACGGTTTATAATGTTCAACTGTAATTTTAAGTTTAACTATGGCTGTAATTACTGAGTGAAAGAAGAAATGTATTCAACGTAAGTCTGTTTATCGCCTTGTCAGGTCTGGTTTAACTGGTTTCCATCAGCAATAACAGACTCACGTGCACACACACTGACACAAGCGTGCGCGAGCATCACCTCCCTCACTGTTAGTGTTGAGTGTATAAACGGGGGTAATGTTGCGCTGGGTGTTGGTGACCTCTGCGCGAGCAGGACGTGTTGTTAATATCAGCAGCACTCCGCCGGCCTTCTGTCAGATCTCCGCGAGAAGGTTCGGGAATGTTCCGAACCCCACCGGGGACGGAGACGAGGTCCAGTTCGGGGAGCGTTCCGGAACTTTCTCCTCCAGGATGAGTTTCCGGAAGTCGTCCGCGGAGCAGCAGGACGCGAAACACGCAGCAGATGCGGAAGTGGAGCAGGACGAACCGGACAACTTCCGGTCTCAAACCAAGCGCCGGAAACGGAACACACCGTACTGGTACTTACTGCAGTGCAAAAAGCTGCTCAAGAAGGATAAAGTGAGAGCCAAAGATCTGGGAAAAAGCTGAACTAATTTCTAAAACTAAATTCACTACATTAAATGTAACTATAAACGGATAAAAAGCAGGAAGTTGCTGTCATTGCTGTGCTGTAAAAGTAATAAAATACTCTCTCATCCATGTCAATCCTCTATTTACCCCTCTCTCATCCATCCCTGCTTTATTCCCTCCATCTCTGTCTCATCCGTCATTCTCTCACTTTCTGAATCTCTATCTATCTATCTCCCATCTTTCATCGACCTCTCCCTCATTCTCTCCTTCTCTCTCTTTCCCTCTGCCTGGCCCTCCTGCTCTCATCCATCACTCTCTCACTCTTTGCATGCCCCTCCCCCCAGTTAGCCGAGGCGTTAGCGCTGTTTGAGGTCGAGATGCTGAAGGAGGAGCGACTGCAGCCGGAGGAGTATAACTACACCGTGCTGATTGGGGGATGTGGTCGAGCCGGATATATCAAGAAAGCCTTTAAACTTTACAATGACGTGAGCACACACACACACACACACACACTCAGTCAGTATAGAATGTAATTCCAGTGATAATGAAATGAGTAATTGAGCAACAGAGCTGTGACGCTGTGATCAGCTCAGTCTGAACTCTTCTCCCTCAGATGAAGAAGCGAGGTTTGGAGCCGTCGGCCGCCGCCTACACCGCCCTGTTCAACGCCTGCGCCCAGTCTCCATGGAAACAGTCGGGCCTGGAGCAGGCGCTGAAGCTGCGTCAGGAGCTGCGCAGGAAGAACATCCCTCTGAATGCCATTACCCATCATGCACTGCTGAAAACGCTGGCGCGGGCCGGGGACCTGAGGGCTTGTTTTCACGTGCTGCGGGTAACGTGTCGCGTCCGTCTCCACCCTCTAACGTGAATCATTTCTGGACACGTGATAGTGTCCAGCTGTTTTTATTCTTCACTGAAGGTCCTGAAACTGAATAGCGCCGCCATGTGGGAGCAGTGTTTATCAGAGAAACGTTAAGATATTAAAGAGTTAGCCATGTGTTAGCATCCAAGAGCACAATGCTAAAACACACCGATGATGCTGAGCACGTCATAATATCATACCTACGACAGTTCATACTACTGATTAAGCTAAGCAGCTACGCATTTAGCAGCAGTGGTTAGCTAGGTAGCTAAATTAGCAGCTAAATCAGGTCTCTACTGAATAATCAACCGAAGGACGTCTGAAACGTTTGTAGCTACGCTAATCTGTGGTAGCACGCTAACTTAAAAGGTTATGTAGTGCTGTAGTGTGTTTTTGTGCATTTGCTAAAAAGTTAGAACACATCTGGATGAGAAGTGTGTCCTGTGTGTGTGTGTGTGTGTGTGTGTGTGTGTGTGTGTGTGTGTGAAGGAGATGCTGCAAAGCGGACAGGCCATCACACAGGAGACGTTTCAGTATTTGCTGATGTGCTGCGTGGAGGATAAAGAGCAGGGCTTCAGACTGGCACTACAGGTAACACACACACACACACACACACACACACACACTAGTCTTTGTCTCATTTTCTTTCTTTCTTTCTCTCTTTTGCTAATTAACTCTAATTAAAGTGCTTTGATCCTGCAGGTTTGGCACCAGATGCTCAGCGCAGGTATAAAGGCGGACGCTCAGAACTACACCCTCCTCCTGCGCGCTGCGAGGGACTGTGGGATCGGCGATCCCGCCCTGGCTTCTAAACTCCTCCTGAGGGGGCGCGAGGAGTCCGCGTCAGACAGAGGTCGGAGGTCACGGCTGACAGAGGGGACGTGTCACCCGGAGCCTTTAGACGTGGACGTGTTTGAGAGGCGCGTGCTGAGCGACACGGCGTCTGATCTCTCGCAGTCGACTCTCGACTCGGACTCGACACAAACTCGGCTGATTCCCGCGCCATCGTGTCTGTCGGCGTCGCTGACACCGGCGTCGACGCCAGTTCCAAACCTGCTGGACCCCATCACCTGTCGCTCGGATGTGGTCGCCTTGGCGACAGCGAGCACCGCGTCCGACAGGCTGGCACTGATCGGAGACCTCGACGGCTTTCTGGAGAAGATGTCCAGCGATGGACTGAAGCCCACCGTCAAAACCCTCACGCTGTTGGCCGACGTGTCGGAGCCCAGCAGCCAATCGGTGCGCAGCCTGATCCGGGCCGCCAGTCAGGGCGGAGTCGAGCTGGACGTGGGGTTCTTTAACACGCTGATCAGGAGAGCCGCTAAAGCGGGCGACGTGGAGGGAGCGAAGGTCAGGCGTTTCATGGATAAACCTGTTCATGTGTAAAACATGAGGCGGTTTCTCACGATTTGTCTTTATTTTGTAGAAGCTTTTTATTTCCTCTGTTTTTCTGTGTTTCAGGCCGTGAAGGCGCTGATGCTGGAGAGGAAGCTGCGTGTAAACGCTCAGACGTTCTGCTGCCTGGCTCTGGCCTGTCGCACGCAGACAGACGGCCTCCAGCTGCTCGCCGACATGGAGGTCGGAACACCTGACACCTGCTTTCATTATATACAGATAATCCTGTTACACCGTACCGAGTGCTCCGGAATTACAGGCACCCTTCATCAAAATGAAGAAGTAACATGTATAGAAGGATAACACGTTAACGTGTAGGTGTGCAACCTCACGTATGTACCTCAGGGAAACGGGCCGCTACCGGCTTCAACAACCACATCGGGGGCTTCCTGAGCAATGACATCATAAGATATTATACAATACAAATATAAATGTTTATTTCCATTTACTGAAAAGATTTCAGCAGGGTGCCAATACTATTTTTTGTTAAAACAAAGATAACTTTTTTTTCTTTGTTCATTTTGTTATAAAGGGTGCCAATAATTCTTCACAGCATTGTATGCAGTGCAGTTTTTAAGTGTCTGTTGGTGGCGTGAGGTTATAACGTTATAATAAACGATGTACATTTGTGTGTGTCAGACGTGCGGCGTGGCAGCCAACGCTCACGTGTTCGGCGCTCTGATTGGTCAGGCCGCGCGGCGTCTGGACTACGCCTGGCTGCACCAGCTGCTGCACCACATGCACCGGCTGCAGGTTTCACCCAACGACGTCGTCATCAAGCAGCTGGAGTTCGCAGCACGGTTCCCGCCGCGCTACGACCAGGTCTGTTACGCCCGCGACGCTTATTTGCGTATGCAAATTCCAGCAGTTTATTCACTTCATTTAGTTATTTATTTTCCACTTGAATTCTTGGATTTTTTGTTATTATTTATCCTGCTGTATTCTTTGCTTTTATCAGAACATCTGCATTGATTCGGTTGTGTTTAATGCAAATTAGATGCACACACTGGCAGTATTTAAATGAGGGGGCGTGTCTTATGCATATGACATGTAAATCAGGGGAGGGGTTTCTTATCCATCAAACTTGTTTACACTTTAATACATATTCTAAAACTCCTCGTCCTTTAGGGTCTCCATAAAGATACAAGGCTAATCTAGCGAACAGCTAATTCAAATCTAAAACTTTTGCTACATTTAGTGTATTTTTAGCGAAACTATTCCTCTGAACATCAGTACAGTAAAATTAGTCCAGCTCGGGGAGCTGATCCTGTTCGTTCGCTCTCGCTAATGTTTTTTAATCTCTTCTCAGTACAAGTCGAAGAACACGTACTTGGAAAGGATCAACGGCTTTCGCGGTTTCTATAAGCAGTGGCTGGAGTTCATGCCTGCGCAGGAGACGCTTCACCCGTGGGAGAAATATCACCAAGCTGAGACGGAGATCGAGACCGATGGGGCGGAGTCGAGTCGTGGGGGCGAGGAACCGAGTCAGCTGAGCTGATTCACTAAATGTACAACATATAAAATAAATAAAAGTGTCTTTACAGCAACTCTCAGTGACAAATATGTAAAAAAAAAAATTTTGTGTGTATGTGAAGGAGAAACTCTGGGCTTTTCAATTGATGCTTTAATTCTGTACCTGTGAGAGATTAATTAATGAATTAATTGTATTGATTTCAGCAGACCACATAATGCAGTTACCTCCAGTTTAACAGTATGGTGCAAATATAAACCTATCATAAAAATCCCATAATAACATTATGAAAAAGAAAAAGATGAGCAGTTTATTTACAAAAGAATATAAAAATCAGTGGATGGAAATGAGATATATAAAGAAATTTGTGTGGAAATGTATCTATATAAAATTGAGCAGCAATAATAATAATAATGTGTTCATCACGGTGAAAGGAGCAGTAAGTAATATTAGTCCATTTTTTTCAAGATTAGATGAAACAGGGTTTATTTCTCAGACACACTCGAGCCCCAAGCTGACAGCTCACACCGCTATGTTTTACAGGTTATTTGTACAAGCAGGACATAAAAATAACGAACTATTGCACCTTTAAATTCAATGTTTAACATTTTTCTCTTGTCACGTCCAGAAGCAGAACAACCCAAAGCTAATCTATAAAAGCACCACAAGGTTCTGCGGCTTCTGGTTCCTCTTTTTTCAGTCGTGACGTAATTTCCGGCCGGAACTTCCTGTTTCTTCAGTAAAGCGCCAAGTTTGAAGACCCGACAGCAGCGCAGTCTGTTTATAAAGTTAGTTTACGTTGTCAAAGGTAAAGTACACTTAAATTTCCACGTTTTTGCGGTTTTATAGCGGTTTTGTAGTTAGACTTACACGTAGCCGAGTGTAATATTCTGTCATTTCCGCTAGCTTAGCTTCCGTAATCACCAAACTAAGGCTGCAGCAGGACGCCATTTTCAGCTCGCGCTGTTTATTTATTTTTGTATTTTCGGTGAGTCCTGCGAGGTTTTATTCAGATAAAGTAATCAGGCTGCGGCGGGGTTTTACAGGAGGAAGGCTGACACTCGGTAATTAGACGTGTTTGACCTGTTCCAGGCAGCTGAGGCTAGCGAGCTAAGCGGCTAATGGATCCTAACGTTGAGGTGATTGTGCTGAGTGACGATGAAGATGCGGGCTGTGGCCACACGGGGGAGCTCGATAACTCCATCCTGATCGTGGAAGAAAGCGAAAAGGGCAAAGGTGCCAAAACTTTTAGTTTAATTACGAATAAACTTCTGTAAAATCTATCAATCAGTATAATTTTTGTATATTAATAATGTTATTCATATACATGTACATAAAGTCCATACATACATTTTAATGCTTCCACTTCAATTTTCTCGCTCCTGTCTGTCCATCTAGTTCTCTCTCTCTGTTCATGTCTCCTTTTCTTCATCCCTGTCTATCCATCCATCCATCCCTCTCTCTTTCCTTTCTCTTCCTCCTTCTCTAGCCATCCATCTCTCTATTCTTCTGTTTTTTTCTCTTTATATCCCTCTCTCTCGTTCTTCATCCATCAGTTCATCCTGTCCAAACGCTGTCTCATTCTTCCTGTACATCTCCATGTTCTGTCCATCTCTCTCTCTCGCTCCACCCATCCACATCCACCCCTCCATCGTTCTCACGGTCCGGTACGGGCGTCGGCACGTGACTAATCTGGAGTCGTTCGTTTGTGACAGGACCGCCTGAAACGAGTGAAGTTCTGGACGAAGACGTGACCATAACCTTCTCCCAGAAAGCCTGCGTCCTGCCTCACGCCAGATACGACTGCACCGTCTCGTTCAGGTAAATCAGCGAGCTCACCTGGCTTTCTTTCCCCCGGATGTCGAGTCTGTTGTGATGTGTGTGTGGCCGTCTCTCAGCTTTACAGACTCGAACATGTCCGAGCCGGAGAGCAACAATGCAGCGTTCTGCGAGCAGTGCTTCTGTTATATCTGTGACCAGCTGGCTGCGCAGGTGAGAACGACACGCCTGCAGAAACACGGCGGAGCTTCGGGTGTAGTTATACACACACTATATTATAGATGAATATTTATGACATTATTGTACGTAACGGATTACGATACTGATATTATCAATCTGCCCCAAACTTAAGACTTTTTTTTTTTTTTGGTGTGTGTGTTCAGTGCAAGTTCTGGACTATTCCTGGGTTTTGTCACTGTAATGCTCACAAACGCAGCATTTACTGGAAATCCCTCCATGACAAAAGGATCATGGGATACCTGCACGAGCTCAAATTCACCTTTAACCCGGCGGATATGGATCTAGACCTCCGGCGTGCAGGTGCGCATCAAACTGTACACCTGTTGATGAATGATGATGAAATTGGTGTCAAATAAATAAGTGTGTGTGTGGTGCAGAAACCTCCCTGCAGGAGTTCGCATGCAGCCTGGCGCTGAAGTATGCTGCGTTCCTGACAGCATTGGGAAACCCGAACTGGCGCGGCGCGTGCGTCTGCTCGTGTCATCGCACCGTTAGCAGCGCGGCCAATAGCGGCGTGGCGGGGTGTTCCAGGTGCCATTTCGAGCACCAGAAATGCGTCATGAATGAGTGAGTCCGTATGCGTGCGTGGCCTGTCTGTAATGCTGATGGCGGTGTGCATTTGGACGGCTTGTTTGTTGTTCTGTGTTTACAGCTACGTTCCTGTGATGGAGCACGTGGTTGCTTTTCTCGATGAGGCGACGAAGGAAAGTCCAAAGGCCAGCTCTGTCATGGTGCTCGGTGCCGTTAAGCTTTTCATCACACACTCTGCACCTGGGTACACACACACACACACTCACACTCAAACTCAAACTCTCACACACACACACACACACTCACACTCAAACTCAAACTCTCACACACACTCACACACACTCACACACACTCACACACACACACACACACACACACACACACACAGCCCTGAGAGTGAATAAGAGCAGTCTCTTCTTAGCAAATGATTATTATACTACATAATGATGATATTATAATATTGATATTATAAAAATATCTTGACATGTTATATGATGTTTGTACATTTTGCTTGGGAGATTAAACACTATAATTATTGTTACTTTTTGTTTGTTGTTCCCAGAACCCTGCACGCGCCGGTGACCTCACACGTCTCACTGGAACTGTTTTGGAGGTAACCGCGTAAACCGTCTAACCTGTACGTGAGTGCGTTTCGGGGAAGGGACGCTAAATTCTGTGCTGCGCCGAGAAACACAGCTGGATGGTGGCGTTTTACACGTCGTTCGCTCTGTTGATCTTCTGCTGAAAATGTTTGCAGGCGTGTGAGCGCATAATAAATATACTTAACTGACGTGCGATATTTTACTCGACCGATGTTAGCTAGTCAGAGAAATGTGGAAAATATTGGAAAACACAAACAAATTAAGTAAAAACAGCTTTATTTAAAACCAAAAGAGGTTTATTTAAATTTGCCTGACTATTACAATGAATACATTTGCTTAAGTTCTGTTTTTGGGTTAACATTTAGTTACGAGTTGCTGCTGTTTGAGGTTTGGTCTGTTTCTGGTTCACAAAGTGCATTTCCTTTCCTTTTTTGTGCTTTTTAAGGGCGATGTCATCGGTGCAGGCTTTGTTAGTCACCGCCGACTTTCCCGCCCCCTTCGTCAGGCAGCTGCAAGACTTCTTCAAGATTCTTCCACTTCCTCCTGACTTCAGGAAGTTCAGAAACGGGTAAAAAGTGCATCGTGTGTACTTCCTGAAACTGGTCTGATCTGGGGAACACAGATGTTAGTCTTTCCCTGATCCCACTAAAATGAATTTGATTGAATGATACAGCACTCCGCTTGAAAGCACTGTTCGGGTTAAAAGCATCTCTCGGCTTGTTGTAGCCTGAGCGTGCTTTCCTGGGACGACTCTTTGCTCTCGGCGGTGCTGAAGGGGCAGAACATCAGCGGGGTGAGGCAGGTCAAAGGTCGACGCCCGGAGACGCTGCGCGAATCGGCAGTGGTGGTCAGAACCCGGGTTCTTAAACTGCAGCAGCAAAACAGGTTGGTGCGTGTTGGAGATTTATCACACTGTTGCTATAGAGACAGCAGCGAGCGTACCGCCATGTCAGGAAATCTTCTAAACTTTCTTTTACTTATAAATAAATCCGTACCGTATGAATATATAACACTAACGGTACAGCCTTTACTTTGTGTTTTTGTGTTCTTCAGGTTCCGTGAGCTGGTCCGCTATCTTAAAGTTGTGAAAAGTGACCACGCTGCCATGTGAGTCCGCATCCCCGCCGTGATGTACACTGAGCTTCACCTGTGCTGTGTTTCACTTAACTGTAAAGGTCCTTGTTTTGTTTCTTCTTTCTTCTGCTAAAGGCTGCAGATGATGGGAGACTGGATTCCACTTTACCTGTGCAAGGTGCGTTTTTTTTTATTTCTGATCTCACATGGAGTTGTTGAGATATTCAGTCTCACCTCAGCGAACACGACAGTGAGCGTTAAAGCAAAAACTGGCTAGGCTTCTGCTGACGGCTCTGATCACTCCTTACAAAGCATACACCTAGCATGTACCTGGGAGGAGAGAAAACTGCTGGCAAAAATGTCCTTTTTATTATATAATTAAATAAATGCAGGAAATATTTAACAATGCCCCGTAAAGTACTACTTGCAGAGCTGTGTGTGTGTGTGTGTGTGTGTGTGTGTGTGTGTGTGTGTGTAGGTTGGCGATTACGCCGCTGCGACTCACTCCTTGCTCAGCCCCATGTACAGTGCCTCGTGCCCCGCCTCTAGGCTCAGCTCTGCCCAGTTTTGTGCCTACCTCAGAATATTGACGTCTGGCCACGCCCCCCAAGGCGTGCCACACCCACCTCAAGTTGCGCTCGGTCCTTATTTTCAAAGACTCATCACGGTCCAGACAGATCCTTTACTAAGCAGCACATGGACACCTGTTGAAGGTAAATAAGCAAATTACATATTCAACACATTATTCTCAACAAACCACTTAATTAAATATATGCATGAGTGCGCGTGTGTATGTGTGTGTATGTGCGCCTCAAAACCGTGTTCAGTGTTTAACGCTTCTGATTGGTTGAACGCAGGATGCAGAGCTCGTTATCAGTTTGTGGGAATGTTAAGGATGAACGTGTTTAATTTGTTTTTGTTTTTTTCCCAAAAAAACGTGCAGCTGGTAATCGCCTGAGTGTTTGTGTGAGGAGTGAAACATGCTGTGGTGTGCGGTTTAGGAAAGTAATCCCTCACCTGTGTGCGAGCCGTTACCATAGAAACGATAAGGTATTAGAGCGGGTGCACTGCTGTTACAGGAAACAGATCCGCACCTTCTGACCAATCAGAATGGAGAACCAGACAGCTGTGGCATGCAGCTTTTATTGGTGTTATAAGAAGCATAAGTGTTGCAGGTGCTCGCTGCGCTCTGAGCTGTGCTGAGCTGTGCTGTGCTGTGTGCTTTCAGGAGGATCCAACCTGCTGAAGAGGCAGGAGGTGCTGAAGTTTGCACTCCGAGTCCTGAACTGTAACAGCACAGTCTTTGCAGATGTGAGTGTTTCACACATCTGAAATCTTTGTGATGGTTTCTATGTGATTTCTGTGTTTTGACGGCGGTATCGGCATGAAAGCTAAAGCTTTGGAAGCTGATCTGTTTGAGCAGAGTACACAAATGAGGTAGCCAGACTAAAGCGCCGCTGCATCGCTCTCTTTAGGGAGACATGAAGCGCTATTAGAGAGGCATTGTGGGTAATGCGGGAAACCTTTAGACCGCAAAGTTTAAAGCTCAAATTTAAATCATTTTTTATATGTGAATATTGACATGCAAGTCGCTCCTTTCTCTTATAGTCCGAAAGCTGGATAAAAATCCTGACCTTCGCCAACATGTCTTCCGATCCGTACGGCTCGTGTTTTCCTGAACCCGACTACAACTTCCTATTAGTGAGTTACTCCGAGCTGATTAGCGCATCGTGGCTGTAAGAACATCGCCACTGACTGCATGTTTTTTTTTTTTGTTGGTGTTCCAGAGGACCAGGGACATCGCCTCGGGAATCCTCATCGAGCTCAATCGAACTTCCCAGATCCAGATTCCGAGAAAGTTTCAAAGTGTGAGTCTGAGATTCCGAGCTGTTGGTTATGTGTGTTTTGTGTGAAGTTGTGTAGTGTGTTGTAATGTTGGTGTTGATGTGTTTCCTGTGTGAAGATGGCGGTGTTGACCTGTTGCCTTTCTCCTCCTTCAGGGATATCCGGACCAGGCCCTGTTGCTCTTAGCCACTCAGGCGTTAGCGCTGCGTCTTCAGCACTCGCGCCTCAAACCCTTCATCACCATCATCCTCACCTTCAAAGTAACGCTCACTCACTGTTCCTTATGTGTGCACATGAGTAGGCAGGTGTGTGTCACTGTCTCGCTGTGTTTCTCCCTGTCTTTCCCCATGTATCTGTCTCTCTCTATCTTTTTCTGTCTCTCTTTGTATGTGTGTCTCTCTCTCTCACTCTGTTTCTCTCTGTCTGTGTGTCTTTGTCTCTGTGTGTCTCTCTCCTTCTGTGCATCTTTGTGTCTCTCTTTCTCTCTCTGTCTGTATCTGTCCGTTTCTCTCTCTCTCTCTCTCTCTCTATCTATCTATATATCTATCTCTATATATTTCTCCATATGTGCATCTCGGGTGTCTTTATTGAAGTATAATGTCTTAAAAGTGTGTTGCCACCTCCTACTTTAAGCCCTGGTGTTTGTGTGTGTGTGTGTGTGTGTGTGTAGTCAAACTCCTGGGTGATGCGCTGGTTGCTCAGCAGTCTGCTGGTTAAGCCACAGATGCTTCAGGATGTGTTCTGTGCGACTCTGGAGGAACTGGTGGACGGCCCGTCCGAATCCGCCCTGGGGTACACCCACTGCGTGAACACACGCCGCAGTGTTTACATTTTAGATACGGAGTATGATGATTGCTTCTGATTGGCTGGGAGACCTATATTATATTATTTTCTCCTTTCAGAATCCGAATAGGTCTTGCCGTGGTCAGGAATGTAACCTGCACGGCTGCTCTCTCACAGCTGCACGCATGACACACGGTTTTAGTTTAATAACGTGTACTTTTCTGTCGTTATACTGCAGGGTCGAGGACACAGCTGAGCACTTCTTCATTGCGAGCTTCCTCTGTCTGTTCTTCCTGGAACCCAGCGTGGTTCTCCACCACAACACTTATCCCATTAGCAATCTGCTGGCTAAGTGGAACGAGTAAGCGCTTTTAACCTCTCAAATAAGATCAGCACTTTTTCTTCATTGTGTTATTAAATATTTACATGTAGCAGACTGAAGTGAAAAAAAAAAAGTTGTGTTATGAACAGGAACTAAAGCTTTCACTTGTGCATTTGTTGACACGGATTTGTTCCAGTGTAGGTTTTGAGATTACGCACGAAGAGCTGTGCAGTTAAAGGGGAAATAATGATCGATGGTGGTGATTACTGCAACAAACAGCATGTCCTAAATCATATTCTCCATATTTAGAGATGTTTAGTGTTGTGGAACGTCCGCAGACACGTTAGTTCCTGTTCTCGCTTGCGTCAGTGTTCACTGTTTTATATCTGCTTGTGCCCGTGTTTGTGTTTGGGGCACGTCTGAACACGTTTCCCTGTGTCCTAATGCAGGTTTGAAAACCCGTGGCAGTTCCACCTCCGACAGCTGCTGGAGTTCAACGTAAGGAATGTTCTAATACGTAACACATGTATACAGCTGGTCAGGTTCCAGCTTTGAGGTCAGATCTGGATTACGGTACGCACGTGAATACAAGACGGCCGTATCTCCGGCACTAACGCTACACATCAAAGGCCGCAGCCATGACGACGGCTGAAAGTTTTAACGTCGGTGAATGCGAAGTCACGTGTCAAGAATAAGCCGGGCCTTTAAACCGACTGTTTTTAACACGTCTCACGCCTGATCATGTTATGTTAATGCACGTGTCAAACCCTGACCTTGTTCAGACGTTCCTGAACCGCCACGTACATTGAGAATATAATGATGAATATGAAGACTCAGTCATGTGACTGTGCTACATGCAGGCTGGTGTGCTAGCAGTAGTTATGTGCTACAGTAAAATGGAGTATTGTACAGAAGTGAGCGTTGGCAGTAAATTCAGCTCTGACGTTTAACATTTACATCAAATTTGCTTTTGTTTTTTTTCCTTCTCTTTTGTACAGGAGTCGAGCCTGAGCACGGAGAAAAGGCAAATCTGCAGCCGGATGACTCCCAGTGGTCTGCTATAGTAGTTTTCACGGATCATGTTTTCAGCGCATGTGGCACGTGGCTGCTGCAGTATATCCTGCACGTGTCACAGGCTGAAGTTAGGATATACATATAAACATGAAGAGTGTACAGCGGCTGCGGCTTGTAAATTTTTATTTTTTTTTTTTTCCATGTGCAACAGAGGATATGTTTTATTTACAGTTATATGTGAATAAAAAATAAGTTTGGTTTAAATGATGATTAAGAATGAGCCGTTTCCTCTGTTTAGTTATTTATTGCTCTAAGTCAGTTTGGTGACATCATCTACAGTAGAGCTAAACAGGAGACGCCTGAGAACTGCACTCTTCTGATATTTCATTTTCTAGCGGTTACTTTAGCGTCGAACTGATTATATCTCTAGGTGAACTTTGACCTGTGAGCTCACAAGACTTGGCCATGTGAGCTAACCGAAGAAAAGAAAATGGATGAGCTGATTATTATGAAGTTTAAACAAGTTTGGATTCTGACTTGTTTTCTTACTGGCTATTGGTACAAATCTGGGGAGAACATCGTGTTTTTTTTATGCTGTGATTATAACTTCTTAAAAAAAAACATTGGGGTGATATTTAAATTTACTTAAAGTGTAAATAAAACCTTTTCGGATAGTGGCTTGTAGAATATTGGTGACAATGCTTCAATTTTGTAGATTTAAGACGTAATAAATTAACGAAGGTCTCATAATAAATCCCTAGGATCCGAGAAATCTCACCCTTCAGCCATGTGTTTTGAAGTCACGTCACAGTGGAAAAATCAGCATTAAAAACAAGGCACTCTTTATTAAAAATAATAATACGTACTTTCCCATTTATTTACACGCTCACAGTGACCTGCTCTCGGTGCAGTGTAAAGTCTACATCAGTATTTTCTCCCAACATGCTTCCAAATCTTCAGGACCATTAAATATTAGAAAAACGGCCTCTGAGCATCTTCTGATCTGCAGTTTAAAAGCTAGACGTTTGTCCTCTTCTATTTGATCTTCACATCGTTTTCTCCCAACACGCAAAGCTGAAGAAACTGTTCACACGTGGTTTACACTCGGACACTAATGAAACATGGTACGCTTGTAAACCTGCTCATTCATGCAATTATCCAATCATGAAGCAGCAGCACAGTGCAAATCATCATGTGCAAAAACTGTGATCTCCGTAGCTTTGGCCATGAGAGATTTTCAGAAACTGCCGATCTCCTGGGATTTTCACATACAAGTGTCTAAGAGCTGACAGGAAGGCTACGGTAAGTTAAATAGCCACTGTTTACAACTGTGCTGAACACACAACATGTCAAATCACGGGGCAGATGGGCTACAAGAGCTGAACAGCACATTGGGTTCCCCTCCTGTCAGCCAAGAACAAGAATCCTGGACTACAGCAGGTGCCAAAACAGCCTCAGTGCTGGAACTGAAACTCTTGGTGTGGTTATTTTATGCGTTGCTCTGCTGCTTTGTGATTGGTGGATTTGGACAGAGGCGCAGGTGTTCCTAATACACCTACGTATCAAGCAGGTTTTTCAAGTCTGACTAATTAGTAGTATTTAATTCCCCTGAGCTGTGCTGGTGTGCAGTTTATTCAGTGCATTATAAGCACAAAATATGTTAAATTCTGTGTAAAATAAGTACCAAGTGTGAGCTTTTCCCCGACACCGCAAGCACATGTCCGTCTGTTCTGGCAGGCAATAAAATAATCACAAAGATATGTGGATTTGGAGATTTAGGATTACTCCAATTACAGTTTTTGGCCTTTTCAGAGTGCCCTTATTTACACCGAGATCCCTGAGTTTCCTCGGTGGAGGGAGAAAGTGGGGCAGAATAACGTCCATAATCACGTAATTATTTCTTTAATTATTAATTAATCAAGGCTAATGTGAAGCAGTGAAATGAACACTTTGACAGTCAGAGGATTGCTAGACCAGGGGTTCTCAAACTTCGCGGGACTTTTTAAATTTTAAAATAAATACTGCAGAACCTGAACTATTCAAAAGATTAGGCTACATTAGGTCCAAGCTGACTTCCTGTTTTTGTGGTGGTGGTGGTAAACAATCTAAAACTCAATAAATAAAAACATCTTTATAATACTTAATAATGGTGGATTGAGATTTCCACCAGAGTAACAAAAAACTCACAGACCTCACGGAACCCCACTTTGAGAACCGCTAGGTTAGCAGCATTAAACCTGTGTTGTGATTTTCGGTGTCAGATTTTGAAAAGCGTGCTAGCGGTGTAGCTGAATCGCAGGACCGTGGGCGAGGTTCCCGTCACGTGTTGGGTGATGAGTTCTGAAAGGTACTGGAGGATCTTCAAGTCATCGTTATGGAACTTGCCGAGCACCTGCTCAGACTTGACCTTCACACTGGGGGTGAGCTCGTGAGAGAACGTGAGAAGGAACGCTCTAGACACAAGCTGGCTGGATATACTCTGCGCATACAGGAAGTAGGTGGTACCACGCATGTTGTGCGTCCTCGCCTCCACCAATGGACATATCAGGGAACCTTTATAAGCTGGGCAGCGTAAGGTCTTCTGGTCCACGTCCAGTACACTGAGGTAGCGGCTAAAGCGAACCAGGCAAGGTGGCATGCTGGGAGATGATGGAAAAGCCAATCTGGAAAAACATTGCTACATTAATGAATAGTGACTTTGTGTTCTTGATATTGTTCTGTACATTTAAGCTTTATTAAGGAACATATGCAGTGACACAATTTAATCAACAGTCATTTTAATAAAGACTTAAACCATAACGTAAACCGTAATGGGGTGTTACGAAGCTGATTAGTTTCCTCTATAAACATGTCCGTGTGTGAAACCGCAGAGAAGCGTAAATTCCTCTGTCCTGAAAATGGCCGAAAAAACTTAGTTACAACTTTACCTCTGACTGTTACAAAGCTCTGACACTGGAGACTCCTTCCATAAAATTTTAAATAAACATCTTGCAGAAAACCTTTTTGTTGATTACGTTTATTTGGCCGTATTAGTGACGTATTAGAACGAGCAGCTTGATATAATCCGGTGAATCGAATTACAGCCAGATCTGCTGTTATAGAAACCGAAATATCAATTCCTAGCTTAGAGAATGATTGTTGTATAACGTACCTGTTATAGCCGATGAGTTTCCAGGTTAGAAGGTCAGTAATCTGCAGAGTGCTTGATGTCCAGGGCTGGATGGTTCCTCTGCACCTCCCCAGATGAGGAGTATACATGGTCAGTGCTGTGACCAAGCGTCTAACCACGCTTTCCTCACTGCCCAGCACCACCACCGTTCGGCCGCTCAACAGGCTATATACGGCGTGCACAGCGAACGGAAACTGGCGGAGGAAATTCAGAGCGGCCCGTCCCAGCCTGCCGCGCTTTTTCCGAGTCCCGGCTGTGCTTACTTCGCCACGGAGATCAGGGGAGGGTGTGGAGGCTGTGGAGCCAAAGCTAAGGTAACTGGTGCAATCTGAGAACTCGTCTGGTGTAAATAGGAAAGGCCTATCTTGGAGAGAGCCTGGCTCACTTAGAGGAGAAGGGGCACCAAAAGTACACAAGTCCAAGCTCATGTGGGGATCTGGTTGGTTTATGACTACAGTAGGGGTGCTAGGGGAGCTCTGGCATTCTTGCGGTTTTTCTTTGCACTGAAACAAACCGTATTCCACACTGCGCATGCAATCATTCTCTTCTCCATCGTGCTCAGGCGTTTCCTCATAAATGGCCGAAGGGTATGAGGCCCTCAAATCATCTGGTATGATCGAATCCGTAGTGCTAAGCACCTCAATGCTGTCCTCGCTGTTTTCCCGTCGAGTGACTACTCTCCTTTTTCGTCCTTCCGAAGCGGATGACGGGAGCACCGCTGGTCTCTGCGGAACTGTTTCCGTGGTATAAATAGGGCCTTGAGTTCTAAAGGACTTCTCCGTCCCCAGCACCTCAATACTCTCTCCGCTGCTTATACTATCCTTCATCGGCACGGAAACTTCCTCATTCTTGCAGTTGCCTTCATTTGAGAAGTCTGGTGGCCGTGGCAGGTCATCACATGGCGAGGTTGGAACAGAGTCAGGTCCGTTTCTGTATAGCTCAAGCCTGATCGGCACCATTTCCACACACGATGTGTAAGAGTCTAGACTTACAGGTTCACTCTGCAGAGGGGAAACTGGAAGCAGTGTGGACCGAGGCTGTAGTCTGGATAACTGCTGACCTGTCTCTGCCTCCGGGTCACACACTTCTTCAAACAGGAAGCTAGTGGAGTTCAGGTGACGGAGTAAGTCTCGAGTCTGCTGCTGGGAGAGGAGGTAGGTATTGTCGCCACGAAATCTCTTCTCAATGGAGCGGAGCTGGTTCAGCGCCTGCTGCAGGAAGTACTCATCACACAGCTCGTCCAGATTCTTCAGACTCTTATCGAACTGTCGACACGTGCTTGAGCTCACCAGTTGTGGAGTGTGTGAAGGCGCACGTGAGCGATCGCTGCATTCCTGCACTGACTCTGGGCTCTGGGAATACAGCATGTTGGGCTCTAGGTCAGACTCCAGAGAATGAAAGGCATCATCTGCCTCATAAGGCAAGAACTCTGGGTCTCTGAGCTTCCTGTTTGGATAGGAGGTGATTTGTTTCAAAAGACTTCTGTGTTCCTGGATGGCTTTTTCCACATGAGCCAGCTCGTCTGCTTTATTAGCCCAGATGACTGAGTGACATGTTGCACTTTGACCTTCCTTTGTTTCCTTAGGCTGCTCAAATTCTTGCGCTTTTTCTGATCTGTTTTTTTCATTTCGATTGCCCAAAACAACCAAGTCACATTCTGGTTCATTTCCGTTTTTATCAAACCCCGGCATGCTGTTTTTATCAACTTCCATAAATGACAATCTACATCTTTGTTTCTCTTTCAATTCCTCTTCTTTTGTGGTCAGTAGCAATTCACTGTTGCCTTTCACTTCCCTTTCCCTCGCATCTCCACTATTCCTCTGTGTTTCCATTCCGTTCCTCTCGCCAACCTTTAATTCACTTAACTTGTCCCTATTTATCCCCCTCAGCAGGATTAATCTGGTATACTCCAAGTCTGAAAGTTTTTTGTCCACTTCGTTGGCAAAGTTCTTCCTGTTTCCAGTCTTCAGACACTCAGAAGCCTTGGAGAACTCCGCTGACAGTTCCCGGAAACAGCGCATAATTTTTTCCTCCTCAGAGGACACGTAGGCCATGCAGAATGGCCGGACGAACCCTCGAGCCTCCAGGTCGTACAGCGTTAAGTGGTGCACGTAGGCGTAGGCGCCTTCTCTAGAATCCCCCAGCACCACTTTGGAGTCTTCTACAAAGGCCAGTTTAGCTTGTCCACAGCCGGCAGGACCTGCGAACGTGGTCTGATAGTCCACAGACATTATCCTGAGCGAGAAGTGGTTCAGATCGAACGAGCCACACGCCTTGGTCTGCTCTGGAATGGTTAGTAATGGCTGGGGACCCACTTGCTCCGAGAACTCTGCTATGAGAATAAAATCCTTGTTGAAGCTAACGCTGGATGTCTTCGACCACGGCGAGGCATCCTCCGAGTGTGGATGAAGAGGAACGGACAGGTCGGCTGGAAGTCCAAGCGATTCTGTGGATTCTTCCAAGAAATCAGTCTCTGTCGTGAACGCCAGCAAGTCTGGAGATCCTATCATGTTGTTATTATAATCGTATATTAGTCTACTTAATTAATTAAGCTTCAGTATGAGCTCCTCGGTTCAGTCTGGAAGCTCGTGCTTTGCGGGGAATCAATGACGTGTCCAATGACTCAGCCCGCGCGCAGCGTAAACATAAGTACAAACATAACGCGTAATGTCGGCAGTTGACTGGAGTTTACTTGTGCACGCGCCCTCTGATCACCGCGACCTGAAATAGCAAAAAACCTCCAAACATGATCAAACCTGACAGCCGCGCGCACAAATCAGAGCAAACAGCACGAATCCACCTCCGTGTCCGTGACGTGCAGCGAGTGCTGGGAATATCCGAGCTTCATTTCCAGCCTTCACTGTAGAAGTAAACAGCGCGAGGCGTCCGGTGACCAGGCGTCGGTAACCGAAACTGGTGCTGTCGCAGCGCACGTGACCGCGCCGGAGCAGGGAGGGAGGGGAAGGTGCTGTGTCTGTGCCTGACCTTTAGGACCGAACTCACACACTAAACACACTACACACACACTAAACACACTACACACACTAATGCACGCGCCACTGCGCACCAACCCTGATTTACAGGCGCGCAGACAGAATTATTTCCGGTACCGAAGACGTGAACGCGCGTGCACTCAGCTTAGTCCTTTCTTTATGTTCAGGGTTTTTTTGTTTGTTTGTTTAAATCAGCTGAATCCCTTCATTAACATAAACTCACCCTCAGTTCCCTCTGTGGAAGTGAGAGTTTTGTAATAAGCGTTGTTGGGAAACATTACCATCTGTACTATTTTTTTTTTTAAATATTTTGAACATGTAAAATGAAGCTACGTGTATTTGTTTTACCGTAATAATAATTTCGCATGACATTTCCGCCAGAGTTGGGGAACAAACAGAAGCCCAGAATTTCGCCATTTTTATTATGTACACATTTGTTTTTTTCAATTATTTCTACATACTAGAAAGCTTACAAACAATAAAACTGTATACATTTAATGCAAATATATGATTTACTTCAACTGGGATTTTGTACTGAACTTTTGTTTCCCAGGAGAATAACAAATAGCGTGGAGAGCTACAGAACTCTTCTATAAACAACACTTCATTAATGTTGTCTTTAAGCTGGGATAAAGCATGCTAGGAATACTATTTAATGTTAAAATCTCCCCACACCCTGACCAACAGGACATATACAAGAATAAAGTGTTCACAAAATTATAATAATAGATTTTATCACGAGAAATCACGTGTAACAAAGGAAGTAGAGTCTGTGACGTCATAACATGAAGACAATAATGACACTTGACTCATTATTCAAAATAACTTTTTATTTCCTTGATACAGATTTAATTCTGAATAGTTTTCCAGACCCTGATTTATTACAAGTTTCACCCGTTCAGGGAGAATACTGCATCACGCACACACATTTTCAAACCTCATGAGAAACACCTGGGAAAATCCCAACAGAGCAGAACCGTCCTCATCAGCCTGAGGTTATTTACAGCGGACGTGCTTTATTGCATTTACACAACGAAGATAAAACTCTCAGTTCCGGTTTGGGGTTCATTAAAGTGCCGCGTTTATGATGTGCGTGCCAACCAGAGCACGTCTCCAACATCAGTGTATTACTAAAGAATAAAGCACGGACTCGCGGTCCGTCTCTCACGCTCGGATCGGTCCACAACAGAACATTCCGTATAAAGTTCTGCTCGAGCGAGTACACGTTATCACCCTGCGTTAAAGGTGCGCTTTGTATTTTGTACGACTGTTAAAGTGCAATAAAAACAACTCGAATAATTTCATGGCTGAAGTTTATATCGGTGTGTGTGTGTGAGACAAGACGTGCTCTCCATGTTGGATCATACGACGGAGGACCATGAAGATCTTCCATCAGAGCCCTCGATAATGTAACAGTGATGTCACTTCTGAAGACGAATCTGCGCTTTAAAAGTTGAACGAGACCATTTCAGTGTCGCTTTTGTCTTCTGGGGAAAGATGACGACATGACGCCGATCGTACTTGCAGCCGTATCGTGAGTTTGGCGTCAGATGAGCGTCGTTCACACTCCGAATTTGTTGTCGGCCATCTTTGGTCAAAGCGGCACTAAATCAGCTGATAACGTGAGCACGTCGCCACTCACCTCAACTCATGACCATGAAGTCGTCTTTTACGACTGGAGCGTAAAGCCGACTTTAGTTTTTCTCTGAAATAATAAATAAAAATTACAAACTACCTGTAACCTATAAGCAAGGTGCATTCTAAAGATGGTGTGTGCGCGTGTGCATGTGTGTGTGTGTGCGCGTGCTAGACGCGCGACTCCTTATATGAGCAGTATCTCGGGCTCGCTCACGGCGCAGTACAGCATGAAGCCCATGTCGTCGATGTCGTCCTCGGTGAAGCCCTGCAGCAGGTTCACGGCGGGTTTAAAGTAACTGGGAAGGAATCCGGTCTCCAGGTAGCCGATCAGCTCCGTGACGGCCTGCTGGAACCGATCGGCGAACGCCGACTCCGCCCAATCCGGCTCCTTCTCGCTCATGTGCAGGATGACGTTGCCGAGCTGCGCGCCGGTCAGCTTGTGGAGGGCGGGGCAGTTCCGACACACGGCCTTCAGCGTTTTGAGGCACTTTCTCCTCACGCCCGACTCCTCGTCCGCTTGGTCGAGACTGGCCAGTCGCGCCGTCTCGCTCGTGTAGAGGCTCTGGTACCAGACGTAGTCGAACGACCCGGTGATTTCTGGCTGTGCCGTTAGCGTCGTGTCCCCCAAGCGCACCGTCGGCAGGATGCTAATAAACAGCTGCTCTTCATCCAAATTTCTTTCACTCGGAGCTCGGATCTCCAGCTTCAGCGCGGGAGACCCGAGCACCGGCCACACCTCGCACTCCAGGGTTCTGCTCAGCAGCGGCCAGTTCATGGACTCCATTATCAATTTGCGTAGTTGCTCGGCAACAAGCTGAGACGACAGGTAGCCGCCTAGGAGGTGCCTGTCCCAGTAGCTCCGCCCACGCGGGAAATACTCGAGGTTTCCGCGGCGTAGCATACAGTACTGAGGGTGGCCGAGAAACGTGTCCTCTCCGGCGATCGGGGTCCACAGACTGGGCTCCATCTACACACACACACACAATAACAAACAGGTCAGTAATTATATACAGACTTATCATTCATATAAAACAAATGGCTGTTTAAACACTGCAGCACATTCTCAGATCTGATTGGTCAGAAGGTGTTGATTAATCGCCAACAACAGAACCACTGGAAGTAGTTCCGGCTACGAGGCGAGTCGCAGGCGTGTATGAACGCGCTGGTGTCATGTTATGGTGTGCGCTACCTGCAGGGGTACGAGCAGGCAGGCGTGATCAGCCTTGACCACCTGCAGGTCGTCGAGCAGCGACCCCGCTAAGGTCATGTCTCCCAGGGGCATGTCGGGGTGCTTGGAGTGCAGGAAGGCCTGAACCTCTGAAGCGATGTCCAGCGCTCGGTGCTGAGCTCGGGACACTTCGCTCGGGGACAGACACGCGCGCGCCCGGTAATACTGCTCCAGTCTCTCGGAGAAGGTCAGCACACAGAGCTCCAGCTGTCTGCTCGCGTGAGCCGGCTCCGATCCAGTCCTCCGAGTCTGGGATTGGCTCTGAGGTGCGCACTCGGACAGGACCGCTACGGGGAAGAGAGCACACACGTCACTGCTGAGCGCTGGGGTTCGGTATTCTGTATTCTGCTCTTAAAGTCAAGTATTTGCTCCTTTGCCTTCATTCCACAAACCGTTCCTCTCGTCACTGAAAGGAAGACAAGCCGACATGGCCAGAGCGAAAGCTTGTTTGTTGGGATGCCGGAGACGTTCACGCCACGTGTGTGTGTGTGTGTGTGTGTGTGTTACATACCTTTCCTGCTGGCTGCAGCGCTCTGTTTCATGACCACACCCTCGATGCCCTTTTGAAGCAGTTTGGGGGAGGAACTGACCAGGCCGAGCTCCTCCCAGCCGTCCGTCACCTTTTTATCAGGATTCTCGCTGTCAGGAGGCCGGCCGGCTCGCTCGATCAGCTGGTCAGACATTCACAACGAGTCGTCAAGAAATTAGCTAATATATTAGCCAGATCAGCAGTGTGATGCACGGGCTCGCAAGTAACTGACACGAGTAAAAAGATGCAGCTAAACATGACAAAATAATTGAATAATTTGCTAGTTCATAGACTAAGAGAATAAATAATTAGCGAACAGTGCTTTCACATGTTAATGTGCAATAATTAGCACGATCCCAATTTGGTATACACACCTTTTTCACAGCTAGCGTAGCGATGCCCAGGACGGCGACTCCGCCCACTCCGAGCACCAGTCGGGCGTTGGACAACAGGAAGTCGATGATGGCGCCGATTCCATCTTCGCCCCGTCTTTTACTCGAGTAATACATGTCTCCGTCTGCAACAAACCAAACCCAACATCAAAACCAAGTTCTGGCAAAAGCATCACGGCATCGAGAAGGTCCAGGTGGTGATTAACAGAGCAGGACGGCGCTGATGCCAACCTGACCACACACACACACACACACACACACACACACACACACACACACACACACACACATCACATTTTATATTTAGCACCTACACCTGCTCAGCATTTTCTGGAAATTTCTGAATCCAGAAAAAACCCACCATTCGTGAATGTTAGAAGTTAGAACATTAGAAGTTAGAAGTGTTTCATTACAAGGTCACTGTTACTATAGTAACGCTGACGTATTAGAGCTAGCAAATTATTATAAACCTGCGCTACTGTTAGAGAAAACACGTCAACGCTTTCTGACCAATCAGAGGCCAGAATCCAACAGCGCTTGTGTCACGGTACATAAATAAAACATCAGGTTTTTCTCCTCTCCAGGCTCATTACAGATAAATAACATGTAATTAAAGCGTATTTCCGCTGTTCATTATTTGAGGCCAGTTGCAGGAGGTGTATGTTTATGTTGCTGGTTGTTATTATACATTATGTAATACAGAGAACACGCCGAGTTCATCTTCACTTCAGACACAAACATTCGTTCCGGCCGGAAGCCGGTTTGCCAAAGGGAAATCTCAGCCATATGAGACTTTAGTCCTGAGCTCGAGGCCCAAATCATTACTCGGTCGTCGTGTTTTATTATTTGTATAAGTAAGAAGTTAAAAAAAATCGCCTATCGCACGTTTAAATGTAAGACGCACAGAAACGGTCACGTCTCAACATCCGGGTAAAGTCTAATTAAAAAGGAACTAGCTAAGCTTACACGATAATCTTTCTGGGATTAATATTTTTAAACCTCCAGCATTGTTAGCTTCACTAATAGCCGTAGCTAGCTGCTAAGCTCGTTGTTGTTGTTGGCACGCGCGAGCTTGTGTGCTAACTATTTGCTTGGTAGCGGAGCGTTTAAGCGTTAATATTTGTTGTCACTCACCTTTTCAGGAAATCCTCCGACTCATTTCTGACGAGGACAGTAAATTAGACGGTAACCGCGGCTTCATGACTCGAGGTCATGGCACTTACTCGTCTCGTCCATTAACGTGAAGGATACAGGAGGCTGTCAGCGCGCGGCGGTGATTGGCTGAGGCGTGATGATGGGCGTGGATTCGGACCAGTAGGCGGTCACGCTCGCAGGACGTCCCGGCTGTAGGCCAATCACCGTGCAGTCGCTGCTGTAGCCTGTAGCGCTTGCAGACGTGACGTACTTGCGGGGTTTATGTCTTAAAGGGAACGGCGTCGCTTTTCCGCCATTTTATTATTTTGGTTAAGTAACTTTTAGAGAAAAATAAAAAACCCCAAAACGTTTATTGTTAGACTTAAAATATGTGAAGCGCCCACCAGACAAGTGCCTGTGAAGGAGCTGATAGTAACGAGAATGAGAGGCTTGGTACATGAGGAATAAACATTGGTGTGTGATGCTGTTCCAGAAAAACCATCAGCGACAGGATGACGTCACACCCAAGCGCTCGAGTCCCCTTACAACACAACAATTCAACATTTACAATTTATTGATTAAATAATGGGTACATTTTAGCTGCATAAGGTGTTAATGTTGTGGAATGCACTCAGTTATCAGCTACAAACCTGCACCACTCTCTTACGGCTAAACCAAACCAAACCAAACCGGCTTACGTTCCTGAGAAACCACAAACAGCGTCAATTCCTCAAGCACGGACACCGGAGACTCCTGCCACGAATGCTAAACAAGAGTCTCCTTACTTTAAGAAATCTTCAACTTAACTAGATGTTTTGTTGTTGAAATAATAATAATGTGTTTTGAAAAGCGCATTTATATAACCTGTGTTTTATCCTATAGTGACAGGACCTACGGTCAGAGCTGCTGTTACAGAACATGAGAATTACAGTCCTGACCAATCAGAGTGCAGAATTCAGCAGCACGGTGGCACACACATGTGTCTTTAACCACGTGGAGTTTATCGTTACCTGCATCATCCATCCCTGTGACTTCAGAACAGAAACACTGCACATCCGGCAAATTTTTTTTAAAACTCATCTCTTTTAATTTCTTTTCAGGCCTGTACATCTTTGATGCAAAAATACGCATTTATCGTTACAGCGAGCCACAGGACATCCTTTTCAAGTCATTTTTCAAAATAGAACTTTGTTACAGGCATGGAGAAATTCAACTCAAACTCGCGGCTTTATTGTCCATTGTAGCTTCACGCAGCTCACCCTGAATATTTATTTTCCCGACAGAACAAATTAAATACTTAAACGAGGTTTCAGCTCTATCTGAATACTGCTGTAGCCGTTGAGGAGCCGCACGAGCGTCTAACTCTTATATTAGATACCGACACTTCCAAAAGTCTTCCAGTAGTAGCGTATCTGAAGAATAGAAAAAGTCCTTCTTTTACAAAAAAAAAAAAAAAAAGCATCGAGAACAGCACAAAACAAACATACTGCCTCAAAATAGCATATTTAATAGTTTTTTTTTTGCACGCCTGCATGGGTTAAACGGAAAAATGATTCCTAACTGACCCTCTCGGCCGCTAATGTAACCAGGGACGCGGAGATGCCGGTCGTTTCAGAGCATGTACCTTTCTTTGGTACTCGTCGTCATTAGAAAGAGCGCAGGGTGCCTCGAGACTTGCGGCACCTCGCGCGCTTTCTTTCAGCGGACACGCTCGGTGACGCTGCTCTGTTTACACACCGTGATGTTTCATCAGGTGACCTGCATTGTAGGATCATTAATCGTAAAACATGTTCAGATCGACGAGTTCACGTCACAGGCAGAATTTTCCACGATTACGACGAGTCAGAAACGCTATCCGTATCGACTCGTCCCTAAAAAAAAATAAATCATTCGCATGCAGATGACGGCTCGTGGATCGTCGTCCAAATCTTCACAAGCGTACGATTCCTTCACACGTAGACGGTAATACTGAGACGCCAGCTCCAGGCTCCAGGAACGGATAAACAGCAGAGCGCAGACCAAACGGGAATATTAACCCCCTTAAACAGGACAGATTGTTTTTGTGATTGTTACTGCAGAGGTTTGCTCCGAACACTGTTATAAGAGATCTAACACTAAAAACTTGCTCTATTCACACACCCCTTCTTACCAAACCATATAAATAAGAACACACCCGCAGTGAGCGTACACCGCGCTTCAGTCACCAGCAGCCCGCTGGATGCTACACGCTGGGGGTCACGTGTCTAACGTTACGCTCTTTACTAACAGTCGGTTGGGAATCATCGGAGGTGTTCAGTGGCGGCTCATCTTCACTCTGCGGGACGATGAGGTGTGTTCCGAGTGTGACGAGTACGACGACGTGTTCACCACCCTCCTCCAGGAGTTCTCCGAAGCGCCGTCGTGGCTGTCGTCGTCGCCGTGACGACTCTGCTGTAGGAGGAGAGAACGCCTCTGCTGTTCTTTATCCATCTCTAATACACGAGGCCTGAGAGGGAGAGGGAGAGGGAGAGAGGGAGAGGGAGAGGGAGGGAGAGGGAGAGGGA
>JAQQZX010000010.1:14191149-14204576 GCA_030068355.1 Notoglanidium maculatum | reverse complement strand
GAGAGAGGGAGTGGGAGGGGGAGGGAGAGAGAGGGAGTGGGAGGGGGAGGGAGAGAGAGGGAGGGGGAGGGAGAGAGAGGGAGGGGGAGGGGGAGGGAGAGAGAGGGGGGGGGGTGGAGTTACTGTTATCATCCAAATGTTGATTATTTTCCTATAACAGCACCAACTCTCGCACACACACACACACACACACACACACGCACCCTCTCCCCCACACACCTGTGCGCAGCATCCGGGTCGGCTTTGCGGTGCGAGCGCTTCGCTTTCAGCACATGTCGTCTCTCTGACGCAACACTGGAGAAAGGGCTGAGAGCAGCAGTGTCCAGACGAGGTGCGTTTGCTCTCGTCCTTTAACACGCGCACGCACACACACACACACACACACACACACACACACACACACACACACACACACACACACAAACACCATAAAGAATAAATCCAGATTCCCCATTACATCATAAAGCCCCTAAGCTGATGTTTAGGAGTGTAAACGTTGTCCAGGTGCTACAGCTCACAAATACAGCTTCACTTCTAGATTCGCTTTTACTTTTCCTTCAGTGACTCGCTTACATTAAAAAGCGCTCTGTAAATAAAATGTATTATTATTTAATATTTTACTATCTTACTGGTGTTATTTGCAATAAATGCGCACACGGCATGTAGCCTCGTTAAAGCTTCACTGGGTTTCCTCACCTTTCATCCACTGCTGAGGTCACGGGGTTAATTGGGGTTAATTGGAACATCTCCTGCGTTTGATTTAGATCACGCTGCGCGATACATTCTGCTGTTTGATCGTTATATCAAGGAAACAAACTCTTATAACCTGTAATAACGCTGATTATAGATAAACATGAATATAATCAACAATCAAAATGTTCACGATCTGAAAACTATTCTGAACGCTATTAGTCACTGACAAGCCATTTTCTCAGAATGAGAAAGAGAGTTATGGAATATAATAATAAAATAAAAAAAGAACAACAAAAACATGTTGAAATAATTAAATGTCCAATTTAACAAGAAAATAAAAGTGAAAATTGCAAGAAAGTTGAAATGAATTTTGTAAATCTATGCTAAACACTGCAACTGGTTATTGAACTAACTTTGGTTCATTTTCCTTCACGTTTTAACCCCGAGCTGTTCTGTTTGTTCACACGCTGCTACGGAGCTCTATATTCTGAGTCTTCATTAAGTCCTCGTTACTCATGCGCAGAAGCGCGGTGTGGATCTACTCACTTCCTGAGGATGATGACCGCTCTGCGCTGCTTGATGTCCTGAGGCCGGATGCAGTGTGTGATGTCATCTGCAGCGTAACCGCTGAAACGAGACGGCAGTTCAGGACAGGTGTACACGTGCAGGATGTTGCTGAGGTGTGTACGCAGCAGGGAAAGAAAACCCTGAGCCTCTCTCGTTATTACCGCACCGAGCACGAGCTTCCTGCTCGCAGGACTGATATAAATGCGTGCGGCGCGTCAATCTGTACGTTTTAACCCTTTGTTCATCTCTAACAAAACGGAGCGATGCGGCGGCGCTTTAGTGTGTGTGCACTGCTCAAACAGGTCTGCTTCTAAAGCTTCATTTTCACACTCGTCGTTCTCGTACATCGCTAACTCGAGTGGAGCTGCACTGCGTTCTGGGAGTCCGGGTCCGGCATTTGCTCCACCGACTCCAAAACGTCTACACTGGATTCATCATTAATATCACACTAGAAAATCAAGAGCAAGTTTTTAGGAGCTAACAGCCAAACCTGTCATCACACAGGCATTAATGTGCAAATATACGTCACGGTCACCACGTGTACCTGCACACACACACACACACACACACACACACACACACACACACACACACGTATCTCACGCACGTCTGGAGGATTAAAAAGGGACGCGCACTAGATGGCACTTTAGAGCCAAAACATCCCTGCAGTGTTGGAGAAAACGGTGAGCTCGGCTTCTCTGTAAGTCTCTGTGCTGCTGTCGTCATGATCTGTGACTCAAACAGGACGTTGAAAACATTCACTAATCTACAATATCCATCACACCGGGACTCGTAACAGACCTTCAGGTAGGTAAACTTTCACCAGACACTAACGGGAACAGGAAACCTACTAACTACCCAACAGCACTCTAGGACGATACACACTGTGTTTAGTCAGCTGGAGGGCAATCCTGCGCATGCATACACGTGCCACACGTGTTCGGCGTGTCGGAGGGCGGAGTTTACCTGAGCAAGGTGACGCTGCCGCGGCGCACCGGGAGGCACAGCACCGGCTCGGACACGCGGATGGGCTTGAACTGGAACTTGCAGCCGAAGGAGAGCGCGCTGTCGCTGAAGAACGACACGGACACGATGGGACGCTCGAAGATATGGATGGGGTCCACGTGCGACACGATGCAGCCGCCGGGCTGGTAGTCATTAATCACGGCGCTGTTCACGAAGTCCTCCGGGATGATGCCGCGCGCCACCAGGGGGTCGATGACGAGCTCGTGCACCCAGGCCGGGATCTCGTCCACCTCCCCCTTGGAGTAGAGGCGCTCCTGGCCGGGGCCGCGCTTCTCCAGCTGCGCGCCGTACGTGTAGCCCTCGCCGAAGAAGTACTTGTTGCGCAGCGGCGCGCGGTCCACGGTGTGCTCGCGGTACAGGCCGCGGTCCCCTCGGGCCACCACCTCGTCGATCTTATCCTCGATGCGCGCGCACTCCTCGGGCGTGAACGCGCGCACCTGGGTGATGCCGCTCTTCACTTTGCGCACCTCGGACGCGCGCGCCTCCTCCTTCTCAGGCTCGTGCGCGTCCCCGGAGTCTCGGCGCTTGCGCTTCTTGATGCCGCGGTGCTCGGAGATGATCTTCGCGCTCTTGTGGTTCTCCCTGTGCGGCGTCATGGACTTCAGCTTGTCGCGCAGATCCGCAAAGCCACTCGTAGACATATTTGGTTGTTATTTATTTATTTTTTTGGTTCTTCCAAATGACCTCTGCGCTGCGATGTAGTGAGAAGCGCCGTTCACGTGCCCATGTTAGTTCACGCGCCTCAGCGGTCCGCGAGCAACACTAATGCAGCGTTCAGGCGCGCTATCAAGTGTCAGCGGTGTAATTAATAGAAACTACTTTTCCTTCACGTCTACCTATTCATCATATACCTAACTAGATTCAACTGATTTATATACATATTTAATATAATTGCTGTAAAAAATTATATAATGATCCAAACAGTTACAGATATAAAAGGTAATCTGTGACAAGAAACGGATATAACTAAAACAAACAAACAAAAAAAGACTGACCTCTCTCACTTATACCTATACCTAACAAGCGATGTCTAAGACTGACAGTTTCCTTCACGCTAATACTTTATAAATATTAAGTCGTCTTATTAACTTGTGTGCAACTTCTAGGTTGGGAATTCGTATTTAACCATAATTCCCTCCGCACTTGAATACAGCATAAGCGACGTGACTGAAGGCACGCTGTGGAACAACTGCGTATGCTAACTGTTAGCTAAGCAAACTAAAAAAACAAAACAAAAACATGCCAGTCTGGTGGGGGTTTTTTTTCTAAACGGACATGTCTGCACTAAGCACTTAAAGATACTTGATTCAGTGTTATTTAGCAAAGTATAAAAGTTAAGGTTGGTTGCTAATGAGAGATTTATTGGTAACTAGGCTCCCACCACATTAACACAAACCGGAGAACTGACTAGCTTGCTAACTCGGCTACAGCTAACTAAGCGGCTACAGAACGGCAGTGCAACGAGTCTCTCTCCTGTCTGATGAAGCGGTGTCGATAATCGGACTTTCCTGTGCAAAAGTAAAAATAAAAACCCTGATAATCAGGTTAATTCCTGGAAACGGATTTTTTTTTGGCCCGATGCGTAACGGTTGCCGTAAAACGGTGCTCCGAGCAGCGCAAACTAGATTACCGTAAACTTTTCTGCACTACGCATGCGCCAAAGAGCTCAGGAACGCATGCACGTGAGCGCGCTGGAGAGTAAAAGGTGCGTTCATTTTGACACCGATGTGCGCAGCGTGATCGCCGGCCAGCTTGATGCTGGATCTAATTGACCTAATTTGCATATGATTGAGTGGGAAAAAGTTGCTTTGTCACTCACTAATGTGATCACACAGTTTGCCCTGATTGGCTAAAGCCTTCTATAAAATGCTAGTAGAATTTTTACATTTCAAGATGGCTGCACATGTACAGTTAATCAGCATTAATTGTCACGAAGTAGGAAATGAATGCATTACAATCTACAGGTTCATCTGAGATACCATCAGGATGTTTGTACAATTAAGCTAATTACTCAAGCACAATTTTACTGATACTGAATTCTTACATATGAGTCAAATGATTATGTGATTAATGACATTCATTTTATGCATGAAATGAATTTAAACAATGATTTACATTTTTCTTTATTATATTAATATAATATTAATTATAATAGGATAGTAATTTCCTCACTACACACAGAGGTTGCCAAGATCTGATCTCTTAGTGCCTGAACCAGGAGCTTTGCTATCTTTGAGAACATCGTCAGCCACGAGTCCAGGTCCAGGTTCGACAGTACTTCCTTACCAATCACAGAGACACAAAATCTAGGTTGTAAAAAATAATAAATGAAATAGGTTTTACACTTCCTATAATAGAACATGAAAAGCACAGCCTGTAGGATTGTGAAACAGGAAGTGCCATTCTGCAGAGGGCATCCTGAGTTTTCGGCAAATTTTCTTTAAAATCTATAATAAGTCGCAAAGTTAAAGCAGGCAAACGGCGTTGTTTGCTTCTTCGTGTTAAAATGTCGACGGGTTTATTTTCAGACGCGTAGCTACGATGTTTGAGTTAGCATGCACGCTTTAAAGCGCTTTTTATTTTATTTTTAAAATATTATCTTGTACATTCATCGTGTTTTTCTTGCTTCTTGGCTGAACACTTTCCATTGCTATTAAAAGAAAAATTTCCCAGAAAACCATTCGAATGAAACGTTTGGACTTGCAGTAGACGGAAATAAATCTGATAAAATATTTATTTATTATATCAAAAACGTTTTCATGTTGGTTGCTCGTGTGTAAAATGTCATACAAATGTCCAGGTGTCCAAAACGGGAAAAGAATAATTACATGTTTTTTATACATTTTTCTATTCTCCTGAGTAACTGTGTGTGTGTGTGTGTGTGTGTATGTGTGTAAACACAAGAAACCATACACAGTTGGGTCACATGGCATCACAAAATGGCGTATTTACACATTTCGTACAAAATGATCCTGATGAGTTCTACATTATTCACATCACATCAGTCCTGTTCCCTTCATCACGACTCCAGAACCAGCATGGACCAGCATCGCTCTTGTATTTGTGCTCCACCACGTTGCTATAGTGAGTGTGTGTATTATGGACTGGCAAAAAATAAATAATGACAGCGTGTTATAGGAGCGTGATTTCACTCGGAGGAAGAGTGAGTCTTTTCTCCTGACGTAGCAGCAGATTCTCGACATGCATGGCGACGACGCGACAAAGCTCCAATCCCTGCCAACAAACACAACATTTTAATGTTAGAACTTTAACACAACGAATTACAGGTTGTAGCTGGATGAAGAACATTTACAATACCTTTATTATACCTATACTGCCACAATATAGTATGATGTTTGGATTGCTGCTAATAAATACCACGCATGATAAAGTGTGTGAGACCTGTTCCAGCTGTAGCTGTGTAGTTCTGTGGTTGCTCACATCCCCGAGTAAGATGTCCACGTAAGGGTAGCTCTTTCCGGCGCTGGGCCGCTGCGTGTACGCCGACTGCACCAGCTTTAAAGGAAACTTCACCAAGACCTCCTGCAAAAGACACAGCTGTAAGTCAGGTCTCGATGAACACGTCGGAGCAGCATTTTTTTTAGTAAGGTATAAATCTTTATAAAAAAGAAAGGTCGTTCTTGCAGCCGTACGTACGTGAGTGTCTCTGTGCAGGAAGTGGAGGCCGTTTTGATTGACAGCCAGGATGCAGGGGGCGGAGATTGTGCTGTCGTTACTGCTCAGGATGTAGAAGAAGGACGAGCCGAACATGGCGAACGCACACACCAATCCTAGTGCAGGGAAATAATCAACTACGTGGTTATAAAACGCATGTTAAAACATTGTTCAGAATAAATAGTCAAATCAGTCGTGTGTGTGTGTGTGTGAGTAAGTACCCAGGAACTGTGATCTGGCCTGATGCGGGGTGAGGCTCTGGACTGCGTGTGTGTGTTGTGTAAGCAGGTGCATCCACTGCTGAGGTCCCTGTCTGATAAACACCTGGGCTGGAATATAGTCCACCAGCTCATGACTACACACACACACACACACACACAGAATGAGAGATGTGCGAGTTCCATAACGTGAGAAACAGTGAACTCGGATGTGGAGCAGGTTTGCTAGCGTACATGGTGGGAAGACTGACGGCGTCCTTCGCTCGGTGCTGCAGTGCAGCCAGTTTAGCCACCTGATGAAACTGCTGCTCGCTGACCTTATCTGGAGAGAGGATGGTCAGTAACCCTTTCAGATAGTCAGGGAGAACCTGTAAACACACACCCACACACGCACACACCAGTGTCACTGTAGGAAATAAAACCGTTTCGCAAACTGGAATGAACTGGCTAGTTAAGTGTGAAACGTGATCGCTGACACACAGACAGCCGTCTGGAGGATAAACCAGGCTTACACTGAATTGCAGCCATAATCACGGACGCGGTGCTGAAACACGGCAACCTGAGCGAGATATCGTCTGAAATATAGCGCAATTCTGCCTTTGGTAGAGACTCTAGCTATAAATCAAGCTAAAAATATGCTAGTGTTTGTTTTCGCCGCTCTCTACACTGCCCTGGTCTGACCTGAATATATTTCAGTTTAGTTGTAATTATTTGAAGATGGATCCCAGAACCATGTACACGATAAGCGGCCCTGAGGACATTTCATACTTGGTTGTAGTGAACGGCGACGCTGAGCTCGTTGTCGAACTTGAGCGTCTGAGCCCAGATCACGCGTCTGAACCAGAAGCTGTAGCCGCTGTCCATCATCTCGGCCTCCGTGCTGACGTCCAGTATATATTCCCGTTTATTCAGCGGCCTGACGTTCTGACCTGCAGCGTGAGGAACACAATACAAATTAGTTCCAGTTCTCGCTTACGCTATAGCAGCTGTAAACAGTCGGAGACCACAAACGTTGATATTTTTCATATTTTCCAGGCAGGAATTTTCCGTGTTCCGCTGATATAATAACGTTGTGTAACGTGAGATGGCTGCGTTCTTCCTACCTCTGTTTGTGACTATGAAAATGGTGTACTCGTTCATGGCCTCCAGTCTCTGCAATGCCAACTCGTAGCACAACTCCTCGATGACGTCTAAAGCCACCTACGGACACACGCAATGCTAATTCGCTCATACGCTTACGCTAACCGTAAAGCAGGCAAATCGCTAAGCGAGCATGGAGAAAGGAGAAACGGGACGTACGGTGCAGGTTTTGATCTTTAGATGGCGCTCAATTCCTCCAGGAAACAGGAACAGCTGCCTTTTTGAGCTTCGCCCAGCCTGAAGGAACGTATGAAAACGGCTAGCATCTTTGTTAGCATGCTAGTATTACAGTAATAATAGTATTCTGTCATCTCTACTGTTATAATCAGTCAGTGAATGTGGTGTGTGTGTGTGTGTGTGCAGACCACTATGGCTTTGAGCTCCATGCTGCTGGGACACACACTCCTCCCACCGCACTGCAGCGTCTTCATCAGGTTCTGCTCACAGGCTTTAGCGATGCCTGGGAATCAATCATCCAGAACACGTGAAGGATCGTGGCAGAAATGAAACATTTCATGCATGCGTGTGTTTGTGCGTACCGTGAAACTGAGACCCCGAGCTCGTGCACGCGTCCCGTAGGAACTTAAGCAGGAATGGACGGAGGATGTCAGAACACGGGCGACATGCCGTGAGGATGTAGAGCAGACGCCAGCCTCTCTGACAGCTCTCTCTGCGCAACACACAAGTAATGGAAACGTCACGTCGATAACGTGTTCCACACACTAGGTGAAGAGAATCAAAGTGTCGTATCTTACGGTTTAGTGCTGGTGTTGGCGGTGATCTGTTTGAGAACTTGACAGTACGCTTCGTCTCTCATCAGCCCGTGCTCGCCAATCAACTGCCAAACGTGTACAGCAGTCACGTTATGCCGTGTACACTCATGATGTTATCAACAGCCAAAAAAACATTATCCAGTAGTTATTAAACCACAGCAGTGTTGAATTCTCAGATCTGATTGGTCAGAAGGTGTGGAGCAAATCACAGGTTTTTGAATGTGCTCGAACATTTTACAGAAAGAGCCTAAGGTTTGAGTTTTACCTTTAAAAAGGTGCAGAGGACAAAATGTTCAGATTGGCCTCGGAGCGGGTGGTCACCCATGAACTTCATTATGGCTGAACACACACACACACACACACACACAAAGAAAACTTTCATCAAAGCTGCAGAGAAATAATCAGCTCCTTAAAACAGAAAATCTGATCAAGTGTGTACAAGCAACGCTGACTGTGAGCGTCAGAATTCCATCATCAGGAGGTGAATTGGGGTTAAAGTAACAGTACCGCTCTCATCTCTAGCCATAATGTCGGGGTCAAACACAACCTACGCAGACTACGTGCTTTGCCACCGTGTGTAAAAGTTCAGTCACATTTCCCACCCCAATATGCTCATGCTAAGTTTGCAACGCTTTGATGAATAAGGACATAAATAAAAACACGTTGTCTTGCAGTCACTAATTTCTCACCCAGGAACGTTTCCGAGGCGATCCGGTTCATGTTTGGCTCGGTGAACTCGATCAGCGACTCCAGGATGGGGTTCTGAAGACAAGTTTAACAGTGTTGGTGTTAAACATCAACAAGATGGTGCTTTAGCACTGATTCTAGCACCTAGGATTAGCCTGTACGCACGTTTTAATGGTTAAGAGCAACTCGCACGACATATAAACATATAAGTCCGGAAATCTTAAATCGTGTATAAGCGTATAGGTATTCGTTAAATATTGCAAGACCTTAAATATTAAAATTAGGCCACACACCATTCTTTAACACACATGTTGATTAGCACACTGCTAATAAAGGCGCGTAATCAATACCTTGCTGAATTTGATCATTTCTGCCGGGTCGCCGCCACCTTTACCCTTCTTGGATTTCTCACTAGTGATATGAAAAGATAAATAACTCCATTATAGCCTCAATTTGACAAACGTTTATGGGCTTGTGTGTAACTGTCCAAACCTTTTGCCGCCTCCCCACTGCCTGAAGTATTTCCGGGCAAATTCCACCATGGTATATTGACTGTCCAAAAAGACGCCGCCATTGGTGTCAGGACTGGCCAAATCCCCGAAACCATCCTAAAAGATGACACGTGTTTAGCCCAGATTTGTTGTATTTGTTGTGTCTATTGGTATGTAGCGGGGGGCCGCATAGACGAGTCGATTAATACGTTCACAAGTCACCGTCAACGTTTGTACTTAAATATCCAGTTGCATATAAACATCAACCATTATACAGATGCCAATACAAATCTGGCCTCAGTTCTTCTGGAAGGCCAAAATCCCTTTATGGACCTTTATGCTACGGCCAGTGAACATCAGTGCCACATCTGTTCCATGAGAGCGTATTCTTTCAAAAGCTGGGAACGTAGTAAGCCAGAAAAGAAGCCGATTAAGCCCCAGCACAGCAGAGCAGTCAGGAACACAAGCACATTCATTCTTGAGCCTTAACGTTTAATGGAATAATATTAAGCAATAATAAGCAAAGGTACACTTTCAGTGTGAATAAGGGGAATTGACATGCTCAAAGCTCAGGGATGATGCAGTTGTTGTAGGAGTTTTTATTAACCACCAGATGTCGTAGTGGAGCAAAGTGACAAAAGGTTTTTTGCAGTAGAAGCATCACGGTTTCAAACGCCTCGTTTGGCACATCACTACAGATAACAGCTGAAAGCTCAGTGAATTTACCAACATGTACTCAGGAGAACCTGCTCAGAGATTAGCAGCTCAGCTGTGAGCACCAGCATGTAGCAAGGCTTACTCAAGTCTGAGAGAGTGGACAACTCTCTTTAAATAGACTCAGGCACAGGTGGCGTCAGTTGCCACTGACTATAATTAAAATGGTGCTCTTAGGCTCCCTCTGGTGGCAGAAGCTGGTTTAACAACGTGTCTGGTTGCTCCCTGCCTCCCTCTAGTGGTGGCACAAGGCAGAGATTATTAGAAGTCATTGCATGAGATTCAGACAAAAGTTTGTCCCAGACTGTATATTATAGATACATCCATTTAATACAGATACAAATATAATAATATGATCTAATAGTATAATAGTACTATTCTTCAACCTCTAGTGTTCACACGCAGCATCTCGTAATGCCGTCACCTGACTCTTCCGGGTGCTCACCTCTCCTTGATTGTCCGAGGGCAGGTTAAGGAAATCTGGAGCGGACACTGGAATGACACAGTCTGCGGGAAACGCACCGCTGCGACTCATCACTGGCTCGAACCTCCAGCCTGGAAGTAAAAGTCGGTGATCTCTTCTACTTCCTTCCAAGCCTAATTTTTCTCTACACACGTTTAATGTGAGGTCGTATAAGACAGGCTACTATGATGATCCAGACACCGTTAACACGCTTACCAAAGTCTGTTGTGTCTCTGTTGATCTCCTCCAAGTAGATGACCTTCTTCTTCACCACACATCCGTACAACTGGCCTGAAGGATACACACATACACCGTGAAACAGAACAACGCGTGTTTTATACGTGTGTGTGTGAAATACCGAGTCTCACCCTCCTGTAGGCCGTCCATAGCTTGCAAGCGGATGATGTCTCCTTTATGGATGCTAAGTTGAGCTAGCTCTTCGGTGACGTAGTTCCTCTCAGCTACGGCGTACTCGGAGTCCTGCAGAGAGAGAAAGAGATATTCAGAAAGTCTCTTATGTCAAAATGCAATGTATTCCTATGCGCGATTACAGTAATTATTCAAATATGAGGACAAAAGAAAGCCATGCCTGACCTTCTTCAGCTGAGAGATGAAGAGATCGACCATGTGCTTGACCTGTGGTGCTTTCGCAGAGAACAGGATCAGCTTCTCGTTCATCAGATTAAACTCCAGCATGTTAGGAGACGGGATGGTGACGAACAGAATGTCGGTGTACCTGAAGGAAAGTCGGGCAGGAGATAAATAAGCCGGTTGACCTTGTTCCTCTCTGATCACAATGATTTTACAGGTTTTTATTAGCTACAAAAATGGGCATGTACCTGTATGATCTCAGAACCCGGAAGTAATCTGGGACTTTGGCGCTGCTCTGCACTGTTTTTATTAGTTTGATAGCGCAGTGAGACACGGCCAACACCTGGACCCCGGTGCCTACGCTGCCCTGCGACACACATCATCAACACCAGTGTCATTTTAACAACAGATGAGTGTCAGGGCTTAGAGAAGGAATAAAACACTTGGGGTGTTCTGTTAAAGGAAAATAATCAAGGACAGGGTTATGGGATAAAGTGCAGCTCAAGTTTTCCAACGATTACGTTTTTTTGAAAGAAAGAAAATCAACATGATACTTTTTATCCATTTAGAGTTACTTTTAAAGTTGCTACATTCAGCAAAACATGTCTTTCTTGCCTCTTCTCTCGAAGAGTTTCACCTCTGATCTTTTCTGTAAGGAGACGTTTGTGTATGGAATAACGTTAACCTTTATGTATGGACGGAGTCTCCAGTGTCAGCACTTTTCACAGTCAGAAGGTTTTCCACAGAACAGTAGAACGGCTGCTTTAATGCAAGTTAGAACCGGAGCTAACTTGTTTTGAAGATGTTCCACAACAATAAATGTAGCTATAAACGGATAAAAAGAACTACGTGTTGTCATTTATAATATAATATCATAACATCTTCATCCTTGTCGTTGATTACTTTCCTATAAGATCAGCTCCTAAATAAAGTTAATTAAGGACATCAGGTTTTTTTGCCAAAGTGTAACACTGTCGAGTTCTCACCGAAGCGGGGAAAAGGCGCGAGAAGTAAATCTCCCACGTCTCACGTGCCGCCGAGACCACGGCCTTCTTCACGCCTTCATCCTGAACGTTAGCGTTCTGCTCTATCTTGTGTTGTGCTGTCACACACGTGCACTTTTTAGTAACGCGAACGGACGACACTGTGGCCAAACATTTCAAAGGATTTCAAGCTCACGTACTAAACAAGGCCTTCATCTTCAGTCTCTCCTCTTTGGTGATGCGCACACAGGCCTCCGAAAACATGTCACTGACGATCTGAGGACGGCAGGAAGGGTGAGAAAGTGAAAGAACCGGACACGTAACAGTGGAAGCAAGATTTGTGACAAAAATTGTCACCTGTATTATATTTTTCTAGCACATTTAATAACAGTCATATTCACACAGCGGCTTTACAGACGGCGATTTAGATCCCTGATGAACAAACGAGAGGTGAATAAAAGCTCATCCTTCCACCATGGGGTCGTCTTTACAAGACACTGGGTTGAATTAACGAATCAAGTGCAAAACATTTAGGTGTGCTTGTTCCTACCTGCTTGAATATAACGTCCAACACAAGCGGATGATTCCAGCTGTCCTTGGGGTAAAACACCTAATAAGAGAGCTGATTTTATTTCAACAGTCACGAAAATTCTCATCAAACAACAAACAGACATGTTACTTCATCGTTCTCCTGAAGTACCCCAAAGTACTTTATTACTGAATACAGTATATACAGAATTATTGATAATTCTGGAGCCAAAATGAATGATGATCATTACGGCTTGAAAAGATATACTTCAGTATCAGAACAGCTGAACAGGGTGTCAAAGCCTTCAGTTTTTAATAGTTAAGAAAGTAAAGCCCGCACCTCCTTCCTGAGGTAGAGCTTCCACGGGACGTTGGTGTACGTGTAGTATTCGTCCACGCTGCTGAGGTGGAGCGACGTTTGGATGGTTTCTGATTCTACGGGCAGATCTCTGGACACTGCAGTCACACACATACATGTTTACTAGCCTTGTGAGGACCTTCCACTGATGTTTTGTCCCCACCAAGACAAAACCGAGTGAGTTAGAGCAATTTTAAACTCATCCACACAACACAGTGCAGTTTTTTGTGTTTATAAACAGGCATCGATGTGTGTCGAGTTTGTTTTGGTTCACTGACATGATTTTGAATTAAAAAATTAAGAGCAAATTGGTGTATGCTGTGCACCGTGTGTTTGGTACCTTGGGGTATTTTTAATGGTGGTTCTGGTGCTTTCTTTTTAGTGCTCTGTGTTGGTCTGGGACCAGTTTGTCTAGATCCAGTTACAGAAGCTGGAGCTCTTCTCTGCAATCACACACACACACACACACACACACACACACACACACACACACACACACACACACACACACACACACACA
>JAQQZX010000010.1:14188735-14189782 GCA_030068355.1 Notoglanidium maculatum | reverse complement strand
CACACACACACACACACACACACACACACACACACACACACACACACACACACACACACACACACACACATATTCATACTACGTTCGACTTTAGGTTAACCAAGAATAGCTAAATAAACTGCCCCCCTGACTACAGAGTTCAGGAAGTGATGTCAAATCAAGATGGCTGCTCAAATCAAAATGGCCACTCACAGCATGCGCAGTAAACACAGCGGCACGTTAAAGGAGTTACTATATAGTACGGTAAATACATGTATTCGCTTTAGATCCAACAACATACTGATAAATTCTTTTGAAAGTCTATAACAGTGACCCCAGTTAGCTAGCTAGCTTGTTGCTAACAAAAGGCAAATGTGGAGGCACCCTTGTTTTTTCCCCACAGAACACCAGGAGGTCATTCCGAGCACTGACTTCCCACCTCCGAGGTGTGGAACAAGACAAATCGGAACAATTCAGGACCAAAGAACATCTCTGATTTTGGACGTACATAATTAGTAAACAAAAATGTGATACAGAAACATAACCAGGTAGGAAGCGTTCTTTACCTGTGGAGGAGGCGGAATGTCCATCTGCGTCTTCAGAATCTGTAAGGCCTCGTCATGGGGATTGAATTTTTTCACAAAAACTTTTCCTTCTCTTCTATAAAGCAGAAACGATTTAGGATCTGAGTTTACAACCAACACCAGTTTTTATTTCATAATTTAATGCTAATCCAAACATGCATGCAAGTGAAGTATATGTAAGGAAACGCTGGAGGCTTTAACCGTGCACTCACACACCTCCTGCTCTCCGCTTGAGGTGGCTCAGGCGGAGTTTGATACTGTTTAATGATGTCTTTTATGTTGTGGCTGGGAACGATATGCTCCGAGTTAGAGACGGAATACTTCACCACTTTGGAGTCAGGAGCCGGAGCCGATCGCATCGGACCCAAGACCGCCACCGGAGCTGAGAGAGAGACGGCGAGACGGGCACGGTGGATGAAATTAAAACTCTTTGGAACACGTTACGTTCACATTCATGACCTCGATTTAGTTACGTTTTGCATAC
>JAQQZX010000010.1:14161235-14183735 GCA_030068355.1 Notoglanidium maculatum | reverse complement strand
ATTCCATTACACTGATGATCATATTTGTATGAAAGATTACAATTGAAATAAATGGCAACCTGCTGTGGCCTGCAGCAGCTCTCCCAGGTCAGCAGGAATGACCAGCTGGGACACATTAATCACCTCTCGACTCACTCTCGCCTATAAAATAAAACAGAACATCTAAAAGATCGCATTGGTATGGATAGCAAAATAAGAGGTGTAGTGAAAAAATGGACAGGAACATCCTTCAACAATCTACTCTCTGTTTTGGTTGAACGCTGGAGGAAATGATCAAAACACAACCTATTTCCTTGCACTTCCTCCACTGACCACAAGAGGTCACCTTCGCCTCGTTCACCTTAGAGTTCTGAACTTTTCGTCTACCTTTTTGCGCTTGATCTCAATCTCAGTCAGTTTCTCTATTTAATCTGTGCGTTAGCTTCATGCGCGAAGTCTCGCCACTGTTTTCAGGTTGCCTGTAGCTGGGTGTAACTGTCACTGTGTCTGATTAGTTTGATCAGATTAGCCTTCTCCTTACCTCTTCTGCCATCCTGACCAGGAGGAGGTTATCCTGTGTGGGGGAAACTCAGTTAGATTACTGAATTCTCTTTACGCATCCTGTTCACTTAAAATCTAAAGACTCCAAAGGAAAAATAAATAACGCACGCTACCCTGATGTAGCGTTTGCGGTTGACGATGAGCTGTACTGGTGAGCGAAAGCTGATCAGGATCAGCCGTTTCTGTAGGAGACGTCGCCTAAAAGCCAGTGGAGAGAGTTTTACACGTTAAGAGTAAAATAGTTAGAATGAACTCCTGTAGAGATGAAAGTACTGTGATATATCAATATGTTACACTGTATAATAAATATAAAAAAACTTGAATAAAATTGAACCAACATCCAAATTAAATTTCATTTATTGTCAATTAATTACCCAAAAAAATGCGTATTTCCATGAAATTTTTAAAATGCCAAGATTCATACATTTCTGAAATGTTCTGAAACGAAGACGTTTTTCATTTGATTATTATTTATTCTCACTTTAAAAGGTTTCTTTGGAGTTTACCTCATGAGGTAGCCTCGGCACCTGGCCTGCAGTTTGGTTATGCGCTTGCGGAACTTCACGAAGTTTTTACGTGCAAAATACATCCGTACATATCTCTGGAGCGTCAGCGCTGCCAGGTGCCTCACACGATCCCGCTTACTTTCTAACAGCTGATACACATCTTCCTTTAGAAACAGCTGAGAATACAGAGAGAGAAAACTTCAGCATCGAATATCAATTAGCAAAAAAAACGTCAAAACCTGAAACAGGTGTTAAAATTTACAATGTTGAATTTGACAGTAGGAGGATTTGTATGCTAAATTGTTAATCAAAATAGCTTAGACAGTAAGCGACTGGAGCTTATTTTTCAAAAATGCCTCTAGCTATTTTACAACCCTTAACTAGCTCACTAATTTAACAAGCTAATTTATCAAAGTTAACTAGCTAGCAAATTTAACAAGGTAAGTTGCAGAACCTAATTAGCAAGTTAATTTCATAAGCTAACTTACAAAAGTGTAACTAGCTAGCTAGTTTAATGAGTATGCTATAATTTAATAATCAAATTTAGAAAACATAACTAGCTAGCTACTTTAATGAGCTTTATCTACAAGCCGTAACTATCTAGCTATTGAAATAAGATCATTTTCAAAACTTAACTAACTAGTTACTTCAACCAGCGAAACGACCAAATATAACTAGCTAGCTAATTTCATGAGATTTATCAACAAGACTTCACTGGCTGGCTACTCTTACATTTAAACTTAGTGTAACTTGATACGTTCCAGTCCAGTTGCCTCTGCAGTCTAGATTTACTCCGAAACATTTAGAAAAGAAAAGAAAACCATGATTGTGGAAAGACGACTCGATCTTGTTCACACTGTTTCGCACTCACCTTGGACACGCCCACTTGGAAATCACCTCTTTTGATCGGACACAGCTTGGTCAGCGTGACGACACAGCTGTCTCCGTCTGGAGGCGGGGTTTTCTTCATCCCCAGCAGCGCTTTATACCTATAGAAAGCTCATGACTAGGCTGTGGAGCATGATTCTGTACAGCGCCGTTCTGTTGTGTAAAATGTATCAGCTTGTGTCTGCGCTAGCTAAACCCTACATTTACCTGTTTAAGAATTTATGGAAAGTCATTCGGACCGGATAGCCTTCCTTTCTGATGAGGATGGTGTCCATAATTCCTGAGTATCTCAGCTGGGTTGCCACCAGTTCTAGATCAAATATCCCCGGTTCCTAGGACACAAATAACGCGTAATTACTCCGTAAATACGCCGTTATAATAAAAGTTAGCCTGAATAAACCGCAGCCTGTAATTACCTTATTATTATTTGGCTTTATGCAGCGCACAAATAACGGGTTACACCTGAGAGAGAAGAGAAGAGGAACACGTGTATAAACGTGTAGAAGCGTACGAGCCATTACGGTGAATAATGAATGAAGTGCATTTTGACCTTTTATGGCCTGAAATGTGAATTCAAGTAAACACATCATATGAACAATACGGGAGAATGTCACAACTGAAAAATTAAACCATACGCTCTAACTGTGAAAAATTAACAAAGGAAAAAAAAAAACCGTATAAAATCAGACGTGAACATAAAAACATGTCTCCTAAATTGGAAAATTTTAAAAATAAAAGTAAATCCTGGGAAAATAAATGAATCAATATATCTAACAATAAATTAGTGATTTGAGAAAAAAAAATCACTGTGTGTGTGTGTGTGTGTGTGTGTGTGTGTGTGTGTGTGTGTGTGTGTGACCTCTCCATCTTGTCCAGAAGGTCCTGTAGAGAGTGCTGGAACTTGGCAGCTACAGTAGAGGGTTGATATCGTCGAGTCACTGTGCTGTCTCTCTGTGCTCCCTTTTTCTGCTGATTCAGCATCTCGCTATACTTTAGGAAGAGGTTTGAAACCATCTGCACACACACACACACACACACACACACACACACACACACACACACACACTTGAAAATGTTCCTCATGTAAAATACATGAAATTCTCTCTCTCTCTCTCTCACACACACACACACACACACACACACACACACACACACACACACACACACACTCACCCGGTTGTGACTCAGCATAAACAACTCCAGCACCTCTTGTCGAACCTGATCGTAATTCTTATCCAGGAACTTCTGGACCTAAAACAACACAACAGAACATAAATAATGATCAGAAGCAGTACATGTAGCGCGGCCTCTTATTTGATTTGCTGAAAAATGTCTTTCCTGCTAATCATTTTCAGAGTTTAACAGTAACGGTGAAAGATTTTAGATATGGAAGTAAAAGAAAGACACCTAAACATTTGAAAGTGCCTGAATTAATTTGTCTGAAATTCAAAATAGATTTATTTCAGTGTTCAGAGACAAATATTACAATTAAAAAGAAAAAACAAATGCTATTTACAGTGTCCAACAATTCAGTTTTGAGATATTCAAGCAACTGACATTTCATATTTATGTTTTATTATGATCATTTTTAAGGTCAAAGTTCAAGTTTAACTCAAGTTTACGTTATTTTAAGAATAATGAATGCAAATTTTAAAAAAAGAAATTGAGCCAGCAGAGATGATTTAAAATATACATAAATTCTAAACTCGATTTCTTTCGTTTCTGTTTATATTTATTATTATTATTATTATTATTATTATTTGTTTTTAGGAAACCTCTTCAGAGGATCATGAAATCTTGGTTAAAGTTTGATTGGAAATGATATGTCCAACATTATTTCAAACTTTCCGAACAATTAGACAAAAAGAAATTAAACAAGATACAATTTAAAATAATTCAGCATTTAATTTCTAAGATATTAGAAATGATTTAGGAATGATCATATTTAAGACGGGATCTTTCATGTTTCTGGTTCGATGATCGGTCTGTTGGCGTCTTTAACTCTTTAAATACAGTTTTTAAAACTTGTAGCTTCAGTTTGGGGAAATGTACCACATCCAAACGTCGGCGTGTCCAGTTACAGTCTGTACCTGATACGTCACTCGCCCTGCGTAGTGCTTCACCGTGAACTCTGGCAGTGGCATCTTTGGCCTGGAGTAAAGCGGATTTTCTCCATGATGATAGTGGCACTTCTGAAGGAACGTGTGGTCAGTGGCCTGGCTCACACCAATACGGGTAAAATAAGTATATATAATATAATATAATGTAATATAAATATAAATAACATTATTTTCTGACTGTTACAAAATACTGACAATTAATTAATTAATGTACAGGAAGATTATTTGGTCAATTCCCTGTGTGTTCCTGTAGACAAACATAACATATTATAATATAAACCAGATGCTGATGCTTATTATTAATATTGTCCCCTCATATATGACTGTTAAATGATGAGAATGCTTTGAAATTCGTACTTGAGTTAATTGTGTGCCTTGAAATTTTAAAAAAAATTGAAATTTTAGTGTCGGGTTAAAAACGCCACCTGAGGAAAGCAGCTCTGGTCGTCGAGAATGCGGAGTATCCCATGAGGCTTAGCAGCGATGAGGTCTATGCAGGCCTTGTTGTCAGTGAAGTGCACCTCCTTCCAGCTGATTTGCTCTCGTATGTACTCCTCCTACGGAAATATTACAACCTGTGTTTCACCTTCAGCAGTTTGAACATCATTTCTCGTCCTTCTTGCAAAGTCTTGCCATGATGTATTGTTGGATTTCTCCAAATAAAGCATGCACGCTTGTTCCTGCTCGAACCACACTTTAGACCTGGTCAGGGTCAGTGTGGATCTGGAGCTTATCCCAGGAACGCTGGAAGGCCAGGAATGTAGCCTGGAACAAAACATAACAGCTTTTATGATAAACTGATACTCACCTGTTCTTGCTTTAGAATGATTTTTGTGAAGAAGTACTGAAGCGTCTCATTAGCGTAGTTGATACAGAGCTGCTCAAAGCTGTTCAGTGCTAACTCCTGGAAAGGCAAACGCAGCAAATAATCATTTATTCAATATTTCGAGATGTTTGGGTGGCTGCGTGCATTTATACATACCTCGAATCCATAGATATCCAGTATAGATATGGAGAGAGCCTCGTTTCTCGGGTAAACACGACCGTTGATCCGCTCCGTCAGCCAGTGAAAGAGCAGCGAATAAAGGATCTTGGCAACGGCATCTCTGTAATGTAGAATGCCGGAAGAACCAAAACAATTTTCGACTAGGGAACACAGGGGAACATGTCTGCCTGTTATCTAACATTAATCAACACCTTCTGACCAATCAGAATGGAGAATTCAGCTTCTGTGTGAGTATTGCGTGTGTTTATGAGCGTACCTGGCATCCACGGCACTCTCTACGCTCAGAGGAGTGTATATTTTCTCCTTCATTGCTTCCTGTTAAAAAAAAAAAGAAAGAAAGAAAGAAAAATGTCTATGAAAGTAAATTACTAGCGAATGTAATTCTTCTGCTGTAATTGATAGCGAAGTATAATTAGGAATTAGAACAAGAATCAAGGGTGACACACACACACACACCAAGTGGAACTGATACTGTGTTAGGTGATAGTTGATTTCAGCCTGATAGAGGTGTAAACTCAAACCCGCCGCCTGCGGATAACGGCTTTATTTATTAAAAGAGCAAGATGCTCAGCACGACACACACATAAACATACACACAGGGGGTAATACAGGGATCATGGATCATTCAGAGGCCTGAGGAGAAAGTGTAGTTGTGTAGAATTACCGCTAAGCGCTAAACACATCCTACTGTAAGGCATGAACACGCGAGAAGTCGAACGTTAACAAATAACAAATAACAAAGCTAACGCTAAACCAAGTTAATCAGTTGAAAGCATGGATTGGGTTACTCCTGACTTCTTGTTAATGAGACGATCTCATGCTGACACTCATGCGATTAGCTTTTCGGGGCTGTCGGACAAATACTACGATTTAATACTGGCTCGGATAACAATTCGTAGTCGTAATTCGTCATTTGTAGGAGCATTTCAGCGAAATGAGTGAAGAGAAACTCTTTCAGCTCCTTATGAGCTCTTATGTGTTTATAAGATATATATATGTGTATAAGATTATATAAACATTTGTAAGATTCTAATTTTCAGGTAATTATGCTGATAATGGAATTTGATGTTTCCAGACTTTTGGACTCCACTATAGTGAAGAAAGTCTGCCTTCCTGAGTGAAACGTTCCACCCCGTCGCACACGACTGAGACATTTCTCATGAACGTGTAATAAGACTTTAACGAGGGCTGACTTCATCCTCAGACGTCACGCCATGACGTAACGCCCTTTCCCGACAGTATCCTGAGAATTAGCCCTCAGTGAGCGAACCCTTGATCCAGTTACAGGGTTTTCCGTAACACGAAACCTGCGGTAATTAAGTGTATCGTCCGGTGCTATCGTCCAGCAATGAGCTCCGTGCTCATAATGTTAGAACACTTTACATCATCCTGTTTGTCTTCACTCACATATTCTTTCATTCTCTGCATTGATTTGCTGAGGTTCTTTTATGAGTCACATGTGTGTTCAGGCAAAAAGATAAACAAATATCTTCTTACAGAAAACTTCACCATATCGAACAACAGTTACACACATAAAACACATTAGAACAAGCATGGAATATCTTACCATCACTTTGTAGGTGATGGCTTTCTGCAGTCCTTCTGGAGAGATCTGAAGCAGCTCGGCCACCACGCGGATCTCCTGAGCGCTCACAACACCGGCCGTTTCTTGCACGTCAGTCTAAATGTGAGGAAGAAGCTGCAGGTACAAACACAGGTGGGGTTTCTGATGCTGGAAAATGATGCGCATGTGTGTAGTACCTCAAGTCTTTGGAAGAAGACGTTGCCCAGGTGGAGGATGGACGAAAGCACTCTGAACACACTGCTCTGGTCCTCAGGGCTGAAGTGGAGGATGTCCATGGCACTCTGTAACCGCCTGAAGTCCTCGCCGTCATCCTTCCCGTCGATCACACAATCACCACCCTGATATATTAGTGGTGTCAGTTAGTTTGTCAGATTAGTCTTGTTGACAAAGAACAAACCCAACAAGTGACCTGGGAACATCATCTCCACTTTGAAGCATGGTGGTGGTAGCATTATATTCAGCGTTACCCCTGGCCTCCCGCTTGTTCCACTGACTAATCCCTTTTTTACCTATTCAATGGTGGACTGTCTCCTCTACGCAGAATTGTGATTGTGTCATATCCTTTTCTTCATTTTTTAAAAATAATATGGATTTATTGTCAACTTGTAAGATGTTCAAAGTTTGACATAGTGTTTAATAACCAAACCCTGATTGATACCTTGTCCTGGAACAGGTCCTTGGTCTTCATGATGATTCGTGATGTTTAGGTACAGTAACACACTCTCAGTTCTTCCAGGAACCGGTATATTTATATACAGATACTTTCATTGTACACAAGTCAAATACCTACACACCATGTGACTTCTGCTGGAAACTGTCGCACCAGGACTAACGTAGGGGTTTCACAGCAATAGAGGGGTGAATATTTTATGCAATCACAACTTTTATGTTTATTTGTAAATAATTTTGCATATATGGATTATTTTGTGTAAAATCATAACATGAAATCCCAAACCTCTATGTCAGTTCTATGTCGTAGCACCACAAAATGTGGAAAGGGTGGTGGTAGGGTGTAAATACTTATGCGTGTTACTGTACAGTATGTGTGTGGTTTACTTGGTTCAGGTAGTAGTAGGTTTCAGCCTCCTGCAGGTAGAAGACTCGTTTCTGGTGAACAGCGAGTCCGGCCAACATCTCGTAAAAAATGTGGTAATTCCTCTCATTTTTTGCCTACACACACACACACACACACACACACTGCCATAAACACAGACTGCCCCACCATTAGTTCTTTTGTGTCCAGGATCTCTTAGAATGTTTAAAAGAAATGAAAATGTTTACTGTCCCACACCTGAAAGACAATCCTGGACTTCTCGAGGAGATACTGTGAAGTTATGGCACCGCTTATTACTCCTCTTTAACATGGCAGAAAAAAGATCAGTGTTTAGTAACATGAAAGACAGCCCCTTGCATCGTCAAACGCTAATGTGAAGATCAAAGCAGTGACTCACTCCTCCAGAAAGATCTCAACAAACTTCCCAAAGCGACTGGAGTTGTCATTCCGCACCGTTTTGGCATTCCCAAAAGCTTCCAGCAGAGGAGTTGCTTCCAGGATCTGGCGTTGGAGCATTCTAGTTAGCTTTGACTTCATTCACAAAACAATACAGTGAAGATACAAAATAAAAAAAAAAACCTTAAATCTCACCTCGATCTGTGAGAATGAGAGCGTGAAGGATAAAAACAAACAAGGATGACATTAATTTTGATTGTAACAGGAACAGACATACAGTTTAGCTTTAAAAGCACTTGTGGGAGTTTTTATTTATTAAAGAATGACACATTGTATTTTCTATCCATTTAATGCTGTGGAACGTCCATGAAGCAAGTTACTTCATAAGTAGTGACTATAAGCAGCAGTCATTCATCCATCAGACTCTCTTTTTTCTCTCTTGACATTTATAAGACAAAAAAGCAGCCCGAGTACCTGTTGTGCTACGTTTCGCTCGTGGTGTATGGCAGTGAGGTATCTGAGGACCAGTTTGGTGGCTTCCGTTTTTCCAGACCCACTCTCCCCACTGAAACATGAACACAGTAACACTGCAAGGAGTTTTAAACATTACACATTATATCATGTACCTGTTTATATGAAACTTAGTCTTGGTACATGATAAATGGTCTTGTTAAATGTTGCAATGTTTGACTGATATAGAAGAGTTGGCAATTTAAAAAGTTTGCTGTATTTAGAATTGTATGAGAAGATAGCTGAATAAATCTAATGTTGGTCAAATCTATTGCTGACCTGATGATAATGCACTGGTTCTGCTTGACGTCCATCATCGTTGTGTAGGCAAGATTCGAAATTGCAAAGAGGTGACTAGAAAAAACACAAACAAACCGAGAAGTCAATTAGGCCCCAAATCCTATTTGAATTTTTCACCTGAACTGCCTCAAACACTGTTCTTGTTCTGTTAAATTATTAGGGACAGTCAAATGTAAGTAACTAAGAATACACGAGGTATCATTTCTGACTCTGAGGTCACTCTATCTTTAAACAACACACTAACACACAGCAAGACAATCTCTGGCTTATTCTCACATTACAAGATGTGTCCATCTATTCAGTTAGTAACAGGACAGCAGGTTAAAGAAATATGAGATGGGCACTGTCTCTCTGTCGGTCTCACAATCACAATCACACATGCAGTGTTGCCAACTCAACAACATCATTATTAGATTTGTCACTTTTTAGATCCCTTTCTTACAAAACCAATCCTAGCGAAAAAAATTCTAGTGACTTTGACCAGATGTTAGTGACGGTCCTGCACTCAATATGGCACTCAAGATCACATCACAGCTCCCGATTATACACGTTGAGGGAGCAGGTTCACTCAATTCACCACCTGTGCGGAAAGCCATCAACTGACCAAATGACCAATCGCTGATCACCATAGTTCCCAATGACCAGTTAATTTTTCCAGTGATCAATTACTAATCACCATTGTTCCCAACAACCGATTTTATATGCATCACATGCCAGTGATCATGATGAATCAATTAATATGCAAACTACTCTATGACATCATCCAGTGACTTTTAGCTACTTTCTCCTGAAAAGAGTTGAAAAGAGTTTTCCCACCAATCTTAAAAAAATAATACAACATCTTTCTTGTCACTGTAACCCTTGGAAACGCTACAGTAGTATTTACACAGTAGTGTAGTTTTGTGGCAGTTTTGTGCTGATGAAACTGTATAGTTGAGATTTACACTCACGGTGGGTTTTCTCCTAAGCCATGACCATTATACTGCAGAACCATGTCAGTTCCATAGATGTTCAGTAACTTGTAAGGATTCACTGATAGCAGAATACAGCCGATGTAAGTCTAGGAGAAATGAAGAGAGTGGAAAAAGCTACCCAATCACAATCCAGAATTCCACAGTGCTTTGGTACAACACCATTTGAAACCATATGTTGACTCACGTAGATGAGTTCCTGGTCAAAGCGAATGTTCAGGTTCATTAAAACAGCTGCTTCTGTTAATTCCCTATGGGACAGATAAAGTCAATTAATGAATTCTAATGTAATGTAATCAAATAAATACTTTGTCATTTTTCTAGAGTATGTCTCCGTGCATTTTAATGTACGCTTAATTTGATTTTCTTACTCCAACTGTGTCATGTCCTCAAGTCCATCAGCTTCTCTTTTCTCTCTGTAACTCATGGTAGGCAGACTTCTTATAGAATACATCTGATTACAAAACAGAAATTAGTATTTTTCACCATATAATTGTGATCTTTATACTTTACTCCATTAGTAAAGCATGTCACTTTTTTAATTATTTTCATTGTGCTGAATTCAACTTAATCTCTGTACAATTATATTAACTGTAACTCTAACTGATTCAGGCTTTTAAAGTTCTCTTTAACAAATTAGGTCAGTGGGCAACCATGCTGGCCAGAGTCACGTCAATGCACAGATACCAGCTGTCAACGAGGTAACCTGAGCATAGCTATAATCAGTCTTGTAAATCTCATCTGACATCCCATGCATTCAAAGAGTCTGCAGCTAAACCCTGCTGGAGATAGCTAAGCTTGGCTAGGCCTTTTGTGCAAGCTCAAAGCCACACAGACTTTATGCAGTGACCTTTCCATCATTACCAACAGGTAAAACTATACCAGGTTTGGGTGAATTAAATTTGTTATCTATAAATCTGGTCAGATTTCTTAAATGTTTATTAGATGCTTGAAGAAACTATATTTTTGACTGTCACATTATCATCTGAATAAGTATTTCTCTGTTTTCATTTTACAAGTTTAAAACTCTAGAAACCAGCAAAAACAAAAGTCTTAAAACAGTTATGAGTTTTTCCACAAACACTTATTAAAATGAAAGTAACTAAACTGAGTTACCTTATCATACCACTGGCCTGTGGGTTCCCCCTCCCGATCTGGTACCCACTGCACCTCACCTTCCCTAGACCCAACACCGATAGGTGGTGGAGAAAGGTGGTCCATCATGTTTTCGTCACGGTACATAGACCACTTGGAAAGATTCTGTACAGTTCCATGAGGTAAAACCTTCTCTGCAGCCCACACATCCTGTGCACTTTGTCCCTCCCTGGCATTCATAGCCCAGTGTTCATCAGGACCTTTTCTTTGTGGGGACACAATTGCATACCTGCCATCCGGCCCTATAATCAATCCGGATGCTGTAACAGTAGATAGTGTTGACGGCAGCTGGTAGGAGGCATTCCTTAGGCCAGTGTTATTCAGAACATCCTTCAGTTGAGGTGATGTTGAAACTGCAAAACCTTGTCTGAGAATAGATTCATTAGGCAAACGGTATTTAGCATAACGGAGATTTTGATTTAAGAGGGCTTGTGAAAGGTTTAGGTTGGTTGTATGACTCTGAGGATCTGCTGATATAATAGAATCATCTCGTAGTCGGTATGAGGCTTTGCGAAGGCTTTCATTTTTCAAGGCCTCTGCCAGGTTTGGACTGGTTTGTTTAGCACTTAAGAAAATGGATTCATCTGGTAGCCTAAAGGAGGCCTTTTTGATGTCTACATTTTTGAGGGCACTGACAAGGCTTGGTGTGTGTACTGGATTAGCACTGATTAAACTGCCATCAGATAGCCTATAGGTAGCATGACGCATGTTTGTATTCTGTAGCGCACTTGCCAAGTTAGGGGAAGGTGTAGTGAGCTGTGTGGATATAATAGACCCATCTGGCAATCTATAACTAGCATTCCGCATCTGTCTGTTCTGGAGTGCATGTGCTAAATTTGGGGAGGTAGATTTTGACTGGCCATAATCAGGAAAAATAATTGTGCCATCACCTAATCTATAGGATGCATTTCGAATAATTGGGTTCTGAAGTGCATTTGACAGGGCTGGAGAAGTTGGCTCCACTTGTTGCTCTGTAAAAATAACTGTCCCATCTGGCAGCCTATAGGATGCATTTCGAATGCTATTGTTTCTAAGTGCACGGGACAGATTGGGAGATACTGGCTTCTGGTGGTAATCTGTAATAACTGAATTGTCAGGAAGTCTGTAGGATGCATTTTTAATGTTTGGATTCTGCAAAGCTCTGGATAGATTTGGGGAACAGGGTTGCTGTTGCTGTTGTTGAAGGGAATCTGTGGTGATTATAGTTCCATCTGGAAGCCTGTAAGAGGCATATCTCATGTTTGCATTACCTAAGGCATTTGAGATGTTTGGAGAAAGGGGTTGTTGTATGTGGGGCTCCACACTTATCAAGGTCCCATCTGAAAGTCTGTAGGAAGCATTTCGAACCTGCTGATTTTGTAAAGCATTATTGAGCATCGGAGAGGTAGTTGGAGCCACCATTTGATTGCTATGTGCCAGTGTGCCACCTGGCAGGTTGTAGGTTGCACCACGGACTTGAGGATTGTGCAGTGCATCTGACAGAATAGGGCTCTGAGTATAACCCCTCATGGGAACATAGGAGTAGGTTTTCCTTGGATGAGACAGTTGTGTTTGGTAAGAAGCCTTCTGGATTTGTTGGTTTTGTATAGCATTTGAGAGAACTGGTGATCTCCTTGGGCTAGGGGCATATCTGGATCCTCTCCTTTGTAAATGTGTTCGGTAAGTAGCATTTCGGACATTGGGGTTTTGAAGAGCATTAGTGAGGAGGGGGCCAGGGCCTGGCTCCTCTATGTAATCATACTGTGACACAACTGGTGAGTAGGAGGAAGAAGGCATCTGTAGGACTGATTTAAATGAGGCATTATGAAGATAAGGGTTTTGAATAGCACTAGACAGTGTTGGAGATACAGGGTGGCCTGGAATCTGTCCAAGCACTTCTGTTTCTGGAGCATATGGTGACACAGATGGCTGAAATGATGGTGAGCCAGGAAGCTGTACCACTTCAGGAGCATGTGGAGAGCCTGGTCTTTGCAGGGGTGAGACAAAAGATGCTCCACGGACTTGAGTATTTAGCAAAGCATTTGAAATAACAGGTGATGCTAGTGTCTCTGGGAATTGCTGTAGAACAGTATGTGGCACTGGTGCTACTTGGGGTACAGAGATATTAGTGGTGTTAAACAAATTTGGATTTTGTGATGTATTTGATAATTGAGGTGAAAATGATTGCTCAGGAAATTGCCCTATACCAGTGACTTCAGGGGCATAAAGTTGCATAGGTTGCTGGAAAGGTGATTTATAAGAGGCATTATAAATACTTTGATTTTGTAATGCACTGATGACCATGGGTGATTGAGGCACATTTATCATTTGATCAAATTCCACAGAGACTGGATCTATTGCAGTAGGGTAAGGAGATGCTTCGGACATCTGAACATTTTGAAAAGGTCTTGAGACAATAGGTATGGGTGGCACATGAGGGGAAGGAATACGTATTGGTAATGGTGAGCCATGTTTGATAGAGGGCTGAGGGGAAGCTGGCCTGGACAGATGCCTAATGGAAGGTTGAGGTGATATAGGACCAATATGTTTTAGAGAAAGTTGTGGTGACGGGGGTCCTCGCCTTAGAGATGGCCTAGCCATCAGAGGACGGCCAAGACCAACAGGTCTTTGTGTATTTTGTGTAGGGCCTGCTCGTCCTGGGGGCATGAAGTGCCTCTGCTCCATAATGACCATTCCATGGTGTTGACCTGGAAGCTTTGGGGAAGCGCTGATGTCCTGAGCCATAACTGATCTGTTGCTACGTATGGATGCTCTGGAAGGAGGCATGTTTTTGGTTGAACGACCCATTTGACCTAGAGAAGGTTTTACAGTTCCCATTGGAATGTTTGGACGCCCCATTCCACTCATTTGACCACTAGGTGATCCGAATGGGGGTGGGTTCCTCATAAGACGGGTTGACCTACGGGAGAAGCTGGGTGATGGTGATCTTTGTCCAGCTGGTGGAGGAGGATTAGGAGATCCTGAACCAATTGCAAAACTTCTCCGTGAAGGTGTAGGTGATGATCTGTGAGCTGCAAATGGGGAGTGTGGCCTACTGGAGTCCATCTGCTGAGCACTACCCACAGAACGTCTGCCCATTTGAGGGGAGGCTGGAGGGCTCATTTGCCTAGGAGGAGATGCGGAACCTTGAAGCTTCCTAGCACCAAATGAACGATGAGTTATTGATGGGGACGAAACTGGGCTGGGTCTCCTTATTGAAGCACGAGAAGAATGGGGTGGGCTTTGCTTGCGGATGGATCCATGAGCAGAAACCGGAGGGCTTGTGTGAAAGGAAGGCATTCGACTAGGCATTCGCCGGGACATGGGAATAGGAGATGACTTGGCTTCTATGAATGAAGCCTGAGGCTGGAAATGCCTTAAGGCTACTGGAGAAGCAGGTGGGCTGACTTTTCTCTGTCCAAATGGGGAAGGTGGGCATTGAACGTGTGGAGATGACATCCCTCTTAGTGGAGATGGAGGCACATCCCTAACTCCAAATCCACGGATGGAGGGCTGTGGAGAGGGGCTCTGTCTTCTCCGTATAGAGGGCTGAGGAGAGGCATGAAAACTTTGTTTCTGCATGGGAATATGAGGGTGGCCCACATCCATTAATGGCTCTGTGAATCTTTCTCTTGCTAACATAGGGGACAGGGGTCTCTGCACAGGGGAAGCCATCATTCCCATGGACCTTCTGCTTGGTGTAGGTGAAGGGGGAAAAGCACCACCTTGGGCCATAGGTGACATATATGGAGACTGAATGTTAGGGCTCACAAACCCTTGAGGACTATTAGCATGCTTAATTAACATTGCAGTTGGTGTAGGAATCTGAGGTAACCCTGGATGCAGCAGTTCTTGTGTATGTACTGGTGCAGGAAAAGCACCATCCATAAATGAATCAGGAATAAATGGTACATTTTTATAATGAATCTGTGACATCACTTCAGGATCGTATTGTGGTGCCATTGGAGGAAGATCAACTGCTATCCTTTCCTTACCAAAAAGCTTTACTTGAGGCCTTGGAACTCTAAACATGTCTCCTTGAAGATCCATTGGCTCTATAGAAACATCATTAAACTCATCACCCTCCATGACATCATGCATTGCATAACTATATGGCTGGTACATATTATAGGGAGATTCAAGATATGGGCTAACCCCTGATTCACTGTAGTTAAACTGGTAGTCCTGGACATATGGATGTTCATAAGCTCCATAAGAAGTCATGTATGGAGCAGCTGCTTCAACTTCACCATATGTATTGTCATTGTATTCCTGAGGGTCATCATAGTAATCGAACTGACCCTGGTCATAATACTCGGTTTCATCTCCATAAGATTCATAGCAATCCTCCATTAGATACTGGTTCTCATCATAGTATTCCATACTATCAGTGTAATATGGATCCATCAGATGCTGTTGGCCATAGTACTCCATCTCCTCTGGGTAGTAGCCCATTTGATGTGCAGAATATGTGTTATAGCACCCCATACCATCGTCATAATACTCTCCTAAGTTCTGTATGTCCATGTGTGGGTTGTAATAGTCATCATCAATTTCATAATAGCCTTGATCATTTGACTGTGCTTCATAGTAGTCAACAGGATCTTCATACCAATTTGGGTTTCTCTGCAATGACTGTCTGTTAAATGCACTGGTTCTCATTCTACTCTGGTTATTATAGTCATTTGCATCAAAATCATGTTCATATGCGTAGTTGTGATGCCCATAAGGTCCTCCTCGCATGCTGGTTTGTCGACTCCCCCCAGGAAACCTTTTGGTTCTTGACTGTCCCCAGCGGCCATGATTTCTGTCAACTGATCTCTGTTTCAATTTTGTTGAGAGGAACTTCTTAGTCAGCCAGTTTGTTGCTCCAGCAACTTTCCCTAATATCCGACTTTGATTTTTAAAATTTGAATCATCACCGGCATTCTTTTTCCCAAAAAGTCCTTTAAAAAATCCTGATTTCTTCTCTGCTGGTTTATTACCACCAATTCTCAGTAACATGTAGGATGGCTTGCGTCCCGACTGGTCATTTTGTTCCTTCTCTTTTTTCTTTTTCTTGCTGGCTTTGAAGCGCATCAGAAGCCTCGGGGCATTCTTCAAAACAGATTTCCTTCTCTTTTTCCTGACCACAAAACTCTTTTGCTTGCCAAGTCCTAGAAACAATCTAGATGTACTTTTTAGTCGCTTCTTTGAGCTCTTCCCAATTCCAGGGAAACCAAAGAGTTTCTTTGTAGGTTCTGGTGCAGTCACAGGTGAAACCTCATCCTTCTTTTTTGCCTTTTTTTTTGTTCCTTCTGCTTCAGGTTTAGATTTGGATTTATGGGCATCTTTTGATTTCTTTTTTCCCTTCTTATCTTCTTCACTTTCTTCATTTTCCTCATCCTCCTCATCCTCTTCGTCTTCTTCATCTTCCTCCTCATCTGATGCAGCACGTTTTGATTTGGACTTTCCCTTTCCTGCTTTGCCTTTAGCGCCAGCCTTTCCATGCTTGCGTGTGTCCTCTTCTGATTCTTCATCCCTTTCTTCATCACTTAGCTCTTCATCCTCAATTGGCTCTGCATCTGACCCCTCTTCCGATTCACTAACCACTTTCGCCCCCTTTCCTTTGTCCTTTCCTTTCTTCCCATCATCTTTTCCTTTACCTTTGGGTTCTTCTTTTCCTTTTTTCTTATCATCCTTTCCTCCCTTCTTGTCATCTTTAGCTGCCTTTTTGTCATCCTTCCCTTTTTTTTCTTCCTCTTTGCCTTTGCTTTTTTCCGGCTCGGCTTTCCCTCCTTTTTTGGCCGCTGACTTTGAGTCACCCTTTTTGCCTGGCATTTTGTCCTTTTTCTATTTAGCAGTTTCACAAAAAGAAAGGTAAATTAAAATGTCAGTATATATATATATGTCAACTATACCTAAATACATTTCACTGTATTTAATTAAAATGGGCCTCATTTATCAAGCAGGATACTGAAATTGTTAACAGGATCGCTTATTTAAGATCTGTGGTATTTATGAAAATTCAGTTAGTTCAGAATAATGTTCATAAGCTATGAGAACTCTTGAGTTTGTTTAAAATTTCACAGAAGGAAACTCACTAATGTGAACCTCAATAAGCTTCAAATCATATAATTAACGAGTTACTGCAATTTTACTTTATACAGGTTACTCTCTAAAATTTAAATCTTGTTTCATTTAAATATGAAAATTTCAGAGACTGTTCCTGTTGCAAACGAACGGAGTATGGCATGGCCATGCGCATGAGTCAGTATGTCACATGATGTCACACTGTCAACAGCAGGACCTGTGTTACACAAGATTTTGTGACAAGGTGCACATGCGCATTTACAATTTTACTATGGACCTCAAACTTGAGCAGAGACATCAACTTCTGTATCACACTCAGGAAGCGACCCTTGAAATGCTTCAGCAAGTCGACGGCAAAGAAGCGATTGGTGACCCTCATGATATCAGCAACTTCCTTGAAGGTGACACAATTTGCACAATTTCTTTTCAAGGGTTGTGCTCTTGGAGGGTTGCCCTGACCTCTTGTTATCCTCCAGAGTGATGTTATAAATTGAATATTATACAATAATCAGCATTAGTGAAAATTTTATAAATGTTTACAAATGAGGCCCATTATATAAAAGGGCTCTTATCTTTCTTACAATAAGATAAAAAGGCATAAAAATTCAGTTTCCTAAACAGCTTTTCTTACCTTAGGATGTGCTCACACTCATTAAGGAGGGGTGATGTGAACTGTCTGGATTGTAATTGTATAAATGTCTGTCCTCATGGTTCCTCTTCTCAGACCGAAAAGAGTTGCACGGGCGACGCGTGATCCTCTAGCGGTGCGAGTTCCCTATAACTCTCTGTTCCCACTCATCCACACATCCTGTCCTTTTATCGATTGCTCGAGATGCAGAGGCTCCGCTGCAAAGAGCATAAACTGGACATGACTAGTTCCTGGGTTTGACCGGATCTGTTCGGTTTGACCGTTCATGAGTGACTAAGCGAGGGGTTGAAGTAACTCTGTCAGAGGATCTGTGTCAGTGTTTGTGCTGTTGTGGGACTGTAGAAGGAGCATTAATTTGTCAGGTCTTCTTGCCTTGATGTAACTTTAGCTCAGGTCTCATTCCAACATGAATAATGTAGGCGCAGAGAGACAGAGTAAGAGCGAGAGACAGAGAGAGATGGATTCACATCAATCTCAAAACCAAACACTATGTTAATACTTCACCCAGGTTTAGAGTGCTCCTGTGTAGCACTTAGAATTAAACGTGATGGGCGGTAATGAATGCGAATCGACTGCGAATCAAAACTCAAGTTGTAGCTATTGAAGTTTTCCCGAGTCTGAATCTTGAGAACTGATCAATTACACTCTTTTTTTTCTCAGAACTTTCACGTCTGTTATTACATGGCTTTGCGAAGGCGTAAATCTTCAGCAGCTTGAAAATATTATGATCTACTGAATTATTGCCAGGATTTCCTGCTGGTGCTAAAGGAAGGTTGCCTGACCAAGCTGAAATCTTTTAACCGAGGCTGGTAATTAATGGGTGGTTGATTAGCAGGAGATGAACGATTTTTAAATGGAATCTATCCATAAAAGAATCAGGAGTAATTAAAAATAGCGCTATAAGGGTGTAACTATAGAAGACACAGGCTTGATGTAACCTATTATCTCAGATGTACTTTAGGTCAGGAGCTGCATGCAGACTTGCTCCAGTTTGGTGATTAAAAATGTAGCGATTCTTCTCTGGTTGGCCTAAGAGTAAAGAGGAGCTTTGCAATTTGTTTTAATGAGTGTGTTTCTGTGTCAAAGAGAGCCTGGGTTTTTGGTTTTAAATAATTAAAATAGTTTAAAGAGTTTCTTGAAATTAAAGGTAGGGTTATTGTTACACTGTGTAAGGAAGAACACACGACAGGGCATGCTGTTGTAGGAAAATAATCCAACCAGCTGGGGGATTATTTTCTTGAATCATGTCATTCCTCCTATAAAACAGTGATTTGCAAATGATTATGACTTTTCATTGATTAAAAAAATAACTATTTTTATCCATTTATAGTTACTTTTAAGGTTGTGGAAGGTCGGGAAGTCAGTTCCTGTGCTCAATGATGTTATAGCAGCTATAAACAGTCATTCCCTCAACAGCCTCTCTTTTTTTTCTGTCTTGACATTAAAAAAATAAATGCAGCTTGTCGTTTTTTTGTTACCAGGAAACCAAAGCGTAAACATCCCCTTTAATCAACCGTTATACGTTTTTCTGCTTTCGCCTGTGAATGAGCTTGTTGCTATAGAAACATCATTTTCCTGCTACCTTCAGAGATACTGTTTGAGACCTGCGCTGTCATATAAATATCAGTGATCGTATGTATGTTGGCATGAGTGTGTAAGCTGCTTGACCTCCATTTCCTTTATCATTTCTCTCTGTAAAGGTGTAGATATCCGGTTGCCAGATCCTCATCTAGCTCCTCCTGCGTGTAAGTCAATCCCGTCATTACCATGCATGATGCGCAGGTAGGAAGTGGTTGCCGTGTCACAGGTAATCATGGAAAATAACCTTCTGACCTCCGATAAGGGTGACAATGGGCTCAGTGGTCAGAGTTCATTTGCTTTGGAGCTCAAGAGACGGATTAATCTAGAAAGAGTCTGAACATGACTTATACACTGATAAACTTGTGAATATCGCTGAAGTAACACGGATTAAATGTACAAATGAAAAGACTGAAAGTGAAGCGGAGTGAACTGGTAAAAAGAGTCTCATAAATAATTCAGCTTCAGATTTTATGGAAGGAGTCTCCAGTGTCAGCGCTTAAACATCAGCGAGAGGAATAAAAACACTTTAGAATGGGAGGTTATTAGAAAATAATGCATTTTGGTGAAGTAACAATGAATCTGCTTCACCATTGATTATTTTCCTGAAACCGCATGTGTTTTATTACTTGCATTATGGCATACAGGCGCTACTGATGATGAGGTAAAACAGTTTCACAGGATTTCTTAGAAGAACATCTTTATCTGAAAGTCATCCAAGGCAATTCTGAGAATTTTATATTATTTTAAGAGTTTGAAATAGCGAAAAAAAAATCCCAGTTTGACCCACTTGCTTTGACCTTTTCCCACAGAGTGATTGGTAGATTGTAAATCAACCCATAGCGCCATCTGCTGTGTGAGAGAAACTTTACAAGGGGTGGAAAAAGTCACGTGACTCAGATTAGTCGTATTTCTCTGTGAAAAGTAACGATATTTATACAAACCTATGTTCTGTATTTATTTATTTTTGGCAGTAAATTTCCTCCATATGGAAGTTTAAGGGGTTGAAACAATTCCTGTGAATGAAAATTTTTTACTTTTTCTGTTTTGCAGAGGGACTTCAGTGAAAAACATGATAAAAAAGGAAAGACATGCTCATCTTTATTTCCTGCTTACACCATTAAAGATGAAGAGGAGTTTAAAAGCTCGGAGAGGACACGCAAAAGTGTTGTCTCAGTATATATATATAGGAACTAACTTCTGATAGAGCCAAAGCCAGGATTCAAGCAGTTTTCAAAAAAAGTGACTGTCATTCACAAACAAACAAACAAACAAACAAATAAATAAAACACTGATGTGCTATGTGCAGATGTTTCTGCAGCTGTATTTTATATTCATCATGTACTTGTATTTGTGTACATGTTTTGTGTTATATATAGTGACCAGTATTTTATCTTGTGTTTGAAAATAAAGCTCATAATGCGCATTTAGCTGGACTTTTATTGTGAAATTGCTAATTTGCCGGATGCGACCTTGCCGGAAGTCCTTGTTTGGGCCTGGTTTAAAAAAAAAAAAGCTAATAAGAAGAATGCTATGCAGTTATTGTTGGGAATATTTGCAATAAATAAATAAAATAAATAAAAAATGAAACAAAATACTGAATTAAAATAACAAATCTTTCCAAATGGTTGGAAATCATCTTAAAAATGCTTATACGTGTATGTGTTTTAATCTGCAAATGATTATAAGAATTTTTACAAACGTTCATTAATTTTAGAAGTATGTTGCATTGAATTAATAACACATGATAGTTGCATTATTTATTATTATTAAAATGTTAGTATACATTTTTTGATTACATTTATATTATTACACTTTCATCATTTAAAATATATTTTAAAACAAACAAACAAACAAACAAACAAACAAATAAATAGCTAGATAAATAAATAAACGCGACTCCTTATTTTAATTTTAAACAGAAATGTGACGTTGCCCGGTCGCGCGCGCTTTGGGTCGTGCACGCGCACGGGGCTGCGCAGATCCCGAGCGCAGACAGAGAGAGCGCGTGAGGAGGAGGAGGAGGATGGTGATGATGATGATGAACGGGACGGGCTCGTACGGAGCGGGCCGAACCGGGGCGGAATTCGACCCCATCACCTTCGCCAAAAGACCGCAGACCATCTTACGATTCCTGGCCTGGGTAAAAACCACACCGGATATCCGTTTCTTTATTTATTTACCTTTACCTACTTTTCTTTTCTGCGTGTCTGAGAGGAGCTCATTAGCTTACTGAGCACAAGGGCTCTAATAATAATAATGATGATAATAATAATAATAATAATACTAATACTAATAATAATAATAGTAGCGTTTATTAGGCTTGTGTGTTTGTACGTAGGATGCTGTTATAGTGGAGATGACGTCACATGTTGCCGTGGAAACGCAGCGCTCCATTTTAACGAGTGTCGTTAATTAGCTGAAAAAATATATAATATAATAAAATGAATTATTGATCAAACATGTCCACTAAAAAGGTTATGAATAATACTAATAATAATAATAATAATAATTATTATTAAGAATGTTTCTGTACTTTTACTACTAATAATAGCAACATATGGTTATATATAACGTATAATGCACAAATGTAATAATAACACTAATAATACTACTTAAAGTAATAAATATAGTAATAATATAATAATGTAAAAATGTACATGTGCACCTGTTATGGTTTACAGTGTAGTGGGATAATAAATGGTCAGTTCAGTGCTTTTTATTAATACAACTACTAGTAATAATAATAATAATGTGTTATGAGTACAGAATAGTGATTGGTCTTTATATACATATAAATTCTGCATTTGTAAATTCTGCACTCTTTCTGGCACAGTAATTTTGTAGAAGTGACTTAAAGGTGAGTAAAATTCGAGCCTGTAGTTTCTCTCAGCATGAAGCTTCAGTGGAGCAATGAAAACTCCTGATGTATCATGAAATGTTATCGAGTATTGTTAGGACATCTAATATCACATGTCTAATATCCCTCTCCAGTGTCAACGCTGAGGGCAGAGCAGAGCGCACACCCTGGATGATGGACAAAGCAGGAGATCAGCCTGAATACTCAGAGAGCGAGAGAGAGAGACAGAGAGAGAGAGAGGGAGAGAGAGAGACAGAGAGAGAGAGAGAGGGAGAGAGAGAGAGAGAGAGAGAGAGAGAGAGAGAGAGAGAGAGAGACAGAGAGAGAGAGA
>JAQQZX010000010.1:14147263-14159763 GCA_030068355.1 Notoglanidium maculatum | reverse complement strand
ATGTAATCCGGCGCATTAAGCTAGCCTCGAGCTCTCTCTTATTCCACTAGGGGGCAGAATCGAGCAATAACCTCAGGGCCGTAACCTCAGCTACTGACGAAGTGATCTCATGATCTGGAACGATGAATCGGTTTTAAAATGAAACGATTGTAAAGAATCGACTCAACAATCCTTATCGATTTTTATGGAAAGACGACAAAAATTGGTGCGTAAAAAATTGTCCAAATTTTGAACCGATGTATTAACAGATTAGCGAGAGACGACCTGGCTGCAAAGCTGCTACTCATAAAACACTACTTCTTCAATCCCTGATTAACCGTAGCCCTCAGATTCCACGTTACGTGACGATCGGAGGATTCGGAATCGTATCGTAGATTCAGTGGCATCATCAAGTATTAAGAATCAACTGTTAACTGTTAAGAACTGTTAAGAATCATAAACGTATCGTACATGTCGTTATCTTCATGGTTTCTCGCCGATGTTTTGCGTGCGCAGCTGCAGTAAACGTGGTTCGTGTTTACACATGTGACGTCTCTCACAGTTTCCCCCTCTCGCAGATTTTCTCCATGGTGGTGTTCGGCTCGATAGTAAACGAAGGCTACGTGAACATGGGCAGTGAGCGCCTGCACTGCGTGTTTAACAAAAACGAAGACGCCTGCAATTACGGCATCATTATAGGCGTGCTGGCGTTTTTAGCCAGCCTCTGCTTCCTGGCCCTAGACGTGTACTTCCCTCAGATCAGCAGCGTGAAGGACCGCAAGAGAGCCGTGCTCCTGGAGATTGGCTTTTCAGGTGAACATATATGCAACAAACACTTACTGTGTACACACTTCCGAGAGCATGTGTGGCTAAATACTCACACAGCTCGATACAATACGTGAATGATTTGTTTGTCAAGACGTCATCCACGTATTTACTTGCGTATTTATCGCCCTCACCTTTGCAGGACTTTGGGCGTTTCTCTGGTTTGTTGGATTTTGCTTCCTGGCCAATCAGTGGAGTCGCACCTCGCCTAAAGAACTGCCGTTGGAGCAGGCTTCAGACGCGGCGCGGGCCGCCATCGCCTTCTCCTTCTTCTCCATTCTCACCTGGGTAAGACAAGCGGGGAAAAACACACGTATACGTGCACGTACAATCGTTTTTGACTGATACATTTGCGTTTCAGGGCTACCTGTGTCTGCTAACCACGCACACGTTTAAAAACATTGCCTTTCTGGAGGACAAACAAAGCCTGCTTTCTAAACCTCCTCCCACACTCGCGCTGGTGTAGATCAGCCTTCACTTTCTAGTGTACTTAACACCGAGCTGACCTCTTCTAACTCTCTAACGCAGTTTAATAACAACTTGCTATAATGTATAACGTATGCTACACAGTTTCTCATTTATTTATATCAAAACGATCCAGGATTGCTTCAGCAGCAGAATCCGGCGTCATTTACATGCAGGTGCGAGATATAGCTATGCTTCTGCACCAATGATTAGCTGTAACTAACGGCCGTGTTTCGCCTACGCAGCTTTATAAGCGGACTCGCTCTACCGGATGTGTATAATCTCAATGCTAAAAACACGATACACACACACCTCCTTACAGAAAACATGATTACACTCTAATAAACGGATTGTGTTCAAGTTTTTGCACTTGAATCAACCTTCTAGAAGTGTTATAAAGCCCTTATGAAAGTTCGGTTCAGTTTAAGTTAGTAATCAATCGTTTTCTGCTTAGCTGCTAGCTTTAATGCTAATGCTAACTCGGTATCTGGGATAAATACATTTGCAAATAATTCCTGAAGCTTTTAAGCGATCACTAACAGGAAGCTTCTTGACATAAGCTAGGCTGCTGTATTTTGGCACAGTTTTACTAAAAATGCTAACGTATTAACATGACTAACGTGAGGAATCTGGCTAGGTGGCGCTGACGGTGTTTGCAGTGCAGAAATTTCTGCTCGGAACCGACATGACGCTCTTCACCTCGGCCGACGCCCCCAAACAGCCGTATCCGTCCAACGACGAAATCCACCAGACCACCGTAGACAAGAGCCCGACGCTGATCGAGACGGTGGAGACACGCCCACCCGGGTACCAGATCCCGCCTGCTTTTTAACCTCTTAGCCAATGAGAAGAGAGGTGGCTTCCTTTGTGGGGTTAGTTCCAGTACTGATTTCAACGCACCCTGGTCGACTTCCTCTTCGCTGAGTCTGGATTAGTGATTCGCTAATCAGTCTTTCAACAGCGGAAACGACGAATTGCGCCAAAAAAATAGCAATATAATATTTCTAAAATATGGTATGTAATTTGTGACATTCAAATTTAGTCTGACCCAGTAAACTACCCGTAGTGCTAGTTTACTGCTGTAATCTAACTAGCATGCTAGCAAACTAGTAACTAATAATGATGACTAGATAGCAAATACGCTATGTAGCACACTTACTAGCTAGTTAAATAACATTAATAAAGGAGCAAACTACTAGCAAGATAGTGTTTGATATGCTGGGTTAACTACTCTATGGTAATTTAGCTCATTTTTAGTTCATGTTTAGTACTTTATTAAGCTATCTAGTAGTTTAGTACTTTATTGGGGTGAGTAACTACACGCACGCGCGTCTTAGCGCCGGGGCGTCGACGAGGTCGCGTTTAAAGCAGCACTGAAATGCACGAGCATTGTAACCTTTCCTTTTTTTCCTTTTTTTCCTTTTTTGTTACAAGGGCTTCATTGTTTAAATCACGTATTAAACATAATGTAACGAAATGAATTCATTTGTAATAATTATTAATAGAATTAATAACGTGAAATGAAGTGCAAATGAGCGGCCCCTTTATTATAATAAGGGTGAGCGACGTCGAGCTGAACCTGAGGGGAAAAAACACAGCATAAGTAGAATAAATATATAAAACTATGTTATTTTGTTTCTTAGACAAAAGTTCCAGGGCAAAAATATTATCAATGATGTACCGATGTGCTCGTTATGCATTTGTTTCTGATTATTTTATTCTATAAATGCTAAAATGAATCATTTTTTTTACTTATTATATTTATTTTTAACAATATCTAACCGTCCAGTGATGCACCTGTACCGCTAATATCACCATATATAGACATGACTACAGTGTGTGTGAGCTGGAGGGGCGGAGCTACGGCCATGTTGCACAACGTGTGTAAAAACAGAGTAGAGGGATGTGATGACGTGAATCGCCAGTTGGTCACGTGTGTGTTCACGCATGACAAAATGACATTCCTGCTGAGAGTCCTAATGAGAGCACCTCCAACTGAGTGTGTGTGTGTGTGTCATCAGTCTTACTGCATGATTAAACAAATAGTAGAAATTCCTACTTCCTGAACATATTGTTTTAGCATTTAGAGAGGAGAAGAAACGTGTTCGGTGAATCTCTGACTGAATAAACACTCTTTCTGCAAGCACCTGTTTTAATTTGTCCGTTCTTAAAGTGTTTCAACATGTCAGGATGACATTTTCGGATCGGCTGCGCGAGATGTAGACGTAATCACGAGTAATGTAATCTTACTTGATCACTAGTTTTACTTTTACTCATGAGAATGATTACCTCAGGAGCAGTAAGCTGTACTCAGGTCACTGTGTTTGTGTTTCTTAACACCACTGCTTGTAATTAATCAGTCTTACTTGTGAGTTTATTAAAGTAATACACCACAAGAGGGCGTTACAGTGAATGAATCACGTGTTCTTATACTTGGCACGCGCCCTCTAGTGGCTCCGTGCTTTTATACCACGGCAAAAACCATGATAAATTCCAGCGTTTATTAAATTATTTATTCCTTTTTTTTTTTTTTCCAATGAACTGTCCTTTTGCCACACAGTGAAATCTGTTAACAAGAAGCTTTGGTTGCTAAGCAACATGAAGATCAGGGTGTCTGTGGATGGCAGTGGCTTTAGCCGAACATTTGGGTTGGATGTCATTTAACTGTTCTTTAAGAATGTGACCACCAGGGGGCATCTAAGCACTAAGAATGGACAAGGGTGCCCAAAAAATTCAAGAAAAAAGAGAACTGTAATATTGTTTTGAAGAAATATTCAAATCTAAGCGTGATTTCACATAATACTCTAATTTTCTTTTAGTATTTTCTCTATTTAGTTTAAATGACATATATATATATATGGAACTATTAGTTGAAGAACTTTTAACTGTCATGTCTAATATTCCCTTTGGGACTCACACAGTTAGTGTTCATGATTGTGTGCTCGTGTGTAACTTTAACAAAATTATAAAACAAATTCTCCTCTGTATCAGTTGCAGCTTATTAACTCTCTCTAACGCGCACAGGCCACGCCTTCAGATTCATGGCCCGGGTAACTCATTAATAAATACGATGTCATCCGAGGTCCCGTGTCTTAGTCTGGAAGTAGCTTTAGAGTTTCGGGACGTTCGCGGAGGTCTGAAGGGATCCGATTAAAATAAAAGGTTTGAGTTAATTGCAGTAAGATTTACTGATGAGGTGGAAGAGTAAAACCCAAGGCTTGAGTAGTGAAAAATGTCACGTCATTTGAAAAAGAAGGATGCAGACTTACAGGAATATTACTACATGGGAAAGTTCTGTGTATTCAGAGTCGGGTTACGCACCTGCATAAAACCTGCTTTAAAACAGGACCAGGACTGAAAAACCGCTTATCTGTCGCTGTCCACTGCAATACGACGCAACAGAGATTAAGCATGAAAATCATTTCAACCGTGATGTTTTATTTACCGTTGACCACCTGACGTGACGTCATGGGCCGAACCTGGCGTTAACATGACCCGCCGAGTCGGAATTCCCAGCAGAGAGGGCGAAGAAATTCCTAGTTCTGAGCTTTAATCGCACGCAGAATAAAGCCGCATTTCCGAAGTAATGAGGTGCTGCGGTGTGAGTCAGACACTAATTCTGATTATGATGGCTGGAGAGTAATTTTCTAAAGCAGCAGCCTCCCCAGGGGCTGTAATAAAGATAAAGTGCTTAAATACAGTTCAGCACATCTAGAATTTCAGGAGAGAAATGATTTTACAGTAAATGACTGTAACTACTCAGGAGGAAAAGTTGAATGAATAGGGCATGATGGAGGAGAATCATAAGCTCCTGGAGCACCAACACGGTGTCTGAATGAAATTCTGTTCAGGTGGGAAAGATCCCAGCTGGCGATGAATACGGTACCGGATACAGGATACTTTACCTCTGAATAAAAAGAAAAATAGAGATCGAATGTTGTTTTCAGGCAAAACGTAAGCAGTTTGAGATAATTAAAGTTCATTTTCACAGGAAAATACAACATTAACTTAATGTTATCCGGTAAAAACAATACCTGAGTACATGAAGAGAACCTGGCTGGCTTCCACATTTCCCATAAGTTCTGTACTTTCACTTTTTCACTTATTTCTCAGCACAAAAATCTCGACGTCAGTCTTCGCACGGACTCCTTCTCCGAGACCGAGCGCGTCCGTAGCAGGCGATATATCTCCGCTCATGCTTCTCTTTCACATTCATTCTGCAAAACACCTCGCCAGTTTTCATGTCTACGTAGTCTGGTACTTAGTTTTTGAAACTAGCTCCTGCCTAGCCCTCTTACTTGTAATGTTTCTGCTATAAATCTTTACAGATTCTTCAGGTAAGTCGTCTCATCGTCCGTGAGCTCAGTGCAGATCATTCAGGTTCAATATGATCTTAAAAGAGTAGGAATTCCTTAGACGTAATGAATTTTCTATCCTATAAATTCTCAGCTTCTGAACGTAAGCGCTAGTTTGCAATTTTAGCCGGTTTAAACAAACCTGTCTTGGTTCCGTCACCCTGATTGTTGGGAAAAGAGCCAGACACGCTTATCAGCGTAATTGTCCTTTCAAGCATCATGAAGCCAGGCTGTTTTTGCAGAGATTCACGTAGATGTTTCATGCTCTTCAGTAAAATTTATTGTCTTTAAAATACAGTCAGTCATCGGATTTCCTCTGTTCGTGCCCTGAATATAACAAGTCCTGATTTCGTGTCATGGAACATCCCGAAAACGCCCCCCTTTCACTCAAACCTGCAATATATTTGGCATGTTTCAACAAAGGTGTACACCAAAATGTCTGTATAGACAGTTTATCACAATTTCAATATCAAAACACAAAAAGAAGTGAAAATGTGCGGGAGGTACGTGACCCTTCATGACCCACTGCTCATTGATTTACAAGCCCTTAAGATTCCACAGAGTTGTCCTTCTACCACGTTAGAGATTTAAAATATGTAAAAATACACGTGAAAACGTCCAAATGAAAGAATAAAATCTTTGCTCCGAAGCCGACGGAAGGGACGACGCTCCTTCCTCCGTCGTTTCCTTCTGCTTTATTTCGTAGTGTTAAGTGTAGAAATGTTTCACCAAAGTGCACACTTTATCATGTAGGTCGTTGGTTTGCTGCTGCGCAATAACAAGAAATATTTATTAAATACAAAACCAGCATGGATGTAATGCAGTACAGCGGGAGAACGGGAGAGCAGCTACAGGTATGGCTTTGGGCTGGGAATCATTATGACATGCTGACAAGCGGCCTGTACGTGCGAAACGTAAACCGCAAGGACACACACACACACACACACAAAAACTAAACCACAAGAGCGAATCAAAAAAAGCAACAACAAAAGAAAATTTGTAAAAAGTACGAAAAGCAAATCAGAAACCACGACAGTAAGATTAAAACATGACGACATCGAAATCAACAATGACACTACAAACACGAAAACAAATCAGAAAACACAGCAACACTAAAAACGCATCCAAAAAAGCCCAGCAAAAAAACCACAAGAACAAAACAACAAGTCAGATAAAAGAAAAAACGACAAAACAGGAAAATCTAAAAATCTAAAAACACTAAAAAAACCTTGCTTGACGTTGTGTTTTGCACGTACAGGCCACGGTACATATTTGATTCCACCTTCACATCTTTACTGGTTAAAATGTTCATCTCTCTGTCATTTAATCTATGGAAAGCAATAATAATAATAATAATAATAATAATAATAAAGCAATAATTTACGCCATGCGTCAGAATGTCTGGCTGGCACGAGGGGAGGAGGCATCAGAAGCGTGTTTGGTGAACGTGTTTCGTAGAAACGGTTAACAACAAAAAACAGTTCCTTGTCAAAAAACATTTGAGTGCGTGCAAAACTCGGGCTTTTTTTTATTTATTATTTTTTTTTATAAAAATATCATAGGTGCTGCATTCAATAGATATCTGAACTCTGTAGAGTCTCGAGTAACTACTCACACCTCCGTACAGTCCTGACGGTCCTGCCATGCAGTGCGGCTGAGATAAAACATTGCTCTGTTTTAGAAAAACGGATCTGACTTTCTCGTCAAAAACATGTTTGGGATCTAGTACCTTCGTCTGCGTTCGTCTCAGATCCGGGTTCCTTAGACCTGCATGTGACGTGGCACAGAAATGAAAATAAAATGCAGAATGGTGGTTTTTGTTTCATTCTTTCATGTACACCCTGTTAATTAATGTGTATAGAAACATTATGTAGAAAAATAAAAGTCTGGAAGGAAGTAGCAGAGATCGTTGGTGCCTCTAGTGAGCGTACGTAGCTAGTACAATTTGCTAAGCTAATCCGAGAACAAAGCTAGCGCCAGGCCGGGCGCGTGGCATCTAAACCAAACAAATCATTTCCACACTGGTTGACTAGCTCGCTTTAGGAGTTATATATAGCTACTACCGTGTATCGTCGGAACTAAAGACCACGCCCACTCGTCACGGGCTTGTGTGAACGTAGGGCAGGAAGCTACCGTGAGCTTCGTTAGAACAAATATCCAGCTGCACAATGTCAGTTTTTATATTCTCAAATCTCTAATCAATATGATTAGGGAAACAAACAAACAAACAAACAAACAAACAAATAATTGCATAACTCATTTTCACCCTACTGTTACTGTGTGTTTTTTCATTTTTCTTTTTTTTTTAGAATTCCTAGATTAAAGGTGCACATTAGCATCAAATGTTTTGGTCTGAATCCTCATCATCCTGACCAACCCATAACAATAAGCCACGCCCATAAAGGGTCCATAGCCCTCCGATCAGGCGTCGATTGGGACACGGTGTGATGATTGGTCCTCGTTTGAAACGCGATTGTTCGACTGCTCGAATGGGATGGATAGATGGATGGATAAATGAGGTTGTGGGAGGGGCTTAGCGACTAGCAGAGAATCAGGAAGATCCAAAGACTCCTGGAGCAACATGGAGTCAAATGACGGTGCCCGCCTTTTCAGAACCGCGCCGCTCTGAGGAGTTTCCGAGAAAACGGGCGGGTCCGTGGAAGGCGAAACGCAAGGTGGACTCGTTTTGTGCTTCCTGCGCAACAGAGTTGCTTCTGTTTCTTGCGTTTTAAAGGGCGCGCTCTTCTTCTGTGGCTGGTTTGACCACGCCCCATGGGTCGAGTCCATGCTGTTGTACTTCCTAAGGTCACTTCCTGTACTATTACTTCGCTGTGATTGGCTTTCCGAACATAAAGTGCCCGCGACATGTGGAGATAAAGTGTGGCTACGGCGGAGGAGCCGGACACCGGAGTCTTTTCTCTGGAAGGACGATAGGATTTGTCTGATTTCTTCGTCCGAGGTGTGTGTGTTCGCCGCGCGTGTGTGCGTGTACATGTCCGGTTGTGTGTGTGTAGATCTGCGTGACGGGATGCTGCGCTGGCTGTACACGCGTCTGCTTGTGTGGACGCTGGCTGTCCGACTGCGGCTCATAGGAGGCGTGGCTCGAGGCGAACAAGGGGCGGAGCCTCCGGTCAGAGGAACGCTGGGAACTTGGAGAGAATCGGAGTGGTGCAGGAATAAGTTGTCCATCGATCCGGGGTTGGCGGAATCCACAGAGTCGCTCTTTATCGCCTCCTATGGTGCGAAATGCGTACCGTTAAACACGTCACACTCATCACACCGATTCACACGTGTACCGTGACGCACTACCTGTCTTTGGAGCATCCTGAGAGACTTTTGTGTGGTCACATGATGCGGTGGGAGGGGCTCTAAATGAGAGGTCGGAGGCTCTGGAACCTGCAGCAGGGATTCCCATTCACACAACTCCGACTTCACCGAGAGAGACGAGCCTGAGCATGAGAGAAGCCTATAAGTATACTTTATCTGATTTTTTACGTAAACAAAAGAACATGTTTTCGAAAATTAAAATCATTAGTGATAGTGATAAGAATAATTTTTAAAATGAATGGTATTTGTCTAACAATGATAGTAAACTGATATTTATTTCTAAGTGACATTTTTGTATAACAAAATGTAAAAAGATAATCTGACATATAAGTATATATTTCTACTATTAATACTTACATTACTACTTCTAATAATAAAAATCTGACTTATTTAAAACCACTATTTAAAAATGAAAATAAACCAACATAATACTACTACTAATACTAAGTGATGGGTGGAGTGATGATGTGACCTGTAACTGTATTGTGATCGAAGGTCTGCTGTTTGCAGAAGCGCTGATCTCTGGGTTTGTGCCCAGGTTTCGGGTAAAACATGTAGCTGTCGTTGGGTAAAGACAGCATCCTCGATATGCACGGCCTCCCGACTGAGAGCAGGTTCCTGTCCTGAAGGTCGTCACCCTGGAAATGGAACCCTTCAGCGTCAGATTAATGTTGTGTTTGGTTCAGAATACAGAGATATTACCGGGATATGACCATTACAAATGGTCCATTTACCAAATTTTTTTTTTGCCGTATTATCTTGGTCCCAGTCATGGTAATACGGCCTCACACACACACACACATACACACACACACACACACACACACACACACACACACACACACACACACGCGCGCGCGGTCATACACACCTAGGAGCAATTGAACACCCCTGAAACCTTTGAGATGTTGTATGTTACGTATGAGTGCTCCAGCACAGCAGGTGGCGCTGTTAAAATTTCATGACAATTTCCGTAACTACTGCAAGAAGATTGCTAAATACTGAAGGCACAAATACTGGCAACGCCAAAGTTGTTGGACGTATTTTTCCTTGTTGGTTTTTAACACTATCGTGCGAAATTATTGATCAGAGCAACAAACTGCTGACACTCTGCAAGGAAATGCCACCTCGAATAAAAAGAATAACAGAAACCTGTGCATTTTTCAAACTCATTTTTTACAAACACAAAAGTGTGCTTCCATAAAAATGACAGATTGCGTAGTTGTCTAATACTGAGTACATTAGCGGAGTTGTTTTACATTTTTATTTAATAAGTTGAAAATAAGATATTTGTTTCGCGTTGTTTTGGTTTTTATTGCACTTCTCTCGGAGCTCTGTGCACGGCTGAGAAATGGCGGCGTTTAGACCGACCGGTTTCAGAAGTCGTTCCAAACCCTCAGACGTGGCCTCGGCGCGGTGTTTCCCGAGGCTCGGATGTTTTTAGGAGATGCGAGGGACCCCCAGGGGAAGAGATTATCACCTGTTTGAGCGCAGGAGACCCCGTAACCTCTCCAGCCGAGACGGCGGCATTTTGCCACCGATTTCCCTGCAGCTCCGCCTCCAGCTCCGCCTCCATCTCGGCCTCCTCGCAGGCATCCTTGTTGCTGTCCTCTAAGTGCTTCATGAGCACGGCGACCACCACGTTCACCAGGACGAACTGCGCCACCAGGACGAACGTCACGAAATACAGCGGGGAAACCAGCGGCAGGTAACTCAAGCAGCGATCTCCGCTCTTACACTCCCTCAGCGTGTCCTTTATCACACACACACACGCTAAATCCATTAATCATGCTGTCTGCAGTGGCCCTAATAATCCTGTGACATTTCAGGAAACATAAATGGCACAATGTGTTAACTCTCTCGCTCTCTGTGTGTGTGTGATGACTCGGTGTGTGTATCAACGTGTTAACCTTCATGATTCCATTCCAGTTGTCCCCAGTCGAGACTCGGAACAGGGTGAGGAATGCCATGCCGAAGTTCTCAAACGTGGCGTGACGACTCAGGCCTTCACACGGGTTCTCCTCGGAGCATTCTGTACAAGACAGGACACGTGACGACTTTATTTCATGATCATGCCTTAATAATGTATTCTATATATGGCCTTGGATGAAAAGTCCAAACAACTTCACTGTAACCTTTTCATCAAACTGTGGATTTTGTAAAAACGTCAGTTTAAAATCGACTGCAAGAGGTGACGACGCAACACCATTAAAGAAAAGTGCATTAGTGCAATCTGTGCATTAACTGACTGGAATGAACTTCCTGCTGATTTAAGAGATTTGAAAACAGTTGGTTTGTTCCCAGAAAAAAAGAAGAACAGTTGCTGGGAAAAGAAATCAGAAGTGCCAACATGACATTCAGTCCTATAGTGCTTACATTTACATAAATGTAGTGTTGGGGTTCATCATCATCATCATAAGTGCTGATGTGCATTAATGTGTAGCGTCGCTGATAAATAAATAAATAAACAAATAAAGACAGGACGATGACAAAATAACAACTGAACATCTTTTCCACTACGAAACTTTCTGTGCTTGACTTGATTTTGCTAGTTTATATATATATATATATAGTATACCGTATACAGAACATAGACTCCAGATTATGTTCAGCTCATTTTGCCCTGAGGGTAAAAAGTGAAAATGAGCAGACTGAGTGATAAACAAGCCCTGTTTCTATCCCCGCTGTTTGTATCGTGTATAACCTGTATAACCTCCTGGAGTTAAAATAAAATGGGTATTGCTAATACATTAGCATCGGTATGGCTAGATTACCAGCAGCCACTGATCAGCACGCTGCGTACGTTTCCCTGTCAGAAAGGACGTTAAAGTAGAACCTTTTAAAAAGAACCGCTTCTTTGCAGAAAACAGAGAATTATGGAATCACCGCTGCTAATATTTTTCTTGGGGAAAGTAAAGAACTGACCGAGTTTTCCAAACAGCTCCACTCCCAGAGCAGCGTAGATGAAGAACAGCAGCATGAAAAGAAGCCCCAGGTTTCCAACCTAGAAAAAAAAACACACAACAACATAGCAGAAATACTCCTAGGAGTACTGTATGTGTGAGCTATAGTAAGAAAGAAAATGGTATGGGTTCACACACACACACACACACACACACACACGCACACACACACACACACACACTCACACACACACACACAGTCACTAGGGGATGCACAGAATAGTCGACTACTCAAGCAGGCAAACAAACTGCAAGATTTTTTATTTTCTTTTGCTTTAATGGAACATTAAAGTTGACATATTATACCCCGTTTCTAAAGGGTGACCCAGTTCCCTGAGGTCTTAATGAAATATCTGTGATGTGCTTTGGTCAAAATACCACAAGGGTAATAACCACAGCTCCTTCTCACCCTGTTAAACAGCCCTGTTCAGAACAGCCCTGTTTGAGCACCTGTTCCTTTAAATGACAATGAGGCTCTGCTCACCCCACCCTCCCATGCTCACCCTGCTCACCCCACCCCCCACTACTCACCCTGCTCAGCCCACCCTCCCATGCTCACCCTGCTCACCCCACCCCCCACTGCTCA
>JAQQZX010000010.1:14122211-14134979 GCA_030068355.1 Notoglanidium maculatum | reverse complement strand
ACACTCTCTCTTACACACACATGCAAACACACCTGTTGGTCCACAGCCACTGCATCTAATCCATCATACATGATGTTGACCCAGCCGTCTTTGGATGACAGGACAAACAATGACATCAAGGCCTGTGCAAAACAACCCAAAACAAAATAAAACAGAAGGTGATGAATAAACATCAGTTTCTGCAGCTGGAGTGTCAAATTATTTCTTTGAATTCATTCAGATAAATTATTAAATGTATTTGCTGGTTGAGCTTGTAAATCAGAATTTGCAGCTGTTATAGAGTCCTTGATTCTGATTGGTTGGAAGGTGTTAATTTTCTATAACAATGGTTCTACTACGTTTTTGTTTCCATAGTAACGACTCTGACAAGGAGAGGCTTATGGGCGGAGTCTCCAGGGTCAGCACTTTGTAACATTAGCACAGAGAACGGCTTTGTGGTTTATAGTGGTTATAAAGTAATACATAAATACTAAACATAACACATGTTTATAGCTGTATTATCATTATTTAATAAATAAAAACTCAAACATTAGCAAATTGCTGTGGTATAAGAGGAATAAAACACTCAAGGACATGCTGTTAAAGGAAAGGGATCAACTTCAGGGTGGTAACAGAAACTCCGCTTTATCATCGGTGATTATTTTCCTGTAAGAGTGTGACGGAGATACCTGACCCAAGTTGTCAAAGTTGTATTTCCTGCGAACCCAGCGGTATTTCGCCTGCATACACTCGGACTTGTTGGTGATGTTTCTGGTGTCGAAGCCTTCGCAGTGATAAAACTTTCCCTTAAAGAGCTGAGAAGGAAAAACAGGGCAACATCAAGAAGAAAAATCTTTTTAAAAAAATGTAAAAAATTGACATCCTCACTATTTACAATTGTTTTTCAGGAAAACATTCAACTTTAAGGCTTTATCAAAGTGTCTTTGGGGAACTGAGGACCTTTCAGAGAAGTGAGGACTTTTGGGGGAGTGAGGACATTTTTTGGGGGAATTGAGGACATTTTGGGGGAGAGAAGACCTTTGATTTGATCTGATAAGTGCTGGATAATAAAATGTGTGTGTGTGTGTTTATTTTTACCTGGACTCCCAGTATTCCAAACACGATGAAGAACGCACAGCAGATCAGCACGATATTCCCAATCGGCCGAAGCGACGTTATTAACGTTTCAACCACCAGCTTTAACCCAGGAGCCCTACTTATCACTCTAACACAAACACACACACACCAATACTGTCAATTGCAGTAAGTAGAGCTCCATGGACAGTGAAGACTTTACTTAACTAAAAACGTCTGAGACAGGAACGTGTCATCCATCTTTGCTAGTCATACAGGATAGCAGAGTTAATTTATGCTGCACAGATGACTACTGGTCTGATTGCGTGTGTGACATTCATGGCTAATTCCCTCCCACCAGGCAGCTCTCCCCAGTTGTCTGACAGCTACCAGCCTGGGGGGGGGTGGAAGCTAAAATGTGCATCACCTGAGACACGTTGAGCCAAACAACCGCATCTTGCTGCGTCACAGAGCAGCGTAACACCCTCGGAGAAAAGCGCTATCCGGCCTCAGCATACATGAGTTCACAGAAACCCACCACTGGCTAATGTCACTAAGATCGACAGGGAACAGAGCGACACACAGCCAAGGATAGCTACGGCATTGTCAGAATTCGAACTGATCTCCTGACGACGGTGCACCAGACCAATTAACTACATCATTACAAATGATATTTATAGTGATAATACTTATTCACATAAAACCTTGTCAGCTGGCTTGTCAGTGAGATTCTATTTCAGAAAAACTCCAGGTGTTCACACGCACCTGAGTGGTCTGAGTGTTCTGAGAAGACGCAAGACTCGCAAAATTCCCAAAATGCGGTTTCCTCCAGATGAGGCCAGAGATACTAAGATGTCCACGATAGACACAAACACCAGCAGCCCATCTAGAACGTTCCAGCTGCTTTGTAGATACGAGCCTGGACCGACGTACAGCCCCATGGCCACCACCTAGCACAGGGATGTGTAACCAGGTTAGTTGTTCACTTCACTACCATCATCATGCTTTTTTTGTTTTAATATGTAAATACTATATATTTCATTTACCTTGACAGTCATCTCAGCTACAAAGATAACAGTAAAGATGTAGTTAGACACACTGAGAAAGACACGTTCCTGTAAGTAAAAAAGAAAAAAAAAGAGAAGAATTTGGCAATGTGCATTGAATTCTGGATTCTGATTGGTCAAAAGGTGTAAAGTTTCTATCACAGCAGCTCTAACAACAGTTCAGCTACAAATCACAGGTTTATTCATTTATTATGCATTATTTCTAAGGTTTATAATGCCACATAAATGGATTGAAAAAGTGTGTAATTGTTGCTGTGGTGACGTTATCTATGAGGAGACGTTTATTGAACGTTTATATAAGGAGTCTCCAGTGACAGCATTGTGTAACTGTCACAAAAAAAAAAAAACGATAAAGATGACAGCACACCTCGCCTGTGAGGTATCTCGGAGGAGCGCTGGGGCGCTTTATGCAGTTTGCATGTTAAACTCAACTTGAAACAGGAATGATAAACTGTTTAAGAAAGCATGGCATTCTTCTCTCCAGTGGTTCCCTTTCCAACACCTCCCCAAGTGGCTTTGAAATTAATATGCTAATATTGTTGATGAGAAGGGAACAGTGAATAAAATCCCCACCCAAATCCCAACACTGCGACTCGGCTACGAGAGGTTCCCAGAAAAGAAATGCCGCAGTATGCTTATGAACCATGCCAACACCATCCATAAAATATATAGGTTTTAGTACCTTAATTGGCTTTATTTTAGGCACCTGAATTAGATCTGCAATCTAATTTCATTAAGTATCTATCGATCTGTTTGCTAATCGTCCATAAAATAACGGCATGACCTGTCCAGTCGTATCACACAACACCATACATTTTAAATTCAGAAACGAAAACGTTTGTTGCCTCTATTGATTGACCAACGATAAAAAAGTTGCTATTTGACACATATAAGCCAATGTTTTGTTGATTTGCTCAACTTCCTAGATGTTGTACAATTCTGATGCTACCCCCATTTAGCTGAATAGAGTTATAATTGCCCCTAGTGGTCAAAAACAGAACTGCAACAAGTGCTAATTGAGGCTTGTTGTGGCAGAATCATCAAAAAAAACGAGTGGACGCTGAATAGCCTGTACCCTGCCGACACTCAATTGGGTTATCTCTCGTGTGATGTCCTGCAACACCTAAATCTACCCTCACAAGCCACCAGGCTGAAGGATCTCCATTGGGCCTGTCCGGATAAACATCACAATGAACACAATTAGAATTTTCACAATATTTATGTATTTAACGGCAAAAAAGTGACGTTCTGATGGATTGCTAGATGTGCGCTGCAGTTTCACTCACCATGCTGTGCGGCTGGATGTCGGGTCTCTCCAGTGCGATGGTGATGCAGTTGAGGAAGATGAAGACCAGCACGATGTGATCAAACATCCTGTGAGTGATGACCTTCTGACAACGCACACGGAACCTGCACACAAAGATGGAGAGACGTGATAGCAGGTTAAATGTGTGAAGCTGCATAGTGCTCCAAATGGCTAGACCTGTATTTGTATTTATACCCAGCATGGTCGCGTCCTAAACCTCTCCAGATGGACAAATGTCAGCAAATCTGTCCCTGACAGCTCCTCGGCCTCGGCTACATCCATCCACTTCATAATAAATAGACAGGCGAGTCAGATATGCCCAAAATATAAACTAATTAGTCGCCTAATGTAAGCCACGTGACCCTGACCAGGCAGGTGCTAAACTTTAATGTTTAAGAGCGTGGCCTTTGTTTGTCCCATGAGCTTCATAAACCAGCATTAAAGGACATCTTTTCATTTTTGCATCCCAACGGTCTTGACTAGACGCCCCGTGAACCTTTCTCGCAAGATAAAAATGAATAATCCTCCTATTCCTGCCCGTATTTGCATCTGTTTGGGACCAATGATCTGTTAATTCCAAATAATATATTCATCTTCGCTTTCTTCCTGAACTTTTCTTTTTTCCTCTTATACTCACTTATTTTGAGGTGAGAACACATACAGTGACCAGTCCTCGTGGTCTCGGCACCACTGAGGCTTGTACGGCTCCAACATCCTTTTCAGAATAACACACCAGCTCTACAAAGATGAATAAAAAAGAAAAAGAAATCAGTATTAACCCTCGGAGGTCTACGCCTACGTTCCCCCTGTGGATACCTAAGTTTAACATTCAATAAAAATAAAATATTTCAGATATGTACATGGTGTTTCAGAACATTTTCCAGCATGTTGAATAAATAAGCTAAATCAATAAAAATGCTAAAGCAGATATCCGTCTTCTGTCTCAAATAAACAAGAAAACTTGTTAGTAATTCAGAAAGCATAAATACTGCATGTGGATTTGCGGTCGGCTCTTTGCGAGCAGACGTGAAGTAAGTTTTAAAGTCTCAACGCCATCAATACATAGGATGGAAGACGTCGCGGATCTCAGCGGGTTAAAATACATTGTGATGAGCTACAACTGCGAGAGAGAGAATTACAAAGCGAGACAGATGGAAAGAGACAGAGTTATGGCCGCACGCTAGATCTACCAAACACACACTGCGTCTATTGTCACGCAGCATAAATTAGGAATATGATTCTGGCTGAAAATCTGCCAGTGCAGGGGTGTTTATGACTCCATTTCTCTCCTGAAGTTTCCACCTTTCAAAACAGCCAAAATAAATAGGCTAATTAATCTAACGACTTACTAAACACAATGGCCAGAGGAAGTCTTGTGGGCGTGGCCTGTTCATGAGAAACGGTAGCTAGTTAAACAGAAGTTAAATTACTCAAATAAATAAAGCAAATTCATAAATGAAGGCAGAGAAGATCAGGACAAGAGTAATTAAATATGTTGTGAAAGTGCTCGGGGATTTACAGGCTGAGTGGCGTTTATCAGCATTTGCACATTTGGATGATATGAAAACATTGACACAAATCGGTAACACGGTTTCAATTCATCATCGTCTAATAGTGTAGAGAGGACAATGGCTAACGTGAGAACCTGACTCCGACCTCTTCCGGTTCCTCTTCCTGCTCGTGTGACGTCTCTCGCTGCGTGGCGTAGGGAGAGGAAGGAAACGAGCCGTCCAATCTGCCGTTGCATTCTCCGTAGAGGTGTGGCATGGGCGGGACTTGCAGGAGTTCTGGCAAATCGAACGACTCAAGATGCGAAACCCTGCTCAAGCTGCCTGTCCTGCTGGACTTTTCCTCCTCGGATCGGTCGTCTTCAAAACTGTCCCGGTCTTCGCCCGACAGTAGCGACTCATGCTCTCCTGACTGGCCACGCCTCTTTAAGCTGGGGGCGTGTCCCAGGCTGTTCCAACTGGAGCGGCGACTCCCCCATAGACTGGACTGGACAAAAAAGGGTGAAATATTCATATTGCTGCTATGGATTGTGGAAAAACTGAACCTATCATTATGTGTGCGTCTCACCATCGACTTTTGGTCATGGTGCTCGTAGGAGGCGTTGCTGCTGCGCAGTGACTGGTTGTCGACGTGAGACACTTCAGTTCTGGGCGTGGCCGTAGTGTAGGCTTGGTACGGCGGCATGGAGGCTCTGGGCTCCAAGTGGCCGTTAGAAATGGGCAGGAGTGTCTGCACTTTCACCTCCGAGCCTGGGGGTCAGAATCACATAATGTACACGTGCATGTAGACACCAAAATATTTTTAATCTGATAATTGTAAGCGCAAAGGTCGACAACATCCGTACCTGAGCTTAACAGCTCTCTCAACCTGTCCTCGTCGTCAAAGTCGGATGAGAATGCATCATCATCGCTTTCTGACCTGCTAGCATCGCCCTGAGAGACAGACAGACAGACAGACAGACAGACAGAAAAATGAAGTGCAATTACTGGGAAAATAAAAGCATCAGCAATATCCATCCTACCCGACGACATCATATCCACTTTGCTGAGACAGATATGAATTTTGTTCAGACTTAAGGCGCCTTAAACGAATGTGTAATTATTTAATTAGCAGAGTGTAATTAATCCCATCGCTTTAAATTAGACTAATGGAACACTACTGCAGTATCGCAAAATGACAATCTTAGAGATGTCTGCCAAAAAAATTTAGGAAGAGGAATAAAGCTGAGTGAGGATCTGCATCCTTGCCATTTCTTTTGTGTGTGTGTGTGTGTGTGTGTGTAGGCTTTTGCATTGTGTAGAATAGAAGAAAGGAAGATGAAAGACACAGAAGGGAAATAAGACCACAAAGGGATTTCCGGTATGGGACACCACAGCTGTGGCATTGCACAAAAAAATAAAACCTCACACACTCCTACATGCATAAACATGCAAACTGGCATGGATCCAATTTCTGCATTCTCATGGGAATGCGTGTCCCTCTCCTCTTTTAAAGGAATAATGAAGTCGGGGAAAGAACTAGGACGAGTGTATTAATTTCCACTTCCTCTCTCCATCACCTTCACTGTCCTCTCGTCTCCGTTAATCCCCGTCTCTCCTCGTTGTGTTTCCACCCGTACAATCTCTCTCACCTGTCCTATTATCTGTTCCACCTCTCCTTTCCTTCCTTCCTTTTATTTTTTCATCCTCATCTCCTTATCTTCTCCTCTTCTTTCTTTCTATCCTGTCCTTTCCTTTCATTATTCCACCTTCTTCTCTCCATTTTCTTATCAGGAACAGAAAATACGGACTGAAGAAGGAACCAGTGTTTGTTCCTTCGCTTTCCGACGAAAAGATGGTGATCACTGAGAGACTTCTGATAGGAGTGGAGTATATTGCTGCATGAACACTTATTTAAAGAAATTTTTTTTTCATGCTCATTATTATTCAGCGAACAGAATAGCACTTGATCCAGCACGGACCGTCACTGTGCGTTTCAGTTGTTTATATTGTGACAGTCGAGGTCATGAAATCCTGAGTATGTGTTGAGTTGTAACAGCAGTGGTGTGACCTTTGACCTCTTACCTCAGCCTGGAAGCCTTCCACCAAAATGGCCACCAGCAGGTTGAAGAGGACGTAATTGCCGAAGGTCATGAGAGCAACAAAGTAAAGCGCCGCCCATGGAGAGGTGGAGGCCATGCCGTTATACAGCACCACATTCCAGTCCTCCTGCGTTAATATCTGAAAACGACACGGTGTGGATGGAGTGAGAGAGAGTCATAATTAGAGACAGAAAGAGAGAGAGAGAGACAGACAGGGAGAGAGTGTGAGGCAGACAGGGAGAGAGTGTGAGACAGACAGGGAGAGAGTGTGAGGCAGACAGGGAGAGAGTGTGAGACAGACAGGGAGAGAGTGTGAGACAGACAGAGAGACAGGGAGAGAGTGAGATGGACAGAGAGACAGGGAGAGAGTGAGACAGACAGGGAGAGAGAGTGAGACAGACAGGGAGACAGGGAGAGACTGAGACAGACAGAGAGACAGGCAAAGAGTGAGACAGACAGGGAGAGAGAGTGAGACAGACAGAGAGACAGGGAAAGAGTGAGACAGCAGAGAGACATACAGACAGGGAGAGAGAGTGAGACAGACAGGGAGACAGACAGAGAGTGAGACAGACAGGGAGAGAGAGAGATAGACAGGGAGAGAGTGAGACAGACAGAGAGACAGAGAGAGTGAGACAGACAGAGAGACAGACAGACAGGGAGACAGACAGGGTGAGAGAGTGAGACAGACAGGGAGACAGACAGGGAGAGAGAGTCAGACAGACAGGGAGACAGACAGGGAGAGAGAGTGAGACAGACAGGGAGACAGAGAGTGAGACAGACAGGAAGAGAGTGAGACAGACAGGGAGAGAGTGAGACAGACAGAGAGTGAGACAGACAGGCAGAGAGTGAGACAGACAGGCAGAGAGTGAGGCAGAAAGGGAGAGAGTGAGACAGACAGGCAGAGAGTGAGACAGGGAGAGAGTGAGACAGACAGGGAGGTGGTGTCTTGTTTCTCTGCCAGCAGAAGTAAAGGACACACTGCGCTGTAGGAGGAAACGCTCTCCTAATCACTGCTGCTCTCGCAGTTCACTTCCACCTCTAATTACTCTGTCAGTCCACAAATTACATTTCTTTACTCATCCCTTACTTCCTCTTTTGTTTTTTCCCCTCTTTATTTTTCACTAATGAAGCGCAGTAGATGGTGTCGCTAGCTCCTCTCAGGCTACGTTTAAGAAGAGTGAAGCAGAGGAACCTGTGACTTTTAAAAGGCTGCTGAATTATTGTGAACATTTTGTCAGGAAGTGCAGTTGTTCTTTCTTTTGTTTCTTTTTCTTTCGTTCTCTCTGCAGCCAGAGGACACTTACTGCATCTGTATTGTGTTAGAGCGCTCCTGAGTCTTTTATTAGTCACCCGTCTCCTCGCTGCTTCCTGTTTTCCTTCTGCTCCTATTCTGCTTATCATTACTGGTTCCTTTTTCCCCCAAATTTTCACCAGCGAGCCAATGATGTCCGAGTGTTGTTTATTCTTTTTTAATAATATTTATTTATATAATGTGTAGTAATAGGAAGAGAATACTTTATTTATGTAGCACCTCATACTTTAAAATTCAGGTTAAAGTGCAGAAAACAGAACAAAGTCATAGAAATACTACAAGATATAGCCAAGCGCAATCCGCTAGAAGCTAGAAATGTCTGCCAAAAGCTGATTGGTCGATGGTGGTCATTAACCTTGATGTTAATTATTTAGCTAGCTTTGTTCCTACAATTTGTTATTTCGCTCAAATTGTCTTGATTGCTAAAGTATATACGGAGCACACAAGCTATCGGTCCTTTGAACCTTTTTTCATTCTGTTGTACGTGATGCAGAAATGAAGACGTGTAGCACTCAGATATAACGCTAACACTTTCAAAGAGTTATTCTACTGCTGGTTCGCTGTATTGATTCCTTATCCAGGAGAACATAACGGCAATAAACGAGAAAACGCACAGGGTAAAAAAAGGGTTCAGAAAATATCCGCCTACTTGTGGGCGGAGCCTGATTCTCATTGGTCCCGACTTTCTCACAAGAAGTTTAATCAGTTAAAATACAAAAAATATGCAAATCTGTACGTCTCAGCGACATTTCTTCAACACTGCTGACAGGAATGTTGATATTTTTCAGTTCTGCGTGATAACGAGGCTGAAAATAAAAAAAATAAAACAAATAAACAAATATATGCCTCGTTTTTTTCACCCAGTAAACAGCTCACTGTACAACAGCAAAATTCTTGCTGAGATATTGAGCGACTGATACACAGCTCCCCCCCTCACACACACACACACACACACACACACGGCTGCCTGCTTTACTGCACACAGCACTGAAATATTTGTTTATAGAAGAAGCCAGGAGTCTGTCTGTTGTCTTTCGTCTGTTTAACTTCACCTTTATCCCTACACCGAGAAGCGCCTTCCTGTTCCTCACTCGTTAAACACTCAGCCAAAACGCTCCTTCCCCCCCCCCCCCCCCATGTGGTTTTACATATTTATTCACACAAAGCTTCCTGTCCAGCCAGATTTGGGTTAAAAAGAACAGTATATTCTGCTTACTTTGTGTATTTTGCTAGCACACACACACACACACACACAAACCAATCCACAGAGAGAGATTAGGGAAATTACAGTGCAGCAGAAAAACTGACCTCCATGTTGTCCCTCGGAGCCTGAAGTTAATACAGACCCATATCAGCGTTTACGCGAGCGTCACCCCCGGTGACCTCATCAAGTGAGCAATATTGCAGGTAGACGATGACGCCAGGTCTGGTGTAAGTGTTTTTTTTGACAAACCTAGGATAACAATCAGTCTAGCACTGTAACGCACCGTAACAGGCGTTACACCTCGGAGCCTGCAGGGGGCGCCCTACACTACAGCGCTTCTACTGTTACTACTATACTGATTACACGACTGCTCTCGTCATCACTTCTTCGTATTCTTCGCTACACCGCGAGGCCTTGTTCCGTGTAAATTCTGAGCCTTTGCGATTTAGCTCTAAACGGATAAAAGCTACTGTGAAAAATAGTTATATACGGCATACATTTTAGTGATATCTTCTCTAACACTGCTGATGACGTGTGTGAAATGGATCAGCTGAAATGGTGTGTAAGCCACAGATGAGTTCCCTTTAAAGCACACACACACACTTTGATACAATCTTTCTATTACTGAACACTGACAGCTGAGATGGAACTCTTACAGACGAAGTGGCCATTTTAAATGTCTTTATGAAACCCGACTGAGAGAGCTCTTTAGAAGTTCTCAGACTGTCCTAGTCTCAGCATCTAGAACGCACTGAGAGAGCAGTGAGAGGACGTGACGCCGACCTGGAACACGGTGACGATGGCCCAAAGCAGCGAGTCGAAGTTCTTCCTGTCTGAGATGGTGTCCCCGTTCTCCAGACGCAGCGTGAACTTACACCCGAACAGATGCATGCCCAGAATACTGCAGAGACAAGGAGAGAGAGAGAGAGAGAGATAGCATGGATTAACCCTCGAAGTAAAACAGACTGTACTGGGCACACTCCATTCATCTATGAATTGTGAATGAATAAATTGTTGGAATTTTAATTTTATAATATTAAATATTGATTATAATATTAAATACAGATTCACACACACACACACACACACACACACACAATTTGAAGTTCAAAGATAAGAAAGATTAAACACAGATACGAATAGCAGCCCTTCAGTTTAGGCCACGCCCACCTCATGTTTAAATCCAGATCCAGATAGTGATAGTGTCACTCTGTTGTGTCCCACTAATTTACACACTCTCTCACTCTGAGTAAATAAATAAACTGTACAAACTCAACCATGGGATTATTAGAAACACGCATTAATGCTGTATACAATCAAATAAAGTGTTTTAATCTGACAAAATAAGATTAGTGAGCACAAAGCCGCTTTCCTTCGGCGTTTATTAAAGCGGTGATGTTTATAACGCTCCAGTGAGAGAGAGAGAGAGAGAGAGAGAGAGAGAGAGAGAGAGAGCGCACAGTGTGTGTTAAAGAACATCTAAAGACTTTCTGACAATCTGTCAAGGACGCAAACACAACAGGCTCTATAAAGTCATGATCAAACCCAGAGAGAGAGAGACAGATGGAGAGTCAGAGAGAAAGATAGATAATCAGACAGACAACCAGACAGACAGGTCTGTTCTCAGGAATAAACAGACTTGCAGTGATCAGTGATTGGGCCAGGTCTGTGCACGTAATGATTTCCTGTTTAAGTGTTTATGGTCATTAACTTCCACTGTCACTTAAACCAAACCACACACACACCCACACACACACACACACACACACACACACACACGCACCTGAAGATGAAGATGAAGAGCATGAGCAGCATGCAGAAGGTGGCCACATTGTCCATGGTCTTCATCAGGACCACGAGTTGTCTGCGCAGGGCTGGCAGGAAGCGGACCAACTTTAGGACCCTGAGGAGACGGAATGTGCGCAGGACGGATAATCCTCCATCCGCTTGTCCAATGAGTTCCCACACACTGCAGGGGATGGACAGGAAAGGGTTAAACAGTAACAGAGTTAAACCTGTATACTGATGTTCCATCACATGAAGTGTAACTATAAATGGATAAAAAAGTAGGACCAAGAAATCCACACAAGTAAAGTTTTCTGCTCGCTTTAGTCTCTTTGGTAGCTAGCAAGGTCCGGGGCCAAAGTTTTCCCATCATCCTCTAATCTCGTTTGTGAAGATGATATAATATATAATGAAATTTTGTGTATTAAATTAGAAAACAGTCCAAAATAGAAGACTTTTGGATCACAGCGAACGTATTAGGCAAGAATACAGCAATTTATTATTTCAACAAGGACATTTCTCAGCATCAGTAATAAGAGCTAATGAATAACAGGATGCTAATGAGCACAGAGCGATTAAACTGCAGGGTTACAAGAGGAATTAAAGCTGGAGGAAAAGTGGAAAGCGTGCCTGATGATGACGATGATCAAGTCGAAGATGTTGTAAGGGTTGCTGATGTAGCCGAGCGGACCGCAGGCCAGCAGCTTCAGCACCATCTCCAGGGCAAAGAGGCTGGTGAAGACGATATTACTGATCTCCAGCACATCTGTCAACTCAGCGGGCTGCAGAACACACACACACACACACACACGCACGGACAGACAGAAGGGAAAAGAGGAAGAAAAAAACCACACAAGACCGGGGGGGGGGAAGAAGTCAGAGACTTTCCTATTGAGATTTATTAATTCAGCTACAAGAACATACACAGATGGATGGATGGATGAGGATTGATGAATGTATGAATGTATGGATGGATGGATGAGGATTGATGAATGTATGGATGGATGGATGAGGATTGATGAATGGATGGATGGACAGGGATGGAGGTGTGAACAGAAGAACAGTAATGAAGCGTGGAGAGGCACAGAGCACTCAGACAGAGAGGCTGGGTTTTATTGGAGCTTTTCCCGTAAACGTCATTAGAGTGCAGAGCCGGAGACAGGAAACACAACCCAGCTAACAACATCAGCTGCGCAACTCCACACTCGCATAACTACGGACTGGTCCAACACCGCGTGCACACACACACACACACACACACACACACGCCATCTAAACGAGCTCCGGTACACACTCCTTACCTGGCCTTTACTAATCGCCTGAGGAAATCACAGCGCTAGAAGGTGAAAAACTCACGACGGGACGTGCCGTCACGGGAAAATAATCAGCTGCGGTCTGCTAACGGCACGTCCTCTTCATCACACCATCAGGATGTTTATGATGTTACCATAG
>JAQQZX010000010.1:14103515-14118614 GCA_030068355.1 Notoglanidium maculatum | reverse complement strand
CAACTGGAGTAATCCATATTATGTCAACAACCGCTCAACTAAGTAAAGAGAAACAACAGTCCATCATTACTTTAAGATATGAAGAGACTTTTAAGTAATAAAAATAAAGAAAAAAAACATTGAATTAGAAGGGGTGTCTAAACTTTTGACTGGTAGTGAAGATGAATAGATGCATGGATGGGTAGATGGATAGATCGGTAAGGATTGATGGGTAGATGGATGGATGGAGGGATGGATGGATTGATGGATGGGTGGATGGATGGATGGGTGGATGGATGGATTGACAAACGGATGGATGGATGGATGGATGAATGGGTAAGGATGGCTGAACAGATGGATGGATGGAGGGATGGATGGATGGATGGGTGGATGGATGGATTGACGAACGGATGGATGGATGGATGGATGGATGGATGGGTTGATGGATGGATTGACGTACGGATGGATGGATGGATGGATGGATGGATGGATGGATGGATGGATGGATGGGTGGATGGGTAAGGATGGATGAACAGATGGGTGGATGGATGGATGGGTGGATGGGTAAGGATGGATGAATAGATGGGTGGATGGATGGATGGGTGGATGGGTAAGGATGGATGAATAGATGGGTGGATGGGTGGATGGGTAAGGATGGATGAATAGATGGGTGGATGAATAGATGGGTGGATGGATGGATGGGTGGATGGGTAAGGAATGATGAATGGATGGATGAACGGATGGATGGATGGGTGGACGGGTGGATGGGTGGACGGGTAAGGATGGATGAACAGATGGGTGGATGGATGGACGGGTGGATGGGGACTGGCGTGTGAACAGAAGAACAGGAGTAAAGCGTGATGAAGCACAGAGCACCCAGACAGAGAGGTTGGGTTTTATCGGAGCTTTTCCTGTAATCATCCAGAGCAGAACCGGAGTCAGGAAACAGAACACAGCTAACAAAATCAGCTCCACAACTCCACACTCACATAACAACAGACCCGCCCAACACCGCATACACGCACACGTCATCTAAACGTGTGTGTAAGGAGCACCGGTACACTCTCCTAACGTGGCCTTTACTAATCACGTGACGAAAAAACTGTAATCGTGAGGGAATAACTGCACTAGGAGGTGAATAACACACTACGGGACACCACTTCATCACACCACCATGATGTTGATTACGTTACCATGGAAACCATAACGTATTTGTAGCCAGAACCAGGAACACCTCCTGACCAATCACTCACAGATGCTATTACGAGACCACTTAAGTAATCGTTTCTCTTTTATTTTCTTTGCTTCCATACATGAACAGGTGGAACCAATCAGGTGAACGAGGACAGGAAGCCATGACCATATAAGGAAAGTGGGGAACAAAAGGGACTGTTCGTTTATCTCACCATGCAACTCTTGCATATTAATAAACCAAAATCATTGATATGCAAAGGAGGGAACGACACCTTTTCACACACACACACACACACACACACACACACACACACACACACACGTGCGCGCGAGCACTTTCCAGCGTGACACCTCATTCATGTTTTTGTCTGCCGCTTCACAAAGCGCACGCTGACCCCTGTTATTACAGCCGTCTGGTGTAATGCAAATAATAATTTTCCCGGAGAGATAGTGAGTGTGTGAATGGGCTCCGGCCTCAAGCAAAACACCTTCCACACACACACACACACACACACACACACACACACACACACAATCATGAATCACACAGTGGAGGTTATATTTTGTTTACAGTGAATCCAAAGTATTACAGTATTACAGTATTGTTCTGTACTCCGATTGGTCGGAATGGTACACTGATTCCTTTTCTATAACAGCATCTCTGACAGAGACATACAGTATGGCAGGTTTATATTTATATTCATGCTGAACTCTTTTATTTATTAACTGATAGAACTTTTGTTAGCAGCAAAAAAAAAAAATCCACCAGATGTTTCCTGCACCTGCACAAAATGCAGCCGGAATTTTAGACTCGATGTTTCACGATGTTAGTCCGATATTTCATATTTTGGGGATTTCTTGCGTGTACAGACCTCCTGAGGTAATAGCTTAATCAGGCTGGACTCTGACTCAATATAAAACAAACTATAACAAACTGTAAATCGATTGCTGCTGATGTACGCAAACGTCTGTTAGCCTTCAGCTGAACGCGCCGTGACATCATCATTTAAAAGATTTAGATCAAATTTCATGTTAATTATTCTCTCAGGTCACGAAAGTGCAACGGCCCCTCCGTCACGTCCGCTACAATTTGCTCTGATTGGAGCAGGGGTCTCATGAACTGATCTTTCTGCAGATCACTAGCCAGACGGTGTGTGTGTGTGTGTGTGTGTGTGTGTGTGTGTGTGTGTGTCTTTATAGGACAGCGTCTGACTCCAATTAACCTGTGCGTAGACTTTGCCTAAAATAAAAACAGTATGAGCGCAGAACCATATGAAGGCCGTGCATCAGCGAAACACGAACTGTGTGTTGACATGAAGACTCGTGATTGGTTGATTCCTTTCATCTCTGAAAAGGATTGTGGGTATTGCAGTAAGTGTCGGGTACAAAACATTCATGATTATGAGTACTGTTTAGTGCAGGACAGCTATGAAAACGACAAAAGAATACAGAAGGTGGTACCGTATTACACAGAAGTAGGCGTACAGCACGCAGTTCAACTCTTATTTCCATTTAGCCACGCCCACAAAACTTGTTAAGGCTCAAAAAGAAAAGAAAAGCTCAGCGAGTGACAAATAATGCAGCTCAGCCACACGTCTGGAGCACGTTAGCCGAGCGAGACGCAGCTGACAAAATCCAGCAGGATGCAGACAGGAAGCGTGTCCACCGTGAGGAATAACCGAGTGACAGGATCTGTACACAAGTCCAAATGAAAGGATTCACTGAGGGGGAAAAAAAAACCACAGGACGTAGATAATGAATAAAACGCTTAGCGATGCGCCGCTACAGGAAACTAATCAATGATGTGAGTATTATTTGTAGCGAAACCGCAAAACGTTTCTGCCTCGGCTTCACCTCCGACACTGGAGACTCCTTCCGTAAAAATAAACGTGATCCCCTTACGTTCGCCAAGAACGAGCCGTCACTATAGAAACGAGAACGCTCCTGATAAACGACTGTGTACTCGCGGTGTATAAATATATGCATTAAATCAGCACTGACTCGTGCGCTGTGTATAAATACTTTTGTTTCGTTTACTCCACAGCTCTCCTAGCCGAAACCTCACGGTGCCACGCTGAGAAGGTCTCGGCTCGTCTCCAGGCTTCCTCCTCGCGCTCGGTAATTTTTCCTTGCCACTGATTCTTTCCACTTGCTCATTAAGGGTCTGGCCTTTATCAAGCTGCTTTGGAACAAAAAAAAAAAGAAAAAAAAAGTGCGACAGAGACTGAACAGAAGAGAAAAAATTAAAGTGCTGCACAAACATTAACAAGGTGAATGAATTCATTTTCGGGTTCTTACGAGACTTCAGCCGATGTGACGGAGTGGAAATACAACATGGAATTGTGTCTGGAATTACGTTCTTACGAAGAGGAAACTGGTATCGGAAATCTTTAAACCATACCCAGCTTTATGGTTACCAGGATGCTAGGAAATATCAGCTTGACCCGGTTTAAACCTTTAAAAATACAAAAGCAGGTCAGCTTGACCAATCACGGTTGAGAATTCAAAGCACAATGAAATCTTTAACGACCTCGAGTGAGCATGTCACGTCTCTACAAACGGAATGTAATGTAATGCGCTGGATCAAGTGCTATTCTGTAAGCTTGGAGAGTGGAAGCCATGTTGTGTGACATGACAAGTTGCGTTTTTTTGGTTTAATCACCTTATAATGTGTGTGTGTGTGTGTGTTACCTGTTCATGGTACTCCACTCCCATGCTGAGAGTGTTGATGAGGATCGCGATCATGATGCCTCTGTTGAAGTATTTGCTGTCCACGATCCTCCTCAGCACGCCTCTCACACAGCGCACACACACTCCGAGGAAGCTTTCCGTCTTCGGCTTCTCGCCGAAATTCTTCTCACATTCCCAGCTGGTTTTTTTCACCTCCGTGTCGCTGTCTTTCTCCGTGTCCGAGTCACAGACGGAGTTGGAGCTGAGCGTGTCGGCCTCGCGGGCAGGAACCGGGCATGTGGGAAGCTCGCACGGGGCCGGTCTGCTGCCAGCTTCCGTACACACACTCGAACACACACCTGCATGGGGAAAACGGAAAGGAAAAGATATGTCGCCAGTTCGAAATATTTTAGATCTTTTAAAGAAATATTTCAGGTTTAATTTCCGACTTTTAGCTTATTGAACTGTGGTTTTTTTTATGCGTTAAAAGGCTTAAGACGTCTATAAATAACCCTGATCACAATATTACACATTGATTCTTGGACAATTTAACATAAAAATGTTTTAAAAATTCTTAAATAATTTAATTTTTGTCATCACCTGTGTTAAATATACAATCCCCCCCCTATGGTGTATATAATAAATGAACTTTTTCCCTAGTTTTGTTCCTTCCTATTGGTAAGATTTTCCTTTTAAAAATTAGTTTTGGGTTTTGATTTCTGGAATTCTACTTTTTAGGCAAATGAGGTCTCCTGGGGAAACGCAACTAAATAAGGCAGACTGGTTTATTCACAGAGCTGCGTATTGGTCGATGCTTTAAGGCTGAAATAATGACCACCTGGGCTCTGAGGTAAAGCCGGGCGGCGTTAACGCGGTTAACCAGGATTGCAAAGTGACTGGGCAGCGGAAAAGGATTAGCGTGGGACGTCTATGTGCTCTATATTCATTTTCATTTGGATTTAATTTAGAATTATTGGAGCAGAGGAAATCTTCGTTAGTCTCCAAACCCCCGGGGAAACGGACGCTTAATGTTTAATTAGCTCGGAGATTCCGAATTCTCCGTTTCCTCTGTTCTCACGTCGGACGAATACGTGTGTCTGCCCGCATACATTAATGATGTAACCTGAATATAAATATGTTCCTTCGTCAGAGCCTACACGAATACAGATCCAGATGCGGACAGCACATGGAGCAAGACTCCACGCAGTAGTATGGAATTTACCTAGAATTTCTTTTCTCGTGTGTGTGTGTGTGTGTGTGTGTGTGTGTGTTCTCACCGTGCTGAGTTTTGTTGTTGGTGCTCTTGGTCTTGAGGGCACTTGTGCAGCTGGGGTGAACACGTGTGTGTGAGAAGAAGGCCAGGGGCAGGATGGTGGGGTAGTTGACGCCGATGCCCTTGAGGCTGTGCACGGTCAGAGGGAACGACGAGGCGTATTTGGGAAGGCGTTTATCTCCACTGAGAAGCACCGCCTTCATTTCTGGGACGTCCGTGCCGTTTCCCACGCGGCGATGATGATGATGATGATGAGGATGAAAGAGGCGTCGGGTCAGCTCGATCTTCTCCTTATTGCTCCAGTGTCCGTTGGCCCCGCCCACGGCGGCGGACTCACCGAGGTTAGCGCTCTTGCTCCACACGCTGTGATAAAAATGAACGACGTGGCGAAATAACTTGCGTAAAAGATGAACAAGGTAATTCAGGATTTCTTCATAGCAAGAGCCGGGCTCGGCCAAGCTGGCCAGCGTGGACTCGTTGCTCCGGAAGCGAGCTCGCTGCTCACGCATCAGCTGGTTCTCACGCTGCTTGGTTTCCGAAAACTGCGTGGCGATGACCACCAGGCACAGATTGATCATGAAGAAGGAGCCCACCTGAAGCAAAACAACACTTGGGTTAGAAGCTGCTTATTGGAGCGATGGAAATAAAAATGTAACCCAGATACCAACCTGCCTTACAGCGGAGAATAAAAGCGCGAAGCGTACAAATCCACACCAAGAAAGCAGAATACAATGCAATCGTATAAAATCTAAACATCAATAAAATCAAGACACCTTTTCCAGAAGTATGACATCGCAGAGAGGCAACATATTACACTGCTAACGTTCGGAGAAGAAATACCTAATCTCTCAAGGATAGAGTATCAGAATACATGCAAATATTTTGAGATTAAAAGGTTTCAAGGAGAAAGAAATAAAGTTTTAGAAATATATGGTAATATTTCCACTAAACATTTCTAATATTTCAAGGATTAAGTCGGAAACGTGCTGGAAAAAAGTGATTTCACGATAAAAATGTGAAAATCTCAAGCAGAATGTAGTAAAGTTATGTCAAAGACTTGGGCATTAAAAATAAAAGCAAATGTTTGAGATTAAACTGGTAATATTTTAAGACGCACAGTACCGTATTTTATAATTACTGCGGCGGAGCTTTATTGACCTCCAGCGTGTTTTAGGAGCTACGGTGAAGCTGATCAGTAAGGTTTAGGCTGTGAAATGAAGCGTCACTCGCACTTTCTGCGCTCATGAGGCTGCGGGAGAATCGCTGCGATGATACTTACGATGATGAGGAAGATGAAATAGATGAAGTTGTAAAAGGAGTGCGCGTCCATGACGTAGTACATGATGTCCACCCAGCCTTCTAGCGTGATCACCTGAAGACAAGAAGGGAGTGGAGCGTTACTTCCTGGCTGAATCTCTGAGAGTGTCGTAAAACACGCTACGTAAGGAATAAAACACGCGCTGGAGCGCTTTAAATAATCAATGGTGATGCGATGAAGCGTTTTATTCCTCCAACAATCGGTCAATTCGTCGACAAACACGTCATGTTTTTAGCTACGTTCAAGACTTCCTGTTCTCGCTTACGTTATAGCAGCTGTAAACAGTCCTGCCTCGCTTTGCTTGTCACCAGAAAATGTGCACTGGAGGTAAAGCTTTAATTAGACAAGAACCTCACCATGTTAATGATTTTTTAAAAACCCAAAACGCTTTTTTTCTGGCTCGTATGCATGATTAGGTGTTTTCGAGAAATACTCTGTTTTAATTAGAAAAAACGGTGGAAGAAAAAGTCTTTGTCGCACGCTAGCCAAAAGCACGAGGTCGATAATTAGCTTGAAGCAAACTTGCTAAAGAATGAAAAATGTCAGACGGGCTAATCGGATTACTCGGAGCCTCATAAATGGTTTTCACCTGTGCGCGCAGGTTACTCGGGAACGTGATGGATGTCTCGGCTTTAGCCGACACGATTAGTAGCGAACATGACGAGCGCTTGATTTTCCGAGACGGGGGCGATGTTTATCGATGCCAATTCTGTTGCCACCCCTTCGTTCGTCTACAATGAAACTGAGTGTCTCTTGGCTGTAAAACGATGATGCGCAAGTCAAAATCACACTCAGCAAAAATCGAGCCAAATCTCTCACACTTACCTAATGAAGCCACGGAGCTCCAGCTTCCTTCAGTTTTAACCCTCAACCTAAATGTGTTTCTCAAAAAAGTTTGCTCAAAAGCAAAATAATATAGCTCCGGAATTATTGGCACCCTTGGTGAAATCATTTTGCGTGGAATTTTAATTGACACATTTGTTGACATTCCTGAGTCTTCTCCAGAGCGAGGAAAATGTTCCGAATCGCCCGGTGTCATTCTTTCCATTTTGAGTTTTCATCACTGAAGCGTTTCTGTATGAATTAGTGCATGATTCGGTTCACATTCCTGCCGGAATATCCACGTTATAACTCCCTAGCCTGGGCGTTTAGGGGAAAAACAGTCGTGATTAGGTTCTTCTTTTCAGGCCAGGTCCAATTTGCATGTTGAAAAATGTCTCTGTTGTTGTCTCCTTCTCAGTTATGAGTTTCAGCAGTGAAAGTGAACTCCAGACATTTAAGTTTGGTGTCTAATTGCAGACTCCGAAATGCTTCTTTAAACCTTCAGCCTTGATCCTGGGAGAAATTTATGCCTTTTTCCAATTCTGTAACCTTGTTATTTATCACCCTGACAGAAGAATTGGATAATTTCAATCTTTATAGCCGTTGCCTGATTTATGAGAGTCAACACGCTTATTTGTTATTTGTTTATTCTGTAATATCCCCCACGATGATGACAGATTGAGGGAAGTCGATCTCTGCGTCACCTCTGTTCATACCCCAGTCGAACAGGAAGTCATGGATGCCTGCTTTATGAGTTCCTAAACATTTGAAAAATAGGAACAAGGGCTAATTACATTTTCTGCTTAAGAATTATTAGGGGTGCCAATAATTGTGAGTAAATTAATTTTAATTAAGGGTTGGATTTTCAGTGGGACATAGAAGCAAATTTACCATTTTTCCTAACGGATTTGTGACAAATTTTTACCAAGGGTGCCAATAATTCCGCTTTACCCCATGCTAAATTAATTGGAAAAAGTTCTTTGTAAGATAATTAACAATTGACTGATTTGACCTCGTTAAAAAAACCTCGTTAAAAAAAAATCAGCAATAAACGGAATACCTGAAAGATGGCGATCCAGGCGTATCCGATGTTGTCGAAGTTGATGGCGCCGTTGTGCGGATTGTGTTCGCTCGCTCTGCAGTTGTTGTACAAGGAGTTCCAGTTCACACACCCCCTATGGGCGGAGTCTAGAGGAGCGGGCTCCGTGACATCACTAGCGTTTAGCTCGCAGTAAGCCTTGCCCACTTTCCGAGGCGGCACGTCGGAGCAGCGCAGCATTCCGTTCTCACGGTTGGTCGAACAGATGAAGGCGATGTCGTCGGAGTCTTCAGGTCTGTAGTAAGAGCTCAGAGATGGAGAGAGGTTGTACATCCTAGACGAAGAGGAAGAGAAAAACAGACGTTCGTTTATTCAGAAGCTCACGTCGACATTTACGCGGAGAAAGTCCAACAGGCTAATAAATAAACGTGTGGATTGCCATATTTCTGGTGTTCTATTTCTTTCTTGCTTTTAAACCAGAAGAAAAAAAACCAGGGGATAGAAAATACGGACTGAATCGGGAAGTATTTTTCGGGAGCAATTTAACTATTTAACCAAATGGCTTCCACACTCATTATTCTGCAGATTGTAGAACAGCACTTGATCCAGCGCATGCTATTATTCTGCATTTGATTTCATTTGAATAAAATAGCGACGCCCGGGCTTTGAATATCAGAATGAAATCCGCACTTAGTCGTTAGTTTTTATGACGCACTTAAAGCTGCTTTTGCTTCGTAGACTCTGGGTTCACACGTGTCACTGCAATTACTTTACACTTCTCTAACCGAAGCCTGAAACATTAATGAGAGAGAATAAGAGCAACAGAGCGATGCTGTGGAGCCGGTTAGGAGAAGATAACACCCGGTCCTCTCTTACCTCTCAGAGGCGTGGCTCTTAAAGCTCCGCATTTCGCCGCACGAGAGTTTCAAATATATGAAAAATTGATGGTTCTCTTTCTCTCTCTGTCGCTCCCTCTGTTTAGCGGGGTGCGGGTAGCACCGTGTGCTCACAGAGAACAGAAAGATCAAAAGGTGTGATTGCGTTTTAGTCAAGTTAATAACGCCGCTCGTCAAACGTGCGAAACGGTAACACGAGAAATTTAGCGAAACGCCTGTTAGCCTCGCCTCGCCGGGCCTCCGTTTCACATCCATTCAGTGGAGGAAACCTGTAGCGGTGTGATGTTCTACACACGCACTAATACACCATCTAGCTAAGTTAGAAAAGCTAAAGTACTAAAACCTGGCACTTATCACTAGACACTGTTGTTAACTTGTGTTTTAAGCTAATTGTCATTTAGCATTAAAGATACTTTAGATAAAGTGAATTTAGCTTTAACTAGAGTACAGCTTTCTTGATTAGCGGCCTGTACCCCCCGAGGAACTGTGGCTTTGTAGTTGATGAACATCTAAAGCAGAGCGACTGAATCGCGTGTGGTCTGGAAGCGGGGTGTTTGATGTATAATCCGACTCACGGTCCACTGGGACGTTCCCAATTTATCTGCATTGCATGAAAACCTTGATATCTGCTGGGATTGATTGTTTTCTCCGAGCTGGTGACTGCCTTTACAGTCAGCGCTGTACTCCTGTGAGCGAGATGACAACATGTTGTCTTTTAAAAGACATTAAATCAATTGGCGGCTGGTTTAGCAGCGCCTTAGATGTCATGCTCACAGATGTCCTCTGTGCTTGCAGCGCTAAAACACTCCATGGATGACCTCTTTTGGTCATTTATATAATCTTGCTATTGCTACACCAAGAAGCTTTAATTCCCATCAAACCCTTTGTAGACTTGGACAATGGACTGTATCTCAAAGACGTTTTATCCCCAAATAGGCTATAACGTTTAACTCTTAAACTCTTTAACAAAACACACGTAATCGTTTATATATTTATATCGTGAACCAATTTTGCCAGTTGAACCATTTTCAAACAGAGTGATTCAATCAGAGTGATTCAACTGGTTCTCTCATGCCAAGTGAATCAATTATGCCAAGTGAATTATTTTCAGTGATTCAACGAAAGTGATTCAATCGATTCACTCATGCCAAGTGAATCAATTATGCCAGGTGAATTATTTCCAAACAAATTGATCCAACATTGATTGCTTGACTCATAGTGAAGGCTTATGTAAGGAGATGTTTATTTATTTAGCATGTATGGAAAGAGTCTCCAGTGTCAGCTGTAACATTAAATATTGTAACACAATAATGTCTAAGGACGTAGTGCTGTCTGTATATAGCTGATAGAATGTAGAGAACCTGTTTCGCAGATGACGCTTAACATGAAATGACATAGCAGAGTTGTCTAGTACATTTGCACGTCTCCGGTTTAAGTAGCCCCTCCCCGCTGTTGTATTTGAGGAACCAGGAAGGTCAATATTTTGTTCCAGATATCTAAATATAAATGGCATGATGTAAATCTTGGACCTGTGTCATTCACTTTCCCTCTTATATTGGCATAATGCCTTCCCACAAGAAGCTTTTTAAAGCAGAAAAAATAATGGAGGGGTGTAAGGCTGACTTCTGCCAAGAACGGCAAAGATTAAAACCCTCGATGCCTTAGTCTATAAGCCGGCTGGCCTCGCGCCAAGTCATCTCCAGCGCTCCCAATTGAACAATCATAGGCTGAACTACACAGCATGAAAAGACAACAGCGGAGAACAATGGGAAGTGAAAGGTGGCATGATGTGAGCTGGTTTTATTAAAGCGCCACAAAACATTATTGTTTTAGAAATGCAGTTTCATAAAACTAACAGACAAAAAACCCCTGGGACATTAATTACATCAGAGTACATAGATAATTTTACACACCAGGCTAATACGGGGAACTTAAAATGGTGAAAAATTCAAGAGAACATGGTTTAAACTGAGGAACTTGGAAATAAATGAGACTGGCTTGGCAAGACTTCGCAAAAAGATACGAAACCGTCAAGTCTATACACTGACTGTGGCAAATATTTACCAGGTTTGTGCACATTTTTGTTGCCTTACACCACAGACAGAGTGATTCAAACAGAATGAACAAGCCAATTGCATGTTTTTCATTACTGAGATAAAATTTGCAGTTCATGGGAAAACTGTTGTGGTGCAAGTGAAATCAACTGCTTCTGCGTGTGCTAACAGGAACCCCACTTTGTGTTGGGCCTCATCACATCACCCCGTCAATGATTACTTTCAGACCATATGATTCACACAGAATGAGTCGTTTGGCTCATTCATGTCAAGTGAACCAACTACACCAAGTGAAATATTTTCACACAGAGTGATTCAATTGTCAAGTGTCAAACTCAAGTGTCAAGTGAACCAACTATGCCAAGTGAATCATTTTCTAATAAAGTGATTCAAACAGACTGATTCAATTGGTTCACTCATGTCAAGTGAACCAACTATGCCAAGTGAATCATTTTCAAATAGAATGATTCAAACAGACTGATTCAATTGCTTCACTCATGCCAAGTGAACCAATTACACCAAGTGAATTAATTACAAAGAGAGTGATTGAAAGAGGGGTGCAAGTTCTTAAAGAAGAAAAATGGGAAGCGGGGCTTATGGGTAAAAAGTTTGATTGCGTCTGAGCTAGGGTCGTATAAAGATTGAAGATGATAACCTTCGGTCAAGGTTCTATAGCTTGCTTTTAAAAGCATGGCAACATCTCCATTTCCTGTGGCAACTGATTGCAGCAGCCCTCTACACTCTCATCACATCCTAGAGAACCCACAGAAACAGTATCACTGGTTGTATCGATGTGATTTAGGAATTACAAAAAGGTCTCACTACTTTCCTTGTAAAACATATACTACAATCCCTTCTTCAGCATTTTTATCCTCTTGAAATCTGGCCAGAGGTAGAACAGCATCTCGGGTGTAACTGCCTCAGGCTGACTCTAAAGCCTCTTCCTTACATTCACTCGCTCCAGCATTATTATTGCATGATGATGTTGTTCGCTCAGCACTCAGGACTGTTTTTCCAGATGTTATGTTCATGTATTCGCTGCTACATGCTCATTATTTCACAATGTAATTTGCTTCACTATAACTTCTGCTCAACCCTTATGCTGCTCCTGCTGTTCCAAATTGTTATTGTGGATTTACTGTGACCTTATTATCTAATCCACTGTAAAAATGCACAAGATTTTACACGCATTTTTTTGCCTTATAAACTTCAAGAGAGACAAAAAAAAAGGCATAAAATGAAACTATAAATGGATAAAAAGGATGACGTGTCGTTTCTTAATGAACAAGAAATACAATTGTTACAGTCTGTACTCACGTTCTTGCGTCGTCATCCAGGAAGCAGCGGTTGCGCAGTAATCCCGCCCACAGCTGAACGCCAACAATTCCGAAGATAAAAAACACGAAGAAGCATAGCAGCAAAACGTTTCCTAGCATTGGCAACGTGTCCAGCAGCAGCGTCACCAAGATGCGCATACCTACAAAGAGAAAAAAAAAGGTAAAATTGTAGGAAACATATCTTGTACACGTTTGAAGAGGAAAATAAACAAGTAACCTAAAAGAGTACACCGGTTCTACAGCAGGTTTATTGTAAATTTAAAAGAGATGAACTTTTTAGACAAAAAAAATAAAATGAAGAAAAGCTCAATCAATATTCCTGAGACGTGAATCGATATTCCTGAGTCGTGAATCAATATTCCTGAGACTTGAATCAATATTCCTGAGTCGTGAATCAATATTCCTGAGTCGTGAATCAATATTCCTGAGTCGTGAATCAATATTCCTGAGTCGTGAATCGATATTCTTTGAGTTGCCATCAAGCTCATATAAATTCACTTAGGGGAGTCATTTGGAAGAATCAAATTTTTAAGCTTTGTCTAACTCACCATCCTAATTTTGATGATTTTCCCCTAACAGCACATCCTGAAGTGTGTTACTTCTTTTATACCACAACAAACCAGACAACAATGCCTATAAACAGGAAGCAGGATGTTAGAGTCTTTATTTACGGGGGCCAAGCACCAAAGGTGCATCGTTTAAAGATTAGAATTATTCATACTTGACGTAGGTCCATAATTACTGATATTTTTGGGGATAAACAATCTGTAAACACAAAGGCCTTGTTCTCGTTGCTCATTGGGCGAAATCTACGGCACCACTATCGAACGCTGCTGAATGTTCCAAGTTGGTTTGCGAGAATTTCTTTCAACGCTAATAGTTGGAACGTCTCTTTTTCCATTGGCACCTAGTTTTTGTAAACCATTCCTCATACTTACGCAAACGTAATTTCTGTTCTAAATTGTTGATTACATTTATAATCTAGTTATAATCTTTAGCACCGTGAGCCGGTTGTCCGAGTTTCGACTTTTCGCCATGCTCAGTTGGGGCGGAGTCAACAAAGAACTTAATGTGTTACATTTCTGTTATCGAACGTTTTTCAGAAAACGATTGCAAAATAGACTTGTATGTAATGGACACCTTTTGGTTATTCACTTTTTAATGGTCTGACTCGAAGTGAACGTAAATCATCAAGCCTAAAGTTAAAGGTAGCTGCGCTTCACGTGGTGTTTCCTACACTGCTATTATGTACAGACATATTATTCAGTTTCACTTAAATTTACAAATTTAATCAATACATTATCCATCACATACAGTCTCTCCCATGGTTTCCAGTGTCACCTGGGCAAGTCCTTCTGTGCAGTCCTTTTATACATCTACCAGCTGTGTTTCTGTTTTTGGACCCTGGTTTTTTTGCCCTCAGCTGTAGTTTTGAATTAAAAGTTTCCCTCACATCCACCAGGGCTTTGAACTCTATTACGTATCCTGGTTCCCAGGTGGATGAGAGCATGATGTGATGAAACGCTTCTGTAAAGTAAGGATATAATCCAGGCATGTTATTTGCCTACTGCTGTTTTATCTCAGAAATGAAACTCAGGCCATGACTAACACACATCCAGATCAAAACGTGACCTGCTCCAGCATTCTGAGCCACTTTGACCCAGAACCATCATTTTGATTTTCCTACAAAAAGCTTTCTGGTGATAGCAGTATTACTTTTGTACTTTGGATACCAGACAAGCTCATTTAAATGTTCACTGCCCTCAAAGCTTGTTTACAACATAATATGCAAATAAATGTTTCAGACATGAGACCTTTTTTTCCAGCAAAGACTTAATTTGCAAACGTGCATGTGCAGTGTGGTATTTAAAACCCAGGCATCTCTACAGCACTCGCATTGTTGGATGTAGTATTATCTCCTGAAGTTTTATTTACTGCAGTATAATAAACTGTAGTTTTGTCCAATTTTTTTTCTGTTGAATTTTTTGTTCTTAACATTAGTATTGTTCACTGTAGTATTGTGAGTTTAGTAATGTTGACTAGCGCTGTTGATTTTAGTGTTGTTGACTTTGGTGCTGCTGAATTTAATATGGTTATATAACTTTAGTATTGCTGAATTGTGTACTGTTAACTTTAGTATTGTTGACTATCACTATTGACTAAGTAAAAGTGTATTTAGTATGTTGTAGTTAGTATATAAGTGAGTAAAGTTGTATCCAGTTCATTGTAGTTAGTGAGTATATAAGTTTAAATAAATGAACAATTGACTGTATTTTATGTTGTACTTAGTACACTGTAGTTAGTATGTTAGCAAGAAAGTTGTAAATATTGTGTTAGTGAGTAAGGATATACTTAGTAAGTTGTAGTTTGTATGTTAGTCAGTAAAGTTACACTTAAGTTGTAGTTTGTATGTTAGTGAGTAAAGTTACACTTAAGTTGTAGTTTGTATGTTAGTGAGTAAAGTTACACTTAGTAAGTTGTAGTTTGTATGTTAGTGAGTAAAGTTATATTTAGTAA
>JAQQZX010000010.1:14077090-14093499 GCA_030068355.1 Notoglanidium maculatum | reverse complement strand
TGCCTCTAAGAACAACCTCTACTCTGCCTCTAAGAGCGTCTCTACTCTGCCTCTAAGAACAACCTCTACTCTGCCTCCAAGAACAACCTCTACTCTGCCTCTAAGAGCGTCTCTACTCTGCCTCTAAGAGTGTCTCTACTCTGCCTCTAAGAGCGTCTCTACTCTGCCTCTAAGAATAACCTCTACTCTGCCTCTAAGAGCGTCTCTACTCTGCCTCTAAGAACATCCTCTACTCTGCCATCTTCTAAGTTGTCTCAAAGAATATTTATCCTTCCTTTTCTTAAGAAACCATTTATTTTTTAAATTTTTTATTAGTTCATTTAGTTTATCTAGTTTTTTTTTTTCACTTTTACATTCGCAGCGACAATATCATTTACAATATAATTTTCCATAAATAGCACTGCATATCATGGAAATGCCTTCAGGAGTGATATTTGAAATCTGATATGACATTTGAGATGGTAATGCAGTTGAAATCACCGGTTTAGCTCACAAGTCAGAAATGATCTCTGTATTAGTCATCTAACTGGAAATGTTTTAGCTCCATATGACAGAAGCTGCTGATGTGCGAGAGAGATGAATGCAGAGAGAAAGAGAGTGAGAGAGAGAGCGCAGTGGAGAAAAACGATGAGGTTACTGAGCGAGAGAGAGGGAAGAATAAAGTAATGAGAGAAAGTGCAGCTAGGGAGTTGTTTTCTAAACGTGAATAAGGCTGAGTTACAAGCTGCTCCTTTTCTTTCTAACACTTTTTCTTCTGTAGATGTGTCTAGAAAAATTTCCTGAATCATAATATGCCTCATAACTGTTAATGAGAAAGAGTTTATTTAATGAACAGTTGAAAAAAAAAAGAGAGACAGAGACAGAGAGATAAAGAGATCAAGACCTAGACAAAACAGAGACAGGATGAGAAAAGTGGGGTGAACCAATTACGCTAGCTTTTCTGATTCTCGCGTTTCCATGGGAACCTCCCACTGGAACTCGGCAGGAAAAGAACGGTGTCAGTCCCTAAGGATGTGATGATTTTATTAAATCCGAGCGGAACCTCCGCTTCAAACCCGTCCTGCTGAGATGATTAACACACACGGGTCCCTAAAACTTATTCTTAATGTCATTAGGTATAAGAGCAGAAAATTTACTTGCACAAAATGGCTGCCAGGAGTGACGGCTGCATTACCTGTAGGAGCGCTTATCCATAAAAGCTAGCGCTTTACATAGCTTTGTTTCACGTGTTCTTGGTGATGCCGCATCTTTCAAGCGGGAAAATCGAGACTGAGGATAATTATTATGATTAACGCAAAATGGGAAGAAGGGGGCGGGGCTTATTTAGGTGTCAGGTAGTATAGTAGAGTGCAGAACACTTTCGAAATGGTCAACGATTCCAGACTCACATGTCATGTGGCTCGTGTGCCATGTTTATTTGGGGGGTAAAAGCGGTAAACATTGTAAGGTATAGTGTAAGGGATTGCAGTGTTTAAAGTACTGCATGGTTGGTAAAGTCTCAATCGGTTTTCTTTTTTTTCTTTTTTTTACTGCTGCATTACGACTACACTGCAGCACAGCAAGAACAGCACAAAGATAATCCTCGAGTCCAACAGTATCTAAATAATGCAAATAAAATGTCTGCATTGTGTTTATCTAGCACAAACACAACACACCTTTATCACATTGTTATCTCACCCTCACTCTCTCAGGCTATACGCACGCACACGCACACGCACACACACACGCACACACACACCTCGACAAATGAAAGCATGGCAGGTCATAAAGAAAATGTTTGTGGCTAATTAGCTTAATCTGACTCTGACCGTTTCAGAGGAACCGTTTATTAAAGTAAAGCTATTCCGCAACAGTCCTTTGTTTTTGCTTTGGATGTTTTGAACCAGGAGCCTGCTGTAACCTCCTGGCAGAGGGAGCCAGATTTCCATTTGAAATCTCCTTGCACTTCATGGAGTCCATGAAGCCTTAAGAAGGTTTCCGGACCTTTAACTCGTCCACCGCAATTAAAAGTCCGGACATGAAAAGGTTCACTGTTGTGGCTTTATTTTTGTCTCAGCGGAGCACGGCGTAGTCTAGTGGACTTCAGGCGCTTATGTTTCAAGCTCGATGAGCGAAAGGTCCTCCGTATGTCACGCCTTAAGGACAGTTTGTTGGTATTCAAGCGCGGTTTAGAAAATCACGGATCTTCCGCAAATCTCCAAGTGTGATCCGCGGCTCCTCTTCTAGTCGGGTTCATTACAACTTCGGTTCTTCATTTATAGATTTATGAAGGTCTCCTTTCATTGGATGATGATGCTGATGCTGATGATGAGGAACGACTAGTTGACAGGACGTCATTGGTGCCCGCTTAAGAGAGGTTGTGGGACTTGATTACTATTTTGTACTGTACTTACCTCGGCTCCGCTGCGTGCAGTCTCGGGTAGACCACGTGCCACCTCTTAACTCTTTCTCTCTACGTCTCTCGCATGTTGGACGGAAGCACACACCCTCTGGATGCTGAGTAGCTCCACGTCTATGCAGCTATCTAGCATCCGGAATCGGACGAATTAAAAAAATGTAAAAGTATGTTAATAAATTGAAAAGACGCATCATTCACATTTCATTCCGAAGAATTTCCAAAGAGGTGCCAATAATTGTGACACAAGGATTTGACAACCCTGTGCTTTTTCCCCCACTCATCTTCACCAAGGGTGCCCATATTTCCCGAGCTGACTGTATCTTCTTATTCAGCAGCCACAGAGCTTAGCAGCTGCTCACATGCTGCATTGCACCAGCAATATTTAAATATTACTGGCAGAGGCGACGGGTTTGGTAATCTACATGACACACACACACACACACACACACACACCTCCAATTATCCTTTTCCTCAGAGGACAGTGGAACAAAAGAACCCCTGAAACCCACTGACCCCAGCGTGCTGCTCTCGGGAGAAAACTGATGGATGAGGCAGTACTGACTTAGTGCCAGCAAACACACATATACACACATACACACACACACACACACACACTTTGTCTAATTACACTTGCAAGCTTTGTATCTAGATAGTGTAAAAACCAACATCGTTTCCATCTAATTATGGATGACTTTTTAAACTCAAAGCTCGTATTAAACACAGACGAGTGTTTCTCAGTTCACACGCGGTCGTGTTTTCATCCAGAAAATCCCCGTGTCACGCTGCAGGAGCTCTTACAAAATACAAACGCAGTAATTGTGCCCTTTTGCTTTGTGTAAAGGCCAAAATTTCTGTTAATAAATGATTACCGGGGCAACCACTGCGACCTTGGGAAAAAAACCCACGGACAGTTCACGGTAACCGGATACGAGTGCGTTACGCGACAGACACAAACCCAAACACAAACAGACGGATTGTTCATTTGTTGGCGTGTTTCAGACTAGCCGAGACTCGAGGTGTACGTCAGGGCTGCGTCGGGATCGCGATCCTGAGGGAACCGCCTGGTCAGAGTCACAGAGCGTCAACTGTAGCTACTTGTCTGTTTGTGGTTTTGAGAAACTGCATTTGTTAAAAAATATCGCAAATACTGTAAACAAAACAAAACAAAAAAGAAAGTTCTCCTTTATGCCACACCCACTTTGAGTTTAAATTCAAATATAGATAAGCCATATTTACATTAACCACAAGTATGTTTTGTTTTTTTCTAGTCTTGTCCCCGTCCCCGTCCCTGTCCTGTTATAGCGTGGCCAGGTCCTCTCAGTTCATACCCTTGATTCGTTTGTCTATTTAAAGGATCCTGGCGACGACATCCAGTAACGACCAGTTTAGTCAGGTCATGTTCTATCACTCAAAATAGGAGCAGTCTTCTTTTCTCCTCCAATGCAATGATGGATGAGCCAACTGACATATAAATCTGGAATGACTGACAGATATGTAGGTTTGATCTCGCTGATATTAACCGGCACTGCCTGGAAGCCCCGCCCCTGTCGCCGTCTATCTTACATGTTCTCGAATCGAGACGCATTAATGGTGAAAATGTCGGCCATGTTGACCAGATTATATTGAAATGTACAGTTCGCTATTAATTAATACATTTGTTTGTTTTTTTTACTGTTTATCAGCTAATAATCCACCATCCAGCTGAGTTTTCATGACTGGCTCTGCCACCAAGCAGTTCCCGACTTCACAGCTAGAAATATCATTATGCCCTCCCCCACTCTCCTTAAACCTGGTGGAAATGCTTTGAATGCAATCTCACGGTACCGCACAAGCCCGCTCCTGCGCGTCTTTGTCTCGCTGCGGTGTTGCAGCAATGTTTTGATTTGTGTTTTTCTGACTTCCTCCTCATTTCCTAGCGCCTCCTGATTTTGCCCCTCGTCTGTCTTTTGGCTTATTATGAGCATGAATCACTCTCTGACTCTCACAGTGCGCCTCTGATTTGATTCCTGATTCATGATGATTTGCTCTAATAAAAGACACACCCATATTACACGCATGCGTCCTTCCTAGAATCCTCGACACGTGTGTATCTTCAAAGGCTCTTAGATGTGCAAACCTACATGAATACACGCTCATGCTCACGCGCCCGGCCCTCCCTCGTATCACCGCTGTACGCTTCTGGGTTCGATTTTTTGCTATAAATTCAGTGTGAAATAAATTCAGTTCGCCGTGTATATGGCGACAAAACATACAGCCAGTTTCAAAGGAAATTGAGAGCTGTGAGAAAACGCCATAAGACACACACACACACACACACACGCACGCACGCATGCTGGAAGTTAAATGAGCATGTTTTCTGCCCTGGAGAGAACCGCTACTCAAAGTAAAATCCTCTCCCTCTGCACCAGTGCATGAATTATAGAGAAACGTGTTTCCCGGTCGCAGTAAGACTGGGCACAGTGGGAACAGTGATGCAGAGCTTTTCTCCTTTTCTAACACACCGCTGTAACTCATAAAGGAGTCGTGGAATCTGCCTCAGTGCAATATCAGGCGCTCCAGGGGGGATCTGACTCTCTGATTGGATAATTAATTATCAATAAGTGTAGAAAAAAAAGCACAAACCGTATAACACCAGCAGATTACTGACCACCTACGAACATTCAGACACGTGTGTTTATTTTTAACGTACTGTAAGGAATAAACCACTTCCTGATGTTCTGCTATAGGAGAATACCCAACGACTGCAGGAGGTTACTGCAGGTCACTGCGATCTGGTCCTTTAATATCACAGCAATTACAAGCCAACGATTATGATGTTATTGTTTATAAAAAAAAACACAACATGACAGGAGCACTGTTGAGCTGAGTTAAGCTTTATCAAACATCATGGAGCTGCAACTTTGAAGGTCACACCAATCCCAAAGCTGAACGCCGAAGCAGTCTGGGGAATCAGAGAAGCTTAAAATAAAAAAGGAAAACAATAATTGATAGAGCGTTGATTATGTCACTACGTTTTTTCTGAGATGTCGCGTCATTACGTTTTTTTTTTTAAATCATCACAAACTGACTGGAAGCAGCCGATGTTAATATTTTGTACGTCTTTAAAAGACGCATGTTTCCTTTCACATGTATTAATGTGCTTCACTAGCTAACTTACATCATAATAGCTAACACTTTTTCTGGTTTCCAAACCAAGACATCGTTAATGTTAATGACTTCTAATCTTAATGAATTTGATACTAGCTTAGCGAGCTAGCTAAATATGATACGTTATACAATTTTACATTGACTCGGGTGAAGGAAGACGGAATTCGCCATCGTTCTGACGAAAATTCTCAAAATCGCCAACTCGTACAAACTCCGCCCTATTCCAAATATGTAAAAGACTCATTTGTGGGTTTTTGGGGGGTTTTTTTGGGAAAAGGGGAATAGAGTGCAGGAGCTGCTACTGTAGAACAAAACACGCCCCCTGTGGGCGGGGCATATATACGTTGTGGAGAGCGTTTAACTGTCAAGCACAAGTCTGGTGTTTGAAGGTGTAATCAGCTATCTTTTCCCGTAAGTAAAAGAGCGTAAATTTAAACGAGTGTATCTGGTTTGAAAATATCTCGGTACTTTAAATGTCTCCGAATGACGAAGTACTCGAGTGTGTGATCTTCCACACAGCCAGAAAGTTTTCTTTCTTTTCTCTTCCTGCTGCGGAATTGTCCGGAAGCCGTTTTTAAGTAAAGTGGACGAGAAAAAAGGAGAAAGAAAATATACAGTAAATTGCGCTCTGGAGTCACGTGTCCTCTTTTATATGTTTCTGCTTTGTGTTGGATTCTGTGCGTCTGTGGATTCTTCTATAAAAAAATTACATTTTTCATGGCAGGGAGGACGGTATAAAAACCCTCACATCGGAGACAAAAGGACAGAATCGACCGGGTGTGTTATTCGGCTTCACTTTACGCAGCCGCTTGATAAACGACTTCTGTCCAAAATGTCCTACTGCTCTGCGATTTCACCACTGCTACGTTTATTTCTACAGTCTAAAGTGCAGTGCAACTGCTTCCTTTATATAACCCCCCCCCCCCCCACACACACACACACACACAGAGGACTGCAAGACACTGATACTCTCAGACATGATACTCTGTACACAATGACAAGGCTAAATGTGACATTCTGTCAGGTCTCTTGAACGTGTGTGTGTGTGTGTGTGTGTGTGTGTGTGTGTGTGTGTGGATCAACAAGAGTACACCTACCTTCTGGGTCACTGAGCTGGAAGTGTGTGTGTGTGTGTGTGCACGCAGGTAAGAAACTGAGAAATTTTCAACAATATTGGAGAGTTAATTAAATGGGTAAATGTCAGGCAGTATTAGAGGCAAGCTGCTCCCCTGTTGTCACACACACACACACACACACACACACACACACACACACACACACACACACACATGCAGATCTGAGCTGCGGGAGTTTTATTAAAGAGAGTTGACAACTGCACACACAAAGAGCAGACAGTAAATCCTCCGTATCTTTAATAAGCCTTACAGGACTTCCTGTCTGTTATTTAAGCAGCGGGAAAGTTCCTGGTATTCAGAACCGGGTTACGCGCCTGCTAACAGGAGAAATGTAGATCGCACATATGTTGCTGCAAGAACTGTGATTCTTCCACTAATCGCTAAAATGGCTTCCGTAGTCATTGTTCAACAGCACTCGGTCCAGCGCGCCTTAATATTTAGCATTTTATTTCGTTTTACTGCTTCCTGCTCTGATATAAATTAACGAAGCGAGAGGTTACTAAACCGAGCTCCTGAATTCGTAGCGTGTGTGTGGTGGAATACGGCCGATTTTATCGCTTTGATTTTTCAAATTCTGTATAGAAAACCCGCTCATCTGCATAACTCATCCAGCACAAAAGGGAAACAATCACGGACGACTCTGATTTAGATTCCAAGGCAACCTTGGGTTAAAGCACGTGAGAGAGTCAGGGAGTGGGCGGGGCTTATTAGTATCAGGTATTAATTTCAGTCAGACGTTTCCAAAAGCTTTAAAAGTTTCTCTTTTGGCGTACCTTTGACGTGAAAGGATCACATTACTTATTAGTTTACTCGGACAACAAAACGGCTTTCAGCACACAGAATAGCACTCGATGCAGCACGCGCTCATATTCTGTATTTACACGCACTGTATTTTGGGTCCCCAGTAGTTCCCCACCATGCGCACAATTTAACAAAACGACGTGATACTAAAGCGAGCTCATGAAATCGCAACGTGCTCGATACTGATATCGTAACATGCTACTTTTGCGTATCATTAAGTCGTTCGTTACATCAGGAGTCTTAAAACCGGTGTGCGTAATTTCGGTATTAACTCCTCATACGAACGCTTTTCCGTCACGCAAATCTAATAAACAGTCATGCTGTACTAAAATTCACCGTTTGTTCATTCCTGCTGTCATCATGATCGAATCTAATCTTGTTTAGCCTCGCACGCTATCGAAGATGAACGAAGTTTATTTGTTTCCCCTCTCTGTGCTCGTTACTCGCTGGCAAGCGAACAGCGCCTCACTTCTGTAATAATGTCTGATATTATTGCCCTGTGTAGAAACATCTCTAATGGTTAGTGGCCCCTGCGTCAGGTTTAGGTGAGTGATCGGGTAATTTAGGTCACGGAGCGCGTGTGGCAAACTGTGCACAAGCGTGAGAACAATACCATTCTCACAGCTTCGCTTTAAAGATGGCTGGATTTCACGCTAAAACGCTTCACGAACGGGGTCTTTTTGTTGTGATGAATCAGGATACAGGATCATCATGCAGCGGATTCTGTGCTGCTACTTTCTATTTCTAATCTCAATTATGGTGTTTACATTATTGTGGCCTAGTATAATTTCAGTAATTTTTAGATTATGTGAATTTTCCAATAAGTTTAAATACGAATTTAGAATTACAGTGAACTATGCAAATAACCTGCGTATTGGGGCACTAATATATTTGCCATCTGATGATTTAAACATGACTAGGGGAAATGAGCTAGTTACCATACTCTATAGAGTGAAGCCGAATTTGGCTTAAAAAGGGACCTGCTGGTTCTAACGCTGACGGAACCCTAAAAATGTCCTTACAGCATCTGAAAAAAGTGATTAGCAATCTATAAACTCAACATTACTACTCTAGTTAGTTACTATAGTTACTACAGTTAATTACTATTACTTGCTATAGCTAAAAATAGCAAGGTAGCAACTTAGCACATGCTAGCATAACACTTCTATCGCTAGATACCAGCTTGCTGGCTAGTTAGCCATTAACTACTTTCCCCATTTCAAATGAACTGGCATTAATTTCTCACTGGTGTTTTCTCCACTTCATGATCAGCGTTTCTTCAAGCTCTTACGATGTGACTTACCTAATTTAGTTAGAGCTGTAATAAATTGTTTTGCAATCAAATAGCGGCTCTGATTAGAACATGTGGCTGAGATACTTGGAAAGAGAAATATATTCCAGTTCTTTCACAACTACTGATAGTAAAAACGTTCACCTTTTGGACACGTGACGGGTTTTTCCGAGGCTACAGTCGGATCCGAAGAGTTTTCCAGTGTTCCGGCGAGGATAAGCAGACGCTCTGTGCTGAAATGTTAGAAGGCACCGCAATATTGCGATAAAGGTGGTGCAACATATCACTGTCTCAGAACGGCTGACTAATTACAGGTCCTAAAAAAGCACCCTTTTAATGAAACACACCCCGCGTTAGGGCCATTATGGATCCTAATCCTCCAGCTAGCATTCTGTGAGCTTGCTCCTGCTCTGTCAGCACTTATCTCTCTTTCACCCTGAAATAAACGTCAGCGTGTGCCATAACTTCATTTCAGCATGAATAATTATGCTGTACATTGCCATATGGACAGAGAGGGAAAGTGTGATGGAGAGAGAGAGAGAGAGAGAGAGAGAGTGTGTTTAATAAGGAGAAGTGCCACTCTATGTACAGCACAGAAGGAGCTGATGAATGACTGAAGCACTGAAGTTCAATCAAGCTGGACGGCTCACAAGGACAATCGCTGTAGAAGACGCAACGTACGTTTCCTGTCTGTCTGCGTCGCTATGCTTTAAGAATTTGAAAAGTATTACAGAAAATCTGACAAACCATCTTGTCCAACATTCAGTGTTTCACGTGATCTTCAACAGCCTCCGAGATTTATTTTGTAACGATCTTCTACCGAATTTAACTTGTTTCATTTTGACTTGGGTTCACAGTTTACCCACAATGCTATGCTGCTAGTGTTGCAGAGGGAGCTAGCCCTTGCTTCACCTCCACCTAAAGAGAGGGATGCAGCCACACTTTAGTGTTTTATCCAACCACCAAAAAGCAAACTGTTTCATCCCCCTGCACCTTCAAACAGTCCTCTTTTTCTCATTTAAGCACAGCGGAGGTGCAGAAAAGGTGGGCATGTTGACATTTTCAGTTTAATCAACCCCGTTGGGGAGACGAGCTGTAGTCACATGAGCTAAAATTCCCCCTCATAGGGCACGCAGGAGGCTGAACTGAGCTGTATTTTGGGCCCAATTTGCTCAACATGTGTCTCCAAAGTAAGATGGTCTGCCTCTGAGGAGACGGTGCGAGATGATGCCATGTAGAGCTTTTACCTTAAATGTGACTTTCAGAAGAGAAAATGCTGCTTGTCTGGATTCTATTTATCATCCTGAATATGTACTCCAGTTGCTCTTAACTTCAGCACGTCCTTAGGCCAGACGCTCTTGATTTTTAATAACGGTTCCTGAAGGATCTCCATCATAGCAGGCTTCATCTCCACATCTGATTTTCGAGTCTCTGTCTAAATCAGAAGTTTCTTCCCACACACTTCCAGAACACAAATACAGGCTGGGTGTTTCAGCCGCATATGGCTCGTGGATATACAAACGCCACAGTACACACACGGTCTGGGTGTGTTGCTGATTAATCCTTGGATTCTGCAGACACACTTCAGAACAGTTTGCACTTTCAGGCATAATTAGGCATGAGCAAGCGAGCTGTTGTACTGAACATCAGCATGGAAAATAAATTCATATCGACTAAATGACATGGCAGACCCAGATGTCAGGTTTAGTTTTGCTCCGTCAATGGAACAGTTCCCAAATAACCCGCAGCTGGAGGGAGCATTATGTGTTGTGCTTGTCCGAGCAGATTAGCGGATCGGAACTTCCCGCTGTATGACATAACACCAGGGCCGTTTCGGAGGACATGCTGAGACTCACCTTGTGACAAAAACATGCGCGATGGAACACTCGAGAAGTCCCTGTTTTATCCCGAGGCTCCAGCGCCAGGAGAACCCTTTCTCCTTTCTCCTCTACTCAGACAGGACTAGTTTTACATCTACAGGCATGTGATGTTACTATTATGTCTGGATCAGTTACATCTGAAAAAGATTACGACCTTCTAAATTCAAATTACAAAGTTTTCCGTATGCTTCCTGTTAGATCGATTAGGAAACACTATGCTAACAATCTGAGATGATAAAATGTACAGTGAAGGTTCTCCAGAGCTAGACCAGGAACCTACCTGCCATTGGACACACTGGTACGTCTGGAAACACCGCCGAAAACTTGGTGAATTAGCGACTCTTAATTGCCCCTAGGTGCGAGTGAGCGAGTGTGTCGTGCGGTGTGTATTCCTACCTCGTGCACAGTGATTCCTCTGTGACTCTGATCAGAATAACAGCAGCGGTTTCGGATGAATGAATAATTTATGATTGCGACTAGACTCGAAGTGTCAGGAGGTGAGAAAGTGCTTGCTGAGAATTTGTATGTGATTGACAAAAGTATTTTCACTAACCTTCTTATACAAGTTTAATTCTAGTCATTTTTAAAACCCATTTTGCCCCAGATGAAGTATCTTTGGTACTCGTCAATAACGATACCAACAACGAAAAGCAAAGTAGCCTGCTTAGTACCACTCAGTCATGAACATCGTGAACATTTCATTTCTCAGCCCTTAAAAAAGAGAATGTGTGTCTGTTTGTGTGCTTTTAAGCTACTAGATTTCTTCATTATAATGTTAGCGGGTTGATTTCATGTTATGTGCATTAGCTAGCTATATTATCGATGAGAGCGTGGTTTGTTCTGCTAAGTTGTATCAGAGTTTGCAGCTAGCCGAGTTTAACGTTAAAGATGTTTCGCATTGTATGAAGATGCTGTAGTTCCTCCTCTTGTCCGTGACGTCCAGATCGCTGTCGTTTCATGCTATCTGTTTATTAGCATAACAGCGTACACTATTATTATGTCACATAGCATCATCGGAACACTTTGTACGAGTCAACGTACGTCCTGAGGTTGGACAGATTCCAGTATTGGGACTGAGACATTGCACGTATCATAGTATCTTTTTGCATTTTCTTCATTTTCAGTGTTACTTCATTCTTTGTTAGCTATATAATGTTAACTGTATATCGTGATGTGTATCAGGAATCACAGGAATGTCTCATATAGTGGTATGATATTTGTGCCATATGGCCCACTGCTAATCCTAAGCACTGTGTCTAAATCTCTCTAGCAGCACTGAACCTACAGCCCTGTTAACTGATATTAATATCAAAGATGGCCAACACACTTATCACAACACCTACCTTAGATGCAGTTTCTGACATTGCAGTTTGCAGGTGCGCTTCTCTGCTGCTCGCGGTAAGTATTTTGACCAGTTGGCATCTCTGTAAGGAGCCCGAACCCTGCAGAGGAACCTGTCTGTACTCGTGACCTTATTCATTCAGTCCTACAGCTCATGACCTTAGGTGAGGACAGGGATGGCGAGTTAGCAGTAAACACAGAGCTTCACCCTGAATACGAGTTGCTGCTTCATCCCCAGAGACTCGTCCAATAACTGTCACCAACTGGCCCAATATTACCAATAATAAAGGTAAGTAGCTCAAAAAAGAAAAAAAATTCTGCTCCATGACCCATAGGGGGCTCTGTACTTTAGTAGTGAACAAAAAAAGTAAATAACTTAATCTGTAGGTTGTAAAACAGTGACTGATTCCTTTCTTACAAGTGTAAATAAATCACAGTTCTCTGTTAGACCAGGTTCTAATACATAATCCTGCTTAGCATTTTCTGTAATAAGCATATAGATGTGACATTTGCCCTGGTGTAAGATTATAGATTGTCTCCTTGTTTGCGTCTGAGTGGGTAAAATGTCCTGCATGGTTAATTGCCATGATAAAATGCTTCGCTGACCTGGCAGGGCGACTCACTGAGCCGTTTTCCCCGACAGAACTTTATCAGCCTATGATCAGCTTTGATCCAAAATGAACAGCATTAACACCTTTATCACAGTGAAGATGACTCAGGAGTTTTCTCACCTCACAACTCGACAAAGAAGTTTATGCGTCAGCCATTACGTTTGAGTTCCAGGATCTCCTGTGTGAAAGACATGCTGTGGAGACGCCATGCAGAGGATCGATGGATATTGGAGAACATACGTTGGCCCCGATCCTGTAAGAACGCTAGTCTGAAACGCATCGGACAACTGCTTTCTAGCACAACAGCGTAAAGCAGGTAACATCAGTGGCCTACAAACAACAACAACAGGTGGTGCGCTAATTAGCAAAGCAAATGTTCTCTCTTGCTAACTGTGTGGAAATACTTCACCACAAAAACGTTTTTTTTGGGAACCAGAAATGTTTATGTATAAAGACTTGATTGTAAGTTGGAGAAATGTGGTTTTTTTTACCATTTTCGACTGAAATCATTTCGATGGAATCCCTGATGTCCAACGTTCGCCAAGTGAAACATGCAGTGCTAGCGTTTGTTTGATTTTAATGAGCGCCGTGAAAGTCTGGAGCGTGGTAGATGGTGGGAAGGGGGCGGGGCTTCTAGTTAATATCAGAGTTCAAGGACCTGTGCAACTGTCAACTGTCAAGCATCCCAGATTCACACGATCTCATATCACGTTACATTGGGAGGAAACGATGTCTGGTCCTTTGGCGTACGATCACTCAGATGTTAAATTTGCGGAAATTATGCAAAAGGCACAAAAAATGTTCTTTGAACATGTTAAATCACCTACTTGATCTTTGCTTTGTTTGTGCTTTATTATATTTATTTATATTTGCAATGTTAGCAATGTCAGATTTTGTGTAAGTCGTGTATCTTTTAAAAAATAGCTGTAAAGATTAGTAGTGTTTAAAAGGAAAACTGTCAGACCGAGATCGACTGATACTGAAGGTTTCACTTTTGGTATCGGTGCCAGAAAAGACAAAGTGAACAGAATTTCAGCGTGTACTTTCTTCGCTGGCTCGCTCAGGTGGAGCCCGACAAAAGCGCTTCTTACATCGAACATGCTTCTTACATCATTTGCCGTAAGCGCACTTTAACTCAACATCGTGCCAGTAGTTTCTTTGAAAACGCCTCACGTGAGGTGGTAAATGCAGCACTTTTAGTACAAAAGAAGCCAGAAGTGTTTCTCTTTCACTCAGGATCTGAGCCACGGTTCTTCGAGAGCTTGTTTGTGGCAGTTGTTCTAATGCTGTGGTTGGATCGCTCACCCTCCTCTGGGAGATCTACTTTCCTGTAGCGCTTAGTTGTAAGCTTAATCTGCTACTCTAACGAATCAATCTCTGGAGAAGTCCTCACTCGATAAGATCAGGGCTGAAACCGATCTCGGGAATTTGGCAGGTCTCCAGGAGGACGTTTGGAAACCGCAGAGAAAATTTGCCGTCGTATTGACTGGCTTTATTCAGATTGGTTTTCTCCTGCTGTGGGTCCGTATGCGCGTTACGAGAGTGTAAATCTCCCTCCTTCTCATTATGTAGTATATTGTGTGATACAATACCAAAGTGATTCATTTTATTCGACTCCTGAGTTGATTTGACTCAGGTTCGATTCAATATGACGTGTTCTAGGCTTGGGATGACTGTTGACCTTATCAGGAATCGACGATCGATTACTTCTGTCTTTGTGGTTACCTATATCTGGCCACGTCTCCTTTTCCTCCTTCCTCAGCTCCAAATCCAGCAGCATTGCCTTGCACCACACGCTAGCCAGCTAATGAAACGATTCACTTGTTCCCTTTTCCATCCCTTCACTCCGGAATGACCCTGCCGTAGACTTCCTCACTAAGTTGATTGCTGTGAGAGTCTTCCTCCCATGAGACCTCTCACAGGCTTTTCCGTCCCTGATTGATTGTGTTCATCTTTGGCTCCTCCCACTCATCATCGCCTGCACATGACCCACTGTTCGAGATTGTTTTCTGGGGTAATTTATTTAATCCGTGTGCCGATTTGTGCGTTTTAGTTGCCACCGAGTGGTTTGACTCCTTCATGATTCCTGGCATCGCCCTAATAAAGCGTACACACACAAACACTAATCATTACACACACACACACACACACACACACACAAAGTAAAAGGCGAGGTGTGCGCGCGTATTGATCCGAGACAAGTCCGGAGAAACTGGATGATCGATCTGAACAAGGCAGAGAGAAAGAAGGGGAAGGAATGAGCTGGAAGAAAAACAGAGGGGTTTATTTAGTTATTTATTTATTTATTTTTCTTGGCGCACGGAATAAATAGCTTTTCACTAAAAAAGAAAAAAAAAAAGAGACACCATTAAGCGTGAATAATTGGCTGGCATTTTTGATACGGCTTCACTGTTTGAGACGAGACTGATTTCCAGTCCTCTGTTTTCTTCACGATAAAACGTTAAGCCCATCGACGCATACTGTAAATCTGGAATGATTGACAGATGCTTTGAAGTCTCCACCTGAAGCCCCGCCCCTCTTCCCTCCATCTCTCACACACCCTCTTTGCTCTGAAATGTCAGAAATGCTTGGCTTTTTGCGGGCTCTTGGTTCTGAATGATTAAATTGATTATGGTTCGTTTATTCATATCTCGATATACAGTACGTATGGCTTTGAAAACTGTTTTAAATTCAGGGCAGTGCAGAGAAAAGACAGAGAGGAACAAGAGGAATGAGGGGAACTGGTGAAGGCCATGTGTGGTAGCATCAGATGTTTGATGTAATGTAAGCTGATAGAAGCAGAACGCAGCCTGAGTGTCCACACAACAGACCAATGACAAAGAGTTCCTGCGTAAAAGCAAAAAATGAAGCTAACATTCAAAGTCAGTTAACCTCGTTAGCCTTCTCATCTCGTCTCACACTCAGGACCGTTAAATCACTGTTAATAACCTTGTTGTCCCTGTGTCAGCACTTTTGATTAAACATTTCCAAAAAAAAAAAATTATATCAACCATAAAGTACAAATATTTTCTAAATCTATGCTAAACTTTCTATAGATATTTACTCTGTAAGTCTACGATAAGTCCCGCCCCCAACCACGCTGACTCAGCCAATCAAGTGTGTCCGTTTTACAGGGCAGACAAGGGGTCTTGGCTCGTTTGTTGCCTGGCAACCAGGAGCTCCCTCAGTAACAGCTGAGACTAGAGCTGTGTGCTAGAGCTTTAACTCGGGGATCCCACCCTCGAGCATCACACACACACACACACACACACACACACACACACGCACACCAAAAATCATTGAAGATTGACCTACTCATTAAACATTTTACACTTTTTACACTTTTCCTATGTCAGTTTATGTATTTAAACCATGTTTATACAGTGAGTCAAATGAAAAGCTTCATTTTTTTTTTTACCTTTTATTGTTATATGTTTAATGTATCAAATAGATGTCACAGAACTGCACAATCTCCACTTTCGTTCAGCGCGAGTGCTCCAGCTGATGAAGATGTGTAAAATAACTATAAACCTGTGATTCATCTGGACTTCCTGAGCTGCTGTTGGAGAAAAGAATTAACATTACATAATACAAACTGATTCACTGAGTCATTTCTGCACTGATTCAGTCTGATTCAGGTGATTCTGACTCTCCCTGTAATGAGGAATCATTCTGTTTGGTCTTTAAGATTGAAATTTAATGTGAAATATCTTGTGGTTGTTCGGTCACCTACACACACACACACACACACACACACACACACACACACACACACACACACACACACACACACACCACACCATA
>JAQQZX010000010.1:14001534-14049688 GCA_030068355.1 Notoglanidium maculatum | reverse complement strand
AGAAAGGAGAATTCATTCCAAGTTTGGTGTCAAATTGCAGCTTTTGCCTCTTCTGGTACCTCACCCTCATCCTGTAACACACACACACACACACACACACACACACACACACACACACACACACACACAATAATTTTACAATAATAATAATAATAAATCTAGCTGTTAAAATGCAGTAAAAAGAAGGGATAAACAAACAAATAAATAAACAAACATAAATAAACTGATAGACAGACAAAACAAAAAAGAAAGAAGGGATGAAAGAAAAATGAATGAAAAAGAAAAAAGAAAGGAAGGAAGAAAGTAACTAGGGTTATGTATTAGTTTAATTATTATGACTAGGTTACATACTAGTTAAATTCTTTATTATTATAATATAATATAGAATTCTATAATAACAATTTGAGAGAGTGTTTAGAGCTGCTGTGAGGACAGGAAGTGAGAACAGGAAGTGAACCTGCATCATGGCCGTTAATAAACGTTAATCGCAACTAGAAAGGGATAAAAACTAACAGGATTACTGAGGGTTCTTGTGGTTATGACCTTATCTCATGCAGTTTAATGCCCTCATTAATAAACATGAGGGGGAGGAGCCAAAGGATTCCCAGCAGCCAGGTTACCAGCGGCACGTCACTGATGTAGAAAGTGTGGTGAGGGGCGGGGTCATGCCAGAGGAGGCGGGAACCGGTTGCTATGGAAACACTCAGGATGGGTCTGCAAAAAAAAAAACCCCTATAAAACCCTTCTATTAAAAGATTTTTCTCTTCACATCAGAAAGACACATCTGAAATGGTTTCATTGATCACATGATGAAAACAAAAACTAAACATTTTGCGTGTTGGTCTGGAAAACCCGTCCGATGTCGCTGGACAAAAAACAAATCAGGTTCTGGCTAAAATTCATTTGAATTTTGCCAGAATTAAATTTTCTGACTTTCTACAGGTTTTTTTTAATGATTATTACTTGTCACTTCACGAGACCCTAAAAAAAGATCTGCCCCGGATTCTGTAGCAGACGTCGTGTGTGTGAGCGTCAGACGTGTAAAGACGTTAGCTACGTAAGCGTGAGTTTCTCACACAGCGTATGTTACGTTTTGATCAAGTCTTCCTGTTCCTGAGTGTCAGCATGTCCACGCTGAGATGCAGAAAAACTCTATCTAGTATCTGTAATATACAATATCGATGCTTGTTTTTTTCCAGACCACTACACTGATATCTAATAAACTATTGGAAATATTAAGCGTGTGCAGATGGACGTGATTTGAGGACTGTGTTGGGACTCACAGCGCGCAGACGACGGCACACCAGCTGTGGTTATTCAGAGGGTTTTGCTTCCACAGCGGCGCTGACCGATGCACGTGACTGACTGATGTACACACTACCGAAAGAAAAAAACATAAGGAGTTACGTGCTCCAGAACGTGCGTTTATACCAAAATAATCCACGTTGGAGTCCGTGAACGCACGTCGCTCGACTCGTGGATCCGCACCGTTGTTGGTTTCATGTCTGTCTCTTGACTGTGTGTATGTGGATTTGGCTGCGGGACGTTTTTACTCACTAGCGTAGAGAAGAGTGAGCGAGGCAACGACTTTCTGTCCCAGAGAAAGCCCCTCCGAGTGTTTGCCGTGCCAGTCCGGGGACCACACCGTGGAATTCCTAAGGAAAATAAGGTTTTGCATTTTAATACAACTTAAAGTTTTACTTAGCTTTAAAAATAAATTAAATAAAATATATAATCCCAACAATACATTAACAAGACAAATAATCATTCCAAACCATGATCACATAATTCAATTGTGTAAAAAAAAAACAAATAAATAACATCGACATTTAATATGAAAAGCAAAAGTAAAAACAGAATGAACATTACCCAAATAAACAGATCAAATAAAGTAGTGCATGATGGATAGATATATCATAAGAAAAAGTAAAAAAAATGAAACATTAAAATGATTCAAACTAAAAAAAAAAAAGGTCTTATTATGGAACTTTTGTTACATTGGCAATGCAAGAAGTGAAATAATAAACAATACACTGTAGATTTAATTTCTTTATTCAGAGTTTTTCTCTCTCTTCTGTTTAAAAACCCCTCATGAACCGCAATAAAGCGACGATGATGGCAGCTAAGCTGATGTTACAGAGGTGACGCACGTGAGCAGCGCTGTCGGGTGACAGAGGTTCTCGTCGTGGTGATTTATTTGCAGGCAGAAGGCGTGCAGCAAAAGGCCGAAGCACGTCAGATAGATGCACACGGTCAGGCCAAACTTCACCGAGAAGCAGAGCACGAAGAAGCGCAGCGTCTGCAGGAGAGTCAAGATCCAGCCCAGAATTCATCATTATCATTATTATTATTATTATTATTATTATTATTATTATTTTTATTATTAGGTAACACAGGACTTTCAGACTGATGTCATCGACTACAATAGAAATTCATTCCAAAAATATGAACAGACTTTGAAATAAAATGAGATTTGATTAAAATGTGATTCCTAAAGTATTGGAACAGCACGGGCAATTAATTTGACCTTTGTGTGTGAGATGAAAAGATGTTTATCCAGGACCACTTACTGAATAAACAGTCAGTCTTATATGACTGCTACACACCTGGCACTTGCCACGTGCCAATACTTTAGCTCACTTGAAAAAAAAGGGTGGCTTGATACAAAATGTGTTTCATGATGTTTAACATATCTAGATCTAAATAGCGGGAAATAAAAGCTGATACAAATGTCTATTTAAAACAATGAATTGACCCTGCTGTTCCAATACTTTTGGAGGGGGCTGTAGAAACACGTGCTGTGTTGTAAGTAGCTATTTGTAGGGACGTATCTTGCATTTACTACGTAAAATGTGGTAGCTAGACATTGGTGAGTGTGGAGTAAGTAGTTAGCTTTTAATATGAAAGAATGGAGGAAACTTGGTAGCTACTAATTATATATAAGATACTATAAGGACGTTGTTTTTTAACATGCTACCAAAAATAGTTTTTAATAAATGCTAGCTAGTAATATTAGGCACGTATGCGGTAGGTAGTTATTTTTTAATATGTAAAGGTGGGGATTAGTATTTAAACATAAGTAAGTACGGGGTATGTTGTGGTTTTTAATAGTTAAACATGGTGTGAGTATGATTAGATATCGTATATATTCTACTTCCTGTACTGTAAAATAAAATACTGCCTCGATTTCTTTTTTTTCTTTTTACCTTTTTTGGTAGGAATCTCAGATTTTTCCCGGTAGGAACCTTCATGATGGAGCTGTCGGACGGCTTTCCCAGAAGCGACACGCTGGACAGATATAACGAAACAGATGTTCCACATAAAATGCTGCACACGTTTCTCCTTGAAAACTGAGCCGAGACTTTCCGGACACTGAGTGTAGCTTAATGAGAAAGCGCTGCTAAATAAGTAAGAATGCTCGAATTCACCTCGCATTACTGTCTGCTTCAGTCCCATCCGAAACTCAGACTCCACCAGCAAGAAGTGCTTCTAGTTCATCATTGAGCAAAATATTTTAGGCAGGTTTAAATGATTCATTGCGTTCAGGAAACGTGAAGCTGAAGTCTGTATCGGGGTACCGATTATACACAATAACGGCAGAATTTGCGTTTGTGCTTTATGCATTCAGTCAACAAGCACAAATAAAGGACTTCATAAAAAAATATACCAGAATAGATTTAATATAACTGTACAGATTTTTAGTTGTGTGTGAGTGTGTGTGTGTGTGTGTGTGTGTGTGTGTGTGTTAGCACCTTCTAAGGACTGAAAAAGGACCAAAAGTGCTCATAAGGTTAGGATTGTGTCAAATGTCCTCATAATTACTCGGTCCTCACAAAGATACAGTGTTTAATAAATGAGTCAAAACATTTCCTTAGTGTTAGGGTTAGCATAGCATTAATTAGCAACAGTGATCATTATGTCAATGAAAGGTCCTTGTAAAGACTAAAAAAAAAAAAACTGTGTGTGTGTGTGTGTGTGTGTGTGTATCTTTGTAGAGACCAAACGTCCATAAAAGGGTAGAAATATCTTTTAAGAACAGCATTGTCCTTTTGCCTAGTTCCAAATGGAAGGTCCTCACAAATGTGTGTGTGTGTGTGTGTGTGTGTGTGTGTGTACCTCAGCAAGGGGTAATAACAACATGAGAGAAGGAGAACATCACTGGTAGCCAGAGGGGGAGGCAGTTGGCACATACATGCCAGAATCTACAACACACACACACAAACACACACACACACACTACAAAAATTCAACTAAGTCAATAATTATATGCTTGTGCCATCATAGTATATGAATACATCCAGGAAACTTCACAAATTCCATGATAAATCCTATAATAAACAAACTGTCCTGATATCCAGAGCATCGCTCTGAATGAGGAGTGCTTTTTGTTTTGTGGCTCCGTGGATTCCTTTAATGTTCCAGTATTTTAACTAGGACAGGATTCAACATCACAGTATTTTGGTTTTTTTTTCGTTCAAACCCGTGGAGTGTTCAGTACCTGTATAAGAACGAGCGAGAGCTGACACTGAAGCAAAAACAGGAAGCACTTCCTGATCCCAGCCGTGGTGTGGCGAGCCTGTGGTGCACATGTCACACAATCAACACTCCGGGAATTTTACAGCTCAAACAAATTCTTTCATTTCAGTTGTTAGTAATCATCAGTTATTGATAAAGAGTTAATCAGTAAGAGCTGTTTGTTTTGTTCAGCACTTTTCTAAACTACACTTACTTCACAATATTTACTATTTACTTAATATTTACAATATTTGTCGGTAGCACACCGATTCCAGCGAAACAGGATACGGAAATGTTTTTTGGGTGTGTGTGTGTGTGTGAACCTGTCTGATCAGTCTGATGACCATGTTGTTGTCCTGTCGGTGGAGCTGCACAGTGCAGGCTAACCCACAGATGGCGCTGGAGAGCTGACTCAGACTCCGAGCGCCCGATTCGCTCGGAGTCCTCGGCTGGACGTCGTTGTTGGACGGACAGCACGTTGGGACGAGCGGCTCCAGAGCGATGCTGCGGACGAGCGAGGGAGAGTCAGAGTCGGGAACGGAGATCGTGATGAATGAAAAGATGAATAAAGAGGTCACATGACCTGATGTCACTCTGAAGGAAGATGGCGTTGTTGTTAATGTTCTGGCTGCTGCCAAGGCAACACACAACTTCTCCATATTCCTGCATGATACACACCATCTCGCACTCGGCTACAGCACACACATACACATACACACACAGGCAAATTTTTTCTGCACTAAAATAAATATTTTACTTAAATCTCTTTACTTTTTTAAGACCCTAGGAGAAGCAACAAGGAGCTTGGACCTTTTATAATCTTTAGGAAAATCCTCATGAAGCTGAGCGTGTTCAAAGTTTTGATTTTGCGTTGTTTTTTCAGTCCATGTGTGTTATTTCATAGCGTTAAAATCAAACAAAGTAGAAAACAGTAAAAAGGACGTCCTTCTATGAGCAGGGGTGTACAAACTTTTGACTGGTGGCATATATTCAGATTCATTCCATGTAATGAGCCATTTTTATGACATCAAATATTAATTTCCCCATGTTTAGTTATATAATTAATTTATTTCAACAGTAAATGTAGCTATAATTGGATAAAAATTAGTACATGTTGTACTATAAAAAAGGTTACTGTGTTGTAAGAGGAATAATAGGCATAAGGACATGGTGTTGGAGGAAAATATCTTTGTGTTTGTGTGTGTGTGTGTGTGTGTGTGTGTGTGTGTGTGTGTGTGTGTGTGAGTACACACTCTGAGATGTGCAGTCTGTGAATAAAGGCACCAGCAGTGGGACGTTATCGATGTTCTCCAGGTGAGGCCGGACGTTCTCGATACCTTTCGGTAGCTTGGCCTGAAAAACACCAAAACACCGACCAGTCATCTTTGTGTGCATGTGAGTTTGTGTGTGTGCGTGTGTGTGTGTGTGTGTGTGCGGTACTCTGTTCAAATCTTCAATCAGACAAGCGCTTTCATGCTCCATCGACCGTGACTCCGCCTCCTCTCTCACACACTCCCCGATCAGATGAGATTCCTCTGGAACAGATTACAAACCCCTCAGTGACGTAAAAAAAAAAAGCCTGTTCACATTTTCCCTAAAGAATCAGTGTTAAAGGAAGGAATCATTATAACTATATCCCTCGTACCTTCCTCTCTTTCTGTTATATGAATGTTCTCCTGATCGAGAGGGAAACACTCTGACTGCAGAGAGATGTGACAGTTCCACCCCGTCTCTAATCCCATCTTTTCAGCAAACACCTACACACACACACACACACACACACACAGTTCAGTAATTCACCAGTGTGAGCTGTTATTTCATTATTAAAAGCTAGCACAAAGCATAATGTTAACATTGTTATATGATTGAAATATCTGGCATCACAACTCAAGATAACAAGATGAAGCATGTAACATACATAATTTAAGCTAAATCTAGCTAAAAATGGGGGGAAAAAACAAGTTTAATAAACAAAAATATGTTTTGTGTGTGTGAGAGACAGATAGAGACAGAGAGAGAAAGAGAGAGAGAGAGAGAGAGAACCTTGCTCCGAACCTCCTCCTCATTCGAGAAATAAACAAAGCGAATGCATGCGCTGTCCAGTCCAGAGATGAGTCTGACCATGTCAGGTCTCACCTGGTACTGAGAAGAAACCAGGCCAAGGAATACCTGCTGCTTCAGGGGAGACAGAAGCCCATCCTCTACACACACACATACACAAACACACACACACACACACACACACACTATTCCTACTTTCATACACATTTTGCATATAATATAATTCCATTATCTGCTACACATGCAGTGACAATGTAAATATAAACTTATGGAAGAACTCCGAGCGTTGGCCCCTCCCCACCACCAGAGGTCACCATCTTCTTCTTCTGGGTACTAGCCTAGCATTCTCATTTACTTCCCGTTCACTTGGTATTTACATGTTTAAAAAGTCATGCATTCGTCTGCATCGCTGCAAAGTCTTGCCAATCATTCTATGTTGCATTTATTGTTTTTTTGGCGTTTGATATCGTCTATCTAATCCTTTCCATAAACCTCACACACATAGATTTTATTTGAGTACAAACAAAGAAGTAACATTTTTAAGCAAAAGTATTTTCCATGTTCTGGTTACTGTGTCAGAGAGATAAAAGTATGAACGAGTACCCGTGTCTCCGTTGCTCAGACTCGCTGGAAGTTCCACACATGTCCCGTCTATCTCAGGATCGTGAGGTTGAAGCAGTGGCTTGAACGACACAGCGACACACTGACCTGCCATGCAGGAGCGCTGGTAAAAGTCCACCACCTTCTTCCTACACAACACACCTCCGCCACGTTTATTCCGAAGGTCTTTATAATTTCTTGTTTACACAGTCAGCGAGTTAACGTTAAACTTGGGCTATTAAATTTATTGCATGGTGTTTGCTGGCATGTTGAGCCTCTATCCAAATAAAGTGTGTGTAGAGACACGTTTTGTACAGAACGTGATTCTGACCTGTCGGAGTCGGTCAGCGTCTGGAGGTCTTCTCCAGTCCAGAACTCAGAGCATGTGCTGAGGACTGCATCGGCAGAGCCGTAAGAAAACAGCTGGAAATCGCCTTGAAGCCAGAAAAAGCATGCAATTACAATCCCGATAATGGACATTTAGATTCCAAAGCGGGTACAGGCGTGTGGGGAGCAAATGTCCCCACAAAAATAGGAATATATGACAGTTTTGAAATTGTGGAACCATGCAGCTGGTCCCAGGTGGATTGGTTTTTGTTACTGAGGTTAAAGTTAGGGATTTAAGTTTTGCATAACTTTCATTAGCTGCATTAATGTCAGTGGAAGGTCCTCACAAGTATAATATGAATATGTGTGTGTGTGTGTGATCACCAGTGTGTGCATGGTGCACCAGCAGGGCGATGAGATGTGAGAAAGGGAGGCGTCTCATAGAAACAGGGGGAGGGGCAATCACCCCAGGCTCTCCAAAGCAAGGGATTGTGGGTAGGGTGTATGCAGCCATGCTCATCCTCTCTTGGAACGGTTCCCGGGCGAAAGGAGAGAACCCTACACACACACACACACACACACACACACACACATTGCTGTGAAAGTAATTTGTTTGATGGAGCTTTGTTGCTTTTCAGGTTAATAGGGAATTAAAGAGAGCTTATGGTCAGAGAGCATTTCTGGGTCTGAGTTTTATACACATATAAACACTGAAACATTAATACACCACTTTACATAATGGGTATGTATTATTCAAGGATAGATTACCTAAAATGATGGTGTCATGAAACACTCCAGTGTCAGGGCTTTGTAACGGTCAGAGGTAGAGCTGTAACTCTAAGTATCCTAACAATATTTATATGTATGTATGTTTGTTTGTATTTAATTGAAATTTTAATTTTTTTGTTAATTTTTTAACCCCGTTACCAAAAAAGTTGGGACGCTAATGTAAAATATAAATAAAAACAGAATGCGATGATTTGCAAATCATCTAAACTCATATTTAAGTTGAAAATGTTCTCTCATTCTTGCCTGATCGTTCAGGCAGGTCGGGGTCTCCTTTGTCTTATTTTTTGTTTATTTTCACAAGTCTGGACTGCAGCCAGGCCAGTTTAGCACCCGGACTGTTCTACTACAGAGCCATGCTGTTATAATACACACAGAGTGCGGTTTGGAATTGTCCTGTTGAAATAAGCAAGGCCTTACCTGAAAAACACGTTGTCTGGATGGCAGCACGTTACTCAAAAGCCTGCATATATCACTCAGCATTAATGATGCCTTCACAGATGTGCAAGCTACCCATGCCATGTACACAAATGCCCCGTATACCATCATGGATGTTGGCTTTTGAACTGTGAGCTGATAACAAGCCGGATGCTCCCTCTCCTCTTTGGCCTGGAGGATGATCTGTGATTTCCAAAAAGAATTCCAGATTTTGATTGGTCTGACCACAGGACAGTTTTCCACTTATCCTCAGTTCATCTTAAATAAGCTCAGGCCCAGAGAAGGCAGCGGCGTTTCTGGATCATTTTTATATTTGGTTTCTCTTTGCATGGTAGAGTTATAACCTGCATTTGTGGATGCAGTGATAAACTGTGTGCACAGACAGTGGGGTTGGGACATGTTCCTGAGCTCATGCAGTGATTTCCACTACACAATCCTGTCTATTTTTAATACAGTGCCGTCTGAGGGCCCGAAGACCACAGCCCTCTGACATTGGTTTTCAGCCTTGTGCCTTATGTACAGAAATTTCTCCAGATTCTCCGAATCTTTTAATGGTACTACGAAATCCCCAAATTCTTTGCAATGTTATGATGAGGAAAATTATTCTTAAATTGTTGTTTTTTTTTATACCCAATCATGTTACTGACCTGTTGGCAATTATCCTAATTAGTTGTGAGATATTTTTTTTAATTATACGTGTCCAATATTTTGTTGTCCCGTCCCAACTTTTTTTAAACGTGTTGCTGGCACCAAATTGAAAATGAGCTTATTTTTCATAAAACAATACAATTGTACAGGCTCTACATTTAATATGTTGTCTTTGTGCTGTTTTTAATAAAGTATGGGTTTACATGGTTTGCAAATCATTATGCTCTGTTTTTATTTACATTTTATACAGCATCCCAACTTTTTTGGAAACTTTTTTGTATTTTATTTCGCTAAATGTATTCTTACCCAGAATCATTGGGAGCTGGCAGAGACCCCACGGCGGGCGGACAGGCTGGCAGGGTGGGCGTGTACGCAGCAGTGCAGCATGGGTAAGGTGATCAGAGAGGCGGAGCACGCGTGTTGCCACGGCAGCGTCACCAAGCAGCAGCTGAATGGCCAAACCGAGCGGGCGGAGAGAAGGAGCGTGGCGCTCCCACTGCATGTCATCAAACTGCACCCGAGTGTCATCAAAGTGAGCCCGGTCCAATGAGAGGCTCAGCATCTCCAGCCCACAGAAGAGGCGGGGCTAATGAATATAAGTTTTATATTCATATTCTTTCAATCAACAGAACATGTTAGGTCTATCATTGCATTGACCATTAGTGAATAAAATTTATGAACACCTTAATCAACCTGTTTGCTGGTAAAAGTCTGAACTGAGGCTGAAATGCAAATTCTAGCAAGTTCAGGACGTTATCAACATTTAGCAACATGCTGTCATTTAGTGTAAATTAATGTTATTACTTCAGTTGCAACTTGATGAAATGATTAATTCACAGACTCGAATCACTCACTCGAATCACAGACTAAAATAACACATTTAAAGAGTTATTTAATATAAAACAGAAGTACCTTGGGGCTGTCATCCTTAGTTTTCTCTTGTTCTTTCTCTTTCTCTGAGGACAGTGTCTTACTAAAGAACAAAATCTTCTCGGGGTTTGGACTGGGCCAAGATAGGATGCCTTGCTTATCAACACAGCATAATACCTGAAACACACACACACACACACTGCAGGCAAATATACAAAGAGGACCAAATTTCCACTAGCAATAACTGTTTATTTAAACAAACACAGAAAAATTGTTGAATATGTAATTAAAACAATGGGAACACACACACACACACTTACAGTAACAGAGCCCAGGCTGTGCAGCAGACTCGATGTGTGACAGAGCGTTGAAGATTGTCCGAGAAGCACGGAGAAGAACTTGCCACTTGTCAGCTTCCACACTTCCTGTTTGTTAAAATCAATAACAAAATCGATAACATTTCTCACATCTTACACGGAACACAAAATAATTTATACACCACAATGCAATAAAGTGTAAACGCCTGTCAGAAAACGTACGGTTTTTCCTCTGACACTGGAGACTTCCATAAACGTTAGATACAAGTGTAGAGAAAGCACAGTAATATAAGCCTGTAATTTGTCTTACGTCAGAGCTGCTGAACCCTAATCTACACATTCTGACCAATCAGAATAGAGAATTCAACAGCGCTATGATCTGATGGTTTACATGATGTAGCAATTTTATCTAAATAAAAATACATGTATTTATGTAAAAAGTGTAATTTCTGAAATTTTTTGGAAATTACTATCTATGACAATTTACCTAAGATGTATTAGGACACAATGTTCTAAATGACGTTAATTTAACGTTTCCCTGCTAACAACAGTATCGATAATTGGAACGTACCCACAAGGCTGTAGGCTGAGGGTCCATCTGAAGGAGGACTCGCACTTCCCCGTATATTCCCACCAGTAACCAGAGCAACGGGAAGGTCAGAGGTAAAAGCGGCAGGATGCCACTGACCTGCAGCGCAGCAGGAGTGGAGCGCTCATGTACAGTAGTCAGTTTTATGATGGATAATAATGAATAACATAAAGGTTTGTCCTTATAGAATGTGTGTGTGTGTCATACTGGTAGCTGCAGCAGTGTAACATGCCACGGTCCTACTCCAGGAGCTCCCAGAACGTAGCGTAGTGTGTTCAGCACCAACAGCACCATCTAGTTTGGGTGGGAAAAAAAACCTTTAATACAAGAATCACTTTGGACAAATGTAATTTAGTTTTCCCATTTTTTCATCCACAACGAATCACGACAACGACGCAGCCAAATTTGTTCATGCTCTCTGAGTGGGTGGGGCATATGCTCTCAGTCCCCTGTCAGTCACAATGACAATAGCCAATCATGGGTGTCTGTATGCAGAATATAATAGCACTTTCCTCCAAGTGTGTTATGGCAGGAGTCTCCATTGTTAGCACTTTGTAGGTCAGAGGTAAAGCTCTAGCTATTCAGGGAAGGTTTAAACAGAGGAGTTCATGTTGTTCTTTGTGTACATAGTTTGTTGTTAATTGTGCAGTGATTTCTAATTAGCACTAAAAGAATAATAAAAAAAAAAAACATTTTCCAGACTCACTCACCAACGCTAGCGGAGCAGGACCTCTCTCTAGTAACATCTGCACCGTAAAACGTTCATTATCCAAGACAGAGACAGGTCTGTGCTGAGAAAGCTCCAAACACCTCCTGAATAATGAAGAAGCATTGCTATATTGGTCAGTTGTTTGCAGTTAATGATGCAAGAGCCCTGGCTGATTGTACGGTACAATTTAACTTATTTCATAATCAACAGGCTTGATAGTATTAGGATTGATGAACACAGGAAAAAAGACAGTGAATGAATGAAAATGACCAGAATTAATCAAGTTTGAGCTTTCATTATTCATTTCAATCAAACAATAATACCCATGATTTCATACCCTTTACTGTAATCTATCTACTGCTATGTACACTTTGTATTACTATTATGACAGCTAGCTATTAGCATCGAACCTGTTTGCATTGTAAGCTAGCTAGCATGTGAGACATTAGCAGTAAAGTTGGTGTTAGCTACCCTTCACTAGACAGTTTTCTACTAAACTTTAAACCGTACTTTAGCTCTTACCAGAGGATGTATTTAGATAATTATTTGCATTTTTACTTTAGTAAGAATTTGTGTATTTTATAATCACCTCTGCTTGTTACTAAAGGTGGTTAGTTAGACTCAAAGCTATGCTAATTCTGAATTAGTATCAAGTGTAAAAGTAGATCATAATTAGAATGCGAATTGAATCGCTAACACAGTACGTACCTCGGTCATCGAATTAATCTATTTCTATTCAGTTCACTTTTAATAACAGAAATTGTCACAAAGCAGAAAACAGAGATTCAGACCCAGATTTTGATCACCGATAATGAAAACCTCGAAGGAAAAAAAATTCCTGAGATTATTGATCATTAAACTGCAGACTCGGGCCACCCGAGACAACAATGTCTTAGACATGATATGGTGCTTATGTGTGTTTACTGGTGGACATTTCCGTCAACTCACTGAACCACTTCCACGGCTGGAGTCCGAGTGACCCTGAAAAGCTGAGGCTGGAGCAAACGGTGAGGTCGTGACCTTTCATGATCCAGAGGGGATGGAGGACTTGAGAGATGACTGAACACATCACTTCGAGACAGAACAACGTGTTCTTCTTCCTGGACTTCACAAAACAACCAGAACGTGACAGGTGGGACAAACTGAGCTTAATTAAGGATAAAATATCTTTAATCTATAATCGTCTCCTTATGCTGGTTTTTGAACAGTTTTGCCATACTTTGATTAATTCTGAGTGTATCTATAACCTTTGTTTTGTTAAATCTGCCAGCTGACCTGGATGCCCCTGAGCTCAGTGGGGGCCTCAGTGCCTGGGCGCAGAGAGATGATGTCACCTTCCACTAGAAGACTGACGGGTAAGTTAACCAATCGACCATCTCGATACGTCCACTGTAAAGACACAGCAGGCAAGGAAGGGACAAACAGGTCCTCTGTGTCTTTCAGCCAGTCAGAAGGTGGATGCAGCAAAAAGTCTACAGCAAATAAGAACAAGAAGAACAACAACAAGAAGTTCTAATTTAAAAATCAAGCATTCGTGTGAATATTTTGTGTGTGTATGTGTGTCCGTATATCCAGACTCTACCCTGTAAAGTGTTTAGCAACTTTTCCACTCTATGTGGCATCTCCGATGTCTTCAGCTGCTGAAGAGCTGCCATGGCAACCAGGTCAGCCAAGAGGAGGAGCAAAAGAGCACAGCCGCTGATCAAAGCTGTGCCGTCACTATGACAACCAAATAGGAAGACCAAGTATGGATTGTGGAACAATAGATTTTAATGAGATTAGATGTGTGTGCACAAATAGATACATATGCATCACATTATATTGTAACTGTAGTGTAATGTAATGTAACATTGGATGATTGGATCCATTATAAGAAAACACGTGATCGCTAAACACCCTTCCTGCATCTTAAGTGCGTGGGATCCTAATAAAAATTAAATAAGCTCTACCTATGAAATTTTGTTTTTGGATCGCTGGTAAGAAAATATACAATCATTAGCAAAACATACCTGCTTTATAATGGTTCTGAACCTTTGTGTTTGGACCCCTAATTAGATCACGAAGAGCTCATTTCTCTCAGGCTTTATCCCATACTATGTAACAATCCAGTTGCTAGAGGAACAATGATTCTTCACACTCTTAGCGATAATAATGAAGCAGGGCTCCTGAAACATAAATACCAGGACCCCCAAGAAAACAAACAAGTTGTAAAATGCTCCTGCACCATTGGTGATTGGACCCCTAATAATAAAGCAACTGATCACAAAGGCCTCCTTCACTTTTGGTACTTTACCTCATGCTAAGAAAACCTATAATCACTATAGAAATCCGACATCTTTGCACTCCTTGGTGATAAGAATGAAGCAAGGCTCCTGAATTTCAAGTGCTTGGACCACTAAAGAGAAAACACAAGTTCTAGAATGTTTCTGCACTGTCAGTGCTTGGGCCCCTAACATAAAAACATCAGTAATGGGGTCCTGCACCTTTGCCCAAGATAAACAAGCACTAGAGGGATCCTACATCTTTAGACAATTCTGACACCAAGTAAAGATTTATAGGCACTAAGACATTTTAAGAATGGACCTTGCATTATTCTATGCTTTATGAGCTTATTCATTTCAATCAATAACATCAATTGACTTCCAGCACCCTGTATAAGTATTTACACCCATACCATGAAATTTTCAAAACTACAATTTGGAACTGAAAATGCCTTAATTGGGATTATGTGTTATGAATCCACACAAAATACCCCCATTTTACCCCTGAATAAGTTCTAGTGAAACCTGAAGAGGGAGCTATTTAGAGAAGCAACCAAGAGGCCACTAGTAGCATTTTTTAAAATTATTATTGGATGTTCTAAACAGACCAAAAATGAACATCACAGAAAGTGTTACATTTGGTGAAACCACTGTGAAGCATGGTGGTGGTAGCGTTATGCTGAGAGCTACCCTTGGCATCTTGGTTGCTTTGGTGTGTAATCTCCTCTTTATTCATTCACTGACTTTTCCTCAATGTGAACATTCAATTTCATAACTGAACAGCTTCTGGTTAAGATTTCAGGCATTTGGACCCTGTGTCACGTGTGTCAGGTGTGATTGTGTGTCACCTGTTTTGATCAAAGGCATGGCATGTGATTAAGCTAGCTGCACAGAGGGTGATCAGTAAAGCTCCTGGCCAGTGTAGGCTGGACCAACGCACAGAATGATGCAAAAAACACCTGCTCCAGGCAGCCTAAAACATAATTATAACCTTAAAGAGGTGTTTTTATTTACTTATATGCAGCAAAAATTTATTTATACATAATGAAGAGTACAAAAAATTTAATAATGCTACAATATTTGGAAATTTAACCATTTCCTAATGTTATAAAATATTCATCATCATTACATGATACTTTATAATTGAAATGCAAATGTTTCATGGTGTACCCCAGGACCTTATAATAGGTCCAATAATGTTTGATTGTTATACATATAAAATAGGCTTGCCTGCCAGTGAGCATTTTGGTTTGGGCTGTGTTGATATTCCTGCAGCACAGTAGTGAGTTGAGCATGTAGCTGAGACAGAGCTGCGACAGATGATAAGCCCAACGGACTCTAAATAAAGAGATTTTGTTCATCACACCAGGAATTCCAGCCTAAATCTCTCATTTAAAGCTTCCTTCCTCCCTTCTTGTTTCAGTATTGCATCATTTACATTTGCAAGACGTTAACTGGTGATCACACGTCACCATTACTGTGTTAATTATTTCTGCATTTTCACCTACCTTTGAACTAAACATGGCTCAATGAACTTGATTTTTCTCAAACTATTGCTTTAATCTAAACAACTTTGAATTACAATCAAAGATGAATTATAAAACAAATAAAATTTCAGCAAACAAATTGTGAACATTAGTTTCATAAAAATTTCATAACATGTACAGGCATTGAGAGTATATGAACAGTTAGTGATATAAACACAAAGTTGATTATAAACTACTCTGTCCTGAAGATTTCCAATAAAATGTACAATGTTACCTCTGACTGTAAAAGCACTGACACTGGAGACTCCTTCCATAAAAGTTACATAAACATCTTACAAAAAACTTCATGTAAATAACAATAAATTATGCTTTTTTGACTTACCTGCTCACAGGTACTATCTAGAAAAACTTTCATTTGGTACAATGCTTTCTGCTACAAGCCTGTATGCAGGTCTGAGTGTAATTGTGTATGTGTGTGTGTAAGTGTGTGTGGCTTTGCATCTCGGCTGTCACATCCACATGTCCCATTTTTAGATGGAGTAAATGTCTTTCAGGTGTCACATACAGGTAGTATAATCCTCTCCTTTATACACACTGACATGACTTTGTGCTGTATTTATGGGGACCAAACACTGATATAAGCATAGAACATGACAAAATGACTTCTGAGGTCCTTTTATTGGTCCTCAAAACTCTCAGCATTTATGTTAGCATCATATATCACTCTGTGTCTTTTTTCTCATATACAGACTCTCACATTTTCATACACACTCAGACATGACTTAATGCTGTACTTATGGGGACCAAATCCTGACATAAGCATAGAAACAAATCAAAATGACTTGTGAGGTCATTTTTTTTGGTCCTCAAACTACACATACTCAGTCTTTTTTCTCATACAGAGAACGTAAAGGTCACCGCATTAAAATATCAAGGTCCTCAATTTTAGCCCTAGTTTATGGCAACCAAAGTGTTTGTGCTGATTTTCTTTTGTCCGTATATGTTCGGTGGGTGAATGGGATGACAGGATGTTTGCCCTATGAATGGTGGAATAGAAAAATATGCAAAACATATTTACATACATCTCATTTACTTAAACACTACTCCATGACACGTGCTGTAATTATGGGGACCAAATTTTGGCAGAAGCATAGAGACATGGCGGAATGAGCTGTGAGGTCCTTTTTTGGTCTTCACAAGGTCCTCAAGGTTTTATGTGATTTTTCTTGTGGAAATTGTTTTCACCCCATACCTTTAGTGAACTGGAAAACAGGATGTCCCCACTACAAATAGAAGAATATAAAAAGTATGCAAAGTAAAACAATCCGTTTTTGCGCATACGTTTCAAAGGAACCTTCAAGTGTGTGTGAGGGGAAAAATAATCGTCAGATAAAAGAAATAGTTTTATAGAATTTGATTCTTGCAGTTTGATTTGCTTTTATGTATGAAAATCAAGGTCATGTCCTCATTCCTGTGCTCATCTTTTCAACTGGAGCACATTTTGAAGCTTCACAGAGTTGCTCTCTATTAACTAAGTGAAAAATTAATCATTAAGAAGCGAATCCCTCTCACCACGTCCTCTTCCTGATCTTTCTCCTGTTTGTAGAATTTATAAATATGTTTACATATTTTAATATCCTGGTGGGGACCAAAAGTCCCTGTGCGCTTCACTTCACTTGTGTGTGTGTGTGTGTGTCAACTTTATTGGGACCAAATGTCCTCACAAGCATAGAAAGATCTGACTATTTTGGCCTTGTAGAGACATTTGGACGGGTCCCATATGGAAAGTGTTCGTTTTATTTATTTATTTATTTTTTAAACAAAAATAAGGGGAAAAAAAGAGCCAAAAAGTTTCCTTTTCATTCCCGAGGTTAAGGTCTGGGTTTAGGTGCAGGTGTAGCGTTAATTAGCTGCATTAATCATTATGTCAGTGGGAGGTCCTCACAAGGATAGGAATACCAGCATGTGTGTTTGTGTGTGCACAGTCATGTGTCAGCTCACAGTCACTGCATTACCGAGAGCTTAATCAACATGCACACACACACACACACATACACTTTCTCTCAGGTAGATCTCTTTAATTTTGTGATTAATAAATGATTGATTGCTGTTTACACATTTATAGGTTGTGTTTTTGATAACACAGGAACTAATGATTTGAACACACACACGCACGCACACACACACACACACAAAGATTATGGCTCTTTGTGGCTCACATCCCATTTCTCTCTCTCTCTCTCCCTCTCTCTCTCTGTTATTTATTGGAGCTCCATGCCCCATCTCGCCCACATTTCAATTTTCATCTCGCTCAGAAGGACACTACTCATCCATCCTCCCTCTCTCTCTCGCTCTCTCTCTCTCTCTCTCTCTTTAACCTCCCTCATATCATTCCTTATTCATTTTCATTTCTGTCCCCCAGTGCACCCTCACATCTCTCTCTCTCTCTCTCTCTCTCTCTCTCTCTCACACACACACACCCCATCGATTGTCCTCCTTTCTTCCTTTCACCGTCTGATGGAGGCTGAAGCGCTGTACAGCTTCAAAGCTACAGAATGTGATGAGCTCAGTTTTCACAAGGGTGACATCCTGAAGGTGAGTGTGTGTGTGTGTATGTGTGTGTGCGTGTGTGTGTGCGTGTGTTACTTTTGAAATTCTAGATTCTGATTGGTCATAAGGATTAATTTTCTACAACAGCAGCTCTGACAGTAGCGCAGGTTTATATTAACATGCTCGTTCTAATACGTTATCATTTCCATAGTAACAGCTTATATCATCATTGATATGTCTATTAAACATGTATGAAGGAGTCTCCAGTGTCAGCGCATCATAACAGTCAGAGGTGAAGCTGTAACTTGAAGTTCTCCGAGATCTCTATTTGTTTAACTGAGTAATTTGTTTAAAGAACATTTGCAGTCGTCTAAATCAATGGTTGGCCGTATCGTACACTCAGGACTGAACGCTAAAATAAAATTGCAATTTAGGTTAAATTCACAGATTTTATTATTTTTTGTTCACAATCCATAATGATAACAGAATCTCGCAAATTTGTATGAAACAAACGTTTGATTTAACCATTGTTTATGTGACATTTTGAATGATAAAAGTTTTATATTTAATCAAATGAAGCTAGATATAAGATCTCATTTTTAAGATACTAAACTCTTACTAAATAAAAGCTTGTTCCAGGTGACGAATATGGATGAAGATCCAAACTGGTACACAGCCGAACTTTCGGGACGGAAAGGCTTCGTGCCCAAAAATTATATCAATGTAAGGCCTCATCCGTAAGTATCCAACACGAACGAAAATACGTCTGTGAGTGTATTGTGGTTCTGTGCTTTTATTTACAGTGCTGAGACCTTTAAACAAGATCATGTTGTAGCATATAGTGCAGTATTTTCAGTAAATATTACTCTCATACAGTCCAGTTCTTTGTCTTGCAACAAGTCAGCAGGAGGGATTTTAGTAAAGCTGGACAATAGACAAGGGCTACTTCTTTTTTAGCATAAATAGACAGTTTAGATGATTTTTTAGTGAAATACACAAACCTGGCAACCCTGTTACTAACCATCCTGTCTGAGCACAGGGCAGCATCATTCCTGCCATAATGGGCCTCTACTTATTAGTTCTTGTTTGTTGCAGTAACCATATGTGCCCACTAGGGGCAATAATAACTCTACAGCGCTAAATGAGCTGTACGACTTTTTGTGGTTTATTTATTTATTTTTTTGTAGGTGGTTCGTGGGAGGAATTTCTCGCCTGGCCGCAGAGAGCCGACTGAGACCGCTGGATAGCGGCGCGTTCCTCATCCGAGAAAGTGAGAGTACTCCAGGAGAGTTCTCTGTCTCTGTCAGGTACACACACACACACACACACACACACACTCAATATCTAAATAATGCAAGTCATTATATTTAAAAAATGTGTTTTAGAGAACATTTAAACTATTAAATGGGTGCTGAATGAATTGGGTTTAATTTAGTGCACATACATCCTCTCTTGTGTAGTTCTCATTGTATTGCAATTTCATCACACACACACACACACACACACACACACAAACACACACATGGCCTCAGGGTTTTGTAGCTTATTCTGCAGCACAAACAGGATAAGCTCTGGGTCCTTCTTCGTTTTGGAGTGTTTTATTTGGATTTGAGGACAATCACAAATGCTACAAATAGAAACGATCCAGATTCGTATAACAGCCACACTTACAGGACCTGACCATGCGCTCGGAGAGGAGTTTATAAATAACAGCTGCGTCAGAGCCATCGGCTTTACAACAGAGCAAATCATTGATAAACTTTCCGTTTGTGTGAGTAACTATATGTGATTGTGTCCCTGAAGTAGCGTTTTTCTAACGAGCATGCGTGTTGAATCGGTTGAATGCGTTAGCATTTCCGTAGTAACACCTCAATCGCAGACGAACAGACAAAACAGAACAAAAACATTTAACTTTTTATTTTAAACATACAATGTATGGTTCAACACCAGTTGTTAGCATTGGAGAATAAACAACATCAGAACAACATCTGTTCTTCATAAATAATCAACATCGCAATGACAGCTGTAACTTCACGCATCGCACCATCAAACCGTCATTGATAATTTTCATATAACAGCACAACACATTAGTGTTTAAGCAAACACTCGGCCTCTGACTCAGAGCCGCCTGCTGCCTCTGATCTCAGTCTGAGCCGGCTCTAATCACAGATAAGAGCCGTTTCCCGTAAATGAGTCACTAAAGTGTGCATGTGTCGCAAGATGCCAAGGGTTCATGAACCAGAAACTCTACGATGTTTTTAAGGTGCGGCCATTTTCATTTTCAATTTCACCGCTGTAGCCGCGTGAACATGCTCGCTCATGCGCTGTCGGAGAATTATGCTCCAAGCTAAACTTAACGGTTTTTGGAGGCGGCGCAACGGATTCGTCACCGTCCAGGTTTTCAAAAATATTATCAAAATGTTTCACTGCATACATACGGAAAAATACTATTAAGGATATTCCCAGAAATTCTCCTTTTTTTATTTTCGAATGTTCCTTTTGAATCAGAAATTGAAAAGTCTTGTGGAAAAACTTCTCCCGTACATCATTTCCCAATGAGATACCTTGTTTCTCGCAAAAATCGCATTATATATATAAAAAAAATTCATGATTGTTTCAATTTCATAGAAAATGTTAGAATTTATTTTTTAACAGTGTTTAGGAAATTCATTTAATGTGACATTACTGTTAATGATTTAAGGAATAAAACATTCGTGTTGTGCTGTTATGGGAAACTAATCGACGAGGAGGCGGTGTGTTGAAGCAGAGTTCAGAATGGATTATTTTCCTGCAACAGCTCGACTAGAAATCTTCAGTTTATCTTAATCCTCAGCAAATTTCCTACGATAGCAATTCTTATTCATTAAACAATGGCTTGTCGTAATTTTTTATCCGTTTATAGTTATGTTTAAAGTTGTGAGACGTCTACAGAACACTTACCTCCTGTGCTTAATTATGTTTTAGCTATAAACACTTTTTTATAACATTTTAAGACTAGAACTAGAGTCAGAGCTGCTGTTATAGAAAATGAATCAAGGTCTTCTGACCAATCAGAATCCAGAACTACCTAATATTTATCCAGTGGGTTTATAATTACAGAATGACGCAGCCTTACAGTTGTGTGTGTGTGTGTGTTTTTAACGTTGAGTCAGATATTTAAAGGATTCTGGCTCAGGAGTGGAAACTTCCGGAGTTTCAGACTGTGAGGATTATAATTATTAACACTTAATCTAGCTATAGACTCACAAGTGACAAAAAGGCAATGATGAATATGAGACTGCATTTGTGTTTCTTTTCACACACACACACACACACACATGTATACGTAATCCACCCACTAACCCCGGGGGCAGTTCCTCATTCTGATCCTTATGGCGTGCAAACAAGCAGCATGAACCGTGTGTGTGCGTGTGTGTGTGTGTGTGAAAGAGAGAGAGAAAGGGAGAGTGTATATCAGGTGAGGCTGGGTTGGGCTGGCAGGTGATGAAATAGAGCCCGCTGGAGAAGGGTGTGTGCATGTGTGTGTGTGTATACCATTCTGTGTGTTTTTAGTACATCCTCTGGGTTGTGCTGTTGAGCTCGCTTCCACAAATATCTTAATAATAACAAATAACCTTCGTTTAATTGAAATAACCTGTGAGATAAAGGAATGTTAACTGGCGATTTCTACATAATAAATTCACAGCTACATGAAAATGATTGTGAAGTGACATTAACTCGCAAGGAAAAAATATCACAATTGAGTGACTAAGTCGAAAACGAGCAATAGAATGTTGCAAATGTGAAATACTTTTTGTATTTCACATTTGCAATTTACAATTGCGAGAAAAAATGGTCAGTTTGTGAAATACCTGCTGAAAATAACGACTATAACTACAAAATAAGTCACAACTGAGTGACATCAACTCATCGCAGGATAAAAGGTTAACAGTCGCGAGATTAAAAGCCGCAGCTGAGTGACATAAACTCACAATTACCAAAAGAAAACTGTCAATTTGATAGAAAATGTCACAGTTGCGTGAAAACAGCTTGCGTTTGGGAGATATTAAGTTACAACTAAGAGATATGAAGTTGCGGCTGAGAGAAGACGGACGCCACTATCAGTACTTAAAAGTCACAATTATAAAAGATGAAAATCTCATTTAAGCAACATTAACTTCTCAATTACAAGAAAAATTCAGTTACGTGAAAATAATTCACAGTTACGAGATAAATAGGTTGAAAGTGAGTGATATTAGCTCAGTCTCAAGATAAAACATTGTAATGGTGACATATAGTCAAATTGTGAGGCAACTTAAACTTTTAAGTCGCAGTTCCATGAAAATAACTTGCAATTTCCATGAAAAATTTAAGTTGCAATCGAGTGACATTAACTCTGAATAAAAGTAAAAAAAAACGTGTAAGCGAGTAAAGTTCAAAAAAGTCACAGTTAAACACGCAGATGTGAGTCAAAAAGTCCCAACTGTGTGAATATATGTAATACTTTCGCGTACGTAACAGAAACGAGCTTCTAAACTTTCTTCTGTTCTTTTTTCCCGTTCTGTCCCCGATACACACACATGACGTGTATTTGTGCAGTTATGGGGACCACGTGCAGCACTTTAAGGTCCTGAAGGACAGACTGCGACGCTACTTCATATGGGACGAAGTTTTCACTTCTCTCAACCAGCTGGTGGAGTTCTACCGCATCAACAGCATCGACAAAGAGAGGACCGTCTTCTTATGCGAGCCCGAGAGACTGCTAGCCGTGAGAGCACACACACACACACACACACACACATGCACACACTCATACTTTTGAACATATTTTATTGACCATTGATCGGTCAGAGTGTTGATTAATTTCCTTTAACAGCAGCTCCTTCTGCATGCGCTAGCTTCGATTCGTAATCGTTGCTATAGTAACAGGGAATTGTACAACAAACTCTAAGATTATTCGTCTAACGGGAGTTGAAGTTTTCTGTAAGGAGTCTGCTGTGTCCCTTTAAATGCACAACCCCAAGCGTGTAATCGTTTTTCCCCAGAGGCCACGTCATGCTCACGCCCTCTTCGACTTCACGCCTCCGCACGTGACCCAGCTGCGTTTCCTGCGCGGTGACGTAATCGACCTTCTGGACTGCTCGGACGCTCAATGCTGGAAGGGGCGGTGCCGGGGCCGCGTGGGCGTGTTCCCGCCCGAATACGTCCAGCCCATGTACCACTAAAGGAAGTGAGGTTCGGCTTTAACCACAAACTTTCCATACAGGAAGATTTTGCCAATCGCAGTCCCTTTAAATCACACACGGCTTCGCGTAGCTAGCAGATACATTTTTCACTTTTTGGAATTTTTAATGATTACTTTAAATTATTTATTAATGAAATAGTACAACACAATTTTTGGAAACACTATTTCCATGAAAGTATGAATGCACTCGTAGCGTATGCGAACAACTTTAGAACACTGCTGTAATCACTAATGCAAAATCAATAACAGTGCTAGTTGCGATAAAGTGTAACGTGATTAGAAGAACGTTTGAATGCTTTGTAACGTGTAAAAAATGTGTTAATTCATTGTATAATAGGTGGCCTTGTGTTACCAAATGATTTTACCAAGAATATTAACAATATTTACTGTTATACGGACACTGAGATCCAACCGTCTGAGATTTTCTACGTAAACAGTGTTTTTTTTCCATTATTAATAATATTACGAGCATAACTGAGTGAAAAGTAGAATCTTGGCAACGTGAATGTCAGAATTTTGTAGCGCTTCGATCTGATGCGACTCGAGATAATCAATTTTACAAATTTGCCCAAATTTAAAGCTAGAATCTTGAATATGAAATATTTCAGATAGTGAACATTTTGTTGTCCAAAATGTAAAAGTTAGATTTCCAGTGTTCAGGGTCAGATTTCTGGAGGTCCTGTGCGTGTGAAACGACTGTAACGTAGCAACAAGAGCGTATCTTCTTCATGTCTTGCATGTTAAGCTGCACAGAATGTCACTTTATATGGGAATTTGCATTTGCTTTAATGAAATAGGATGAAAAATCTTCTTTTTCTTTTTCATTTTTTCTCTTCAGCTTGAAAATAAAGCTTAGATTTCAACAGCAGATGATTTATTTCCCCTGTATATTTCCTCCTGTAAACACTCTGGACACACTCTAGATGGTGGTATTGAGGTGCGTCCCCACTTTAGGGCTAAATGCATGTCTTTTTGACACAAAATCAAACATTTAACATGTTACAAATCATTATATTTCTCTTATTTCAGCACACGGATTTTTTTTTCTTTTGCACCATTTAGCAAAAACATACACAAATGTTACCTTGTACAGCAAGTATGAGCATAAACGGATAAAAATGTTTACTTACTTAATTTCAAACGGTTAGCTGTTTGAGAAATCCCCACATGAACCCTGTGTGTGTAGCAACGCTTCTGACAGGCACGGTTAATTGTTTAGATATTTAGACCCAGGTTCAATTTTTCTTTTTGGAATTCCCACTGAGGCGTAAAGCAACAGGTGAAAAGAAACACCACAAACGGCTCCACCCGTCATTAACCGACGCATATTTGTGTGATGGCACCGGTTGGACGCCGCACGCCCACATGCCCACACACCTGAGTTCCATGCGCTGCCTAATGGTTTTTTTAATGGCTTTGTTTTTCTTGCATTTGTTCCAGCGAATAACCAAAGGGCACAACAACGGCAAGAAACACAATTTCCTGCAGCGGCACTTTTCTCACAATTTATTTGAAAAATGGCATTAAAACGTCACTGTAGCAAACGCCATTGTATCGCCACGTCCAACAGCGTAACGGACACGTTAATACCGAAACGCGATTTGTCCGCGTGGATAATATTGGAGTTAATAATGTAAGTGGTATGAAGTAAGAGCTGGCTGCTCCTGCTGCTCGGGATGCTCGGAGGCTGATGACTGGCCTTGTTCGGGCCTGCCTGGATGACTTCATCAGTTGCAGTGAATCGCTCTTCTGACGGATTCTGGAAAAATCTGACTCATAACCCAGGATCGCTTTCTAAAGCATAACATCATTTAAAAAAAAAAAAAAAAAAAAAAAAAAAAAAACCTATATTTTTCACATGTGCTCTAAAACATTTTTAGCTGCTAAAGAACTAAAGGTCGTACTTTTGATAGTTGTAGGCTGTCGTTATGTTCCGTGTTGTGGAATACGCCGTGAAGTGTTTTATTCCGCTTCTGTGACTGCGATTTGCCTACGATTACAATTTTTTAGTAATAAAGAATGACACGATGCTTCCTGTGTCCAGTTTTAGCTACATTTGACTTTTGTTGGTGTTCTTGCTTCCGTAATAGTATTACTATCTGTTACAAACTCTTTCTAACTAGCTGTTACTATCTGCTACTAGCGTTACTAAAGTATGTTAATACCTAGTACTTGCTGTTACTCTGTTACTAGCTGCTACAAGTATTTACTAGCCACTGCTAGTACTTACTAGCCATTACAAGCATTTACTAGCTGCTGCTAGTACTTACTAGCCATTACAAGCATTTACTAGCTGCTACTGGCATTTACTAGCTGCTGCTAGTATTTACTAGCCATTACAAGCATTTACTAGCTGCTACTGGCATTTACTAGCTGCTGCTAGTACTTACTAGCCATTACAAGCATTTACTACCTGCTACTAGCATTTACCAGCTGCTGCTAGCATTTATTAGCTGCTACTAGAATTTACTAGGTACTGCTAGTACTTACTAGCCATTACAAGCATTTACTAGCTGCTACTAGCATTTACTAGCCGCTGCTAGTATTTACTAGCCATTACAAGCATTTACTAGCTGCTACTTCCAATCCGAATGGAGAATTCCGCATCATTGTGCTCTTACCTGTAGTAACCTGTAGTTTAGTGAAAGCGATGAAGAATTAAAGGACTAAATGGAAGTGAAAGGCAGCGAAATAAAAAGGCTTTGATGTAAAAGCTAAAGGTCAGGAGTAAATCCTCCTTTCCAGTTCTAGCGATTACGTAATGTATTCCACGGATTAAGTCGCCTATCATATTTTTTTTCCCACCCTGAGAGTTTAATCTCCCTATTCACTGAGAATCATCATGATAGTCAGGTTGGATAAAGTACAGCAGGGTTCACAAGTTTGACTTCACAACCAAGAACGCTCTTTATTTTCCCAGAGCGAAAACGAACACGACTCTGGGCTCGGGGGATTTTTGCTGCATTGTACATTTCATCCACATTCCTAAGTCACAGTGTTAAATCAGACTTCAAGAACGTTCAGTATAGACCGTTACACGGCAACGTTACCGTTCCGCTGTAGAATTCTGGAATCTGATAGCAACCGGAAAAGGATAGCGAGTCGTCGTTTCTATAGTAACGGCTAATTCAGAAAGGAGGATTCTGCATGTAATCTAGGACTAATAATAATCATTTTTTATTTTATTTTTTTGGAAGAAAAACATCGAAGTTGCTTTGATGCGGCAGAACAGAGAACTCCGTTTCTTTTTTGTTATTATTTGCTTTGCGGTACTCTCAGATTTGATTGGTTCTAATACCGAACATCATCGTTTCCACACAGGGACTTACGGCAAAAAAAAAAGTGTGTGATCGGAACTTCCTGGTTCATCTGTGAAATTATTTTTTTTCTTACCTTCGTGCGAGAGAAAAAAAAACAACCAAACCGCCGATGGAACTTAAGTGAGAACTCGTTTTGCGGACGACATCGGATGTAACTGTAAATGGATAAAAAGTACAACTAGCTTTTAAAAAAAATAAATAACAAATTGTTATCGTTGACAAGTTGCTGTAATGGGAACTCCACTTCACACTCCATCACACACATCATTACCCTGTAATGGCACACCTCTGTCTTTTATTCCTTACACACCTGACCTGTATTACATTCTGATCCATTTAAATCAGCACTTTTATAGATAAATACACATATAGTGGACCACATCTGGACATTGCCATGTATGAACGCGTGTGTAGGTGTGTGAACGTGTCATGCTGTTTCTTGCTCTAACCTGCCTGATCAGCTAATTATCAGCTCATTAACAGAATCCAGTTGAGCGACATGTTATATAAAACCACGTACTTAAAATGATGCACCACAAGGCTGACCATTTAATCTTAGAAACCTGGTACCTTTGTTTGCTTTTTTTTGTCTTTGCCTTTGAAACTTTGGGTGTGGGTGTGTGTGTGTGTGTGTTATGCATAGTAAGCATAAAGGAATATATTAACACACAAAAGAATAACAGCATTGATGCAACAGAAGCGCGACCAAAACGGGTCTTCCCTCATGTTGCGAATCACGGGAGGCGGAGTCCCGGGAGCTCCACGTCCAGGCCGGGGACTACAAAAGCCGGCTGTGCGCACGCACTTCCCTCTGCGCACAGATTCACAACCTAAAAAAAACGGGAAGAGAGAGAGCGAGAGAGAGAGAGAGACAAAAAACCCTTGTGTTGCAAAATACCACTTCTAAGTATCGCTTTCTGTGTGGGGTGGAAAGTAGAGGAGCAGAGAAAGGAGATGAATTATTGTAGAAACTAGTTATATGTCGATCATTCATTACTTGGTGATCCAAAATATAATATTATATTATAGCTCATAATTGAGTACTAAAAGCACTTCCCTTTCTTTGGGATACTTCTGATGTTGTGCTGTCTGTATATACTGTATATATGTGTGTGTGTGTGTGTGTGTTTGTGTTACCCTCTGTTCTCCGAGTGAGTGTTGATACTTTCTGCAGCGGTATATCTCTGTCAGGACTGCGTCTGAGCGTCCACCAGGTGAGGTTATGAATCTAAAGCACAATAACACACACACACACACACACGCACACACACCAATTAGCATGCAAACGTCCTTAAAAAACCCCATTTTTTTGTGTCATTTAAACGATATAGCATTAAACAAAACACCTGTCAAGTTCCACATCCTGCACAATAAGAGATGTCAATCATCTAAGTAGCTAGAGGACTAGCATAGCGAGATGACTAGTTTGATTCCACACATATATACAGTAAATATGTAGCGTAAACCGGACGCGTGTACCTGTTCCTCGGAGGGTGCGGGTGTGAGGAGGCTGACGGCGACGGTGACGATGACGGTGATGGCGCAGAGGATGATGGCGAAGTGCAGATAGTGCACGCTCCGCAGGACGGGCGGCGCCGGGTCGAAGACGCCGCAGCGAGGCGGCGGGAAGGCGAATTCCAGAAGCATCCGCGTAACACCGACAGCCAGGCCCACCATCAGACCCCAGAACGCTCCCTGAACACAAAACAACTCCACAATCAAACCTAGTACCGTTGGATCTGTAGTACTGTATATGGCTAAGTTACACCGTTTTGTTTGTGAAATACAATAAATCCGATAAATAGCAGCAACTGCTAGACTTTTTAAACGTTTTAGCTAGTTAGGTTTCTAGCTGTATGTGTTGTGATTATGGAATATGATCAGGACGCACCTGCTAGCAGAATCCTGCGCAAGTTGTTCGTAACGTGATTGATCGTATTCAGTGTTTCCAAGCTAAAACCACAGTCAGGGTGAGAAAATGACAGAGTAGTGAAAAGTGCCGGTGTCTTACTGTAGCTCGGGGGCATCCTGCATTCCACGCGCAAGCTAAAAGAAACACCCCACCCTGGTGTGAAGGTGTTCCTACCCGCGTTACTGGAATGCTGTAATGCTTTTCAGTTGGACGAACAGGTTTTCCCCTGCGAACACTCTGCTGGCGCTCGGAGGCCTTCGCACATTTCGGTAAGGGCATCAGGTGAGAGAAGAAATGAAGTTGGATTGAGGTTTTATCTTTTCCGAGCACGATATACGTCATGGCATGACATCGCCAGATGCTTTGGTGCATAATGTCCACGTTTATATGCTTTTAGGAAAATATAAGGTTTAAAGATTTGAATTTAAAAATGGTTCAGGTTCCCCTTGACGAGATTTTATTTAGCGTTTATGGAAGTCGTCATTAGTGACAGTCTTATTAATAGAACGTAACTGTAAGCCGCTATAACGTACTCGTTTTGTGGATGTTCCGCAGCATTGCGTTATTTTTGAAAAGCACTTTTGTTTTGCTAATCGTGTCTCGGGCTTTTGCGCACCGAATCTGTCGCCCACACGCTTTACATAAACTGTAAACCACAAACTGTGGCTCAAATTTGAATACCCGGCCCTGACCTGACCTGAATACGACAAGTGTGACCTGAAATGAAATGAATCTGGCCAAACAGCGAACACGTCAAACGTCATTCGATCGCGCATCTTATGATAATGACGGAGACGAGGTTGACAAGCCGTGTGTTTTCTCACGGTGTCTCATTTCACTGAACCTATGTCAAGAAGACAAGGACGTTATTTGCTCTCACATAAGTAACTGTGAGCAGCTGTTTGCCTGAGGTATTAGTGGGCGGGGCTGTGTGATGACTCGTCGGAATCTCTTCCTCTTATTTACACACCAGATGCAAACACACACTGAGCCTTTTACCATCTGCTTCCCCAACAGGTCACTGCGCTCTGACTGTAACCTCCAGACATTCTGGTTAGTCAGCTAAGAGAGAAGACTGAGCCAGAGGCAAAAAAAAAAGGCTGCAGTCAGACAGAGGATGTCGTAACTCAAGATATTAGCCGACGCAGCATTGTGGGCTTTTACAAATAAAGTTTTATGCATTCCTATATTCGCACATCGCACAGACCCACCCCATGATGCGCCGACGTTTCTTCAGTTCCCAACGTTCCTAGCTGTGATTTAGTGCACAAATTTAAGCATATTTTCTCTTTAAATGTCTATGGCGATATTACGAAGAAGTCTCGAACGAGGTAGCAGGGATCGCCAGTGCCTCTGGTGAGTGATCCGAGAACATAAACAAATGTATATTTGCGTTAAACACGTTAGCTTTAGAAGCTGCATATAGCTAATACTGTTTCTCATCAGAATGGAAAAAACGCTGACAAGCCATGCCCACAAACGTAACAAGATTTAAAAACTAATTAAAAATAAATAAATCAGTGATAGTTTGGCGTCACGAAGAAGAGTTACGGTTACCATGACGCAGGCGATTTTTCCCCCCTAAACATGACATCCAGAAGCGTTTTATTCCTCTTACACAACGATTACGATTTTTAATTTATTAACCAACAGCATGTTATATTTTTATCCATTTCTAACCGTGGAAACAATTTAGTTCCTGTTCTTACTCACATTGTTGCAGCTATAAACAGTCGTCCCCTCGCCAGCCTCTGTTTTTCTTCATGTTAACGTAACGGAAAAAATAATTAACGCGGCTTGTCATGTTCGAAACCGCAACTGTTTCGTAAAATGTTTTTAAGCAGATGAGCTTTGTAAACGGCTTCAAAATTCGCTCTGTAAACACAAACATAGCTATAAATCAAACAAACAATATATGTATTATAAACACAGCAGTTACGGAAGTATTTCAGGAAGCTTCTCGACCCCTTGACTTAAAACGTACCAGCTGCTTGAGGTCAAAACCACAAACAGAAATGGGTGAGTATTTATTATATATAATCATAAATGTGTTTCGGTTCATAACATAACAAAACAATGTTCCTTTCCACTTCAGCCTGTCAACCGCTGACGATATTTACATTCGTTGCGTCATTCCCGAACTACATTTCTCTCCATTTATCTTCTGTTTTCTCACCTTTAAGTGTTTGCAGATCATTTGTAGTGGCAGTAAATCAGTCGTAACTGTCCTTCCCTTCCTTTCATACCTCACATAACGCAACACACACTCGTACAAGTGCTGTACAAATAAAAATGGCATCATGTGTGTGTTGAGAAGTGCATTCGTACCGCCTCGTTGGTTCTTTTCCAGAACACAGCCATGACAAAAATGGCAGTAACAGGAGGGGCGAGGTAGCTGGTCACCGATTGGATGTAAACGTAGAGCTGTCCGCTGTTAGCGCTCTGAAGGATCGGGATCCAGACCACGCTGATGACGACGAGGATCACCGTCACAATCCTGCCACGCCGCACAAAAAATCACGACGAAGTGTGATTAATATAAACCTTCTGACCAATTCTGAATTCAACAGGAACATTAGAAAAGGACTAATGTGTCTTTTCGGAAACTGAAGCCCACAACCTGCCGACTAGCAGCAGCTCCTTCTCGCTGGCTCCTCGGCGATATTTCTTCCAGATGTCCATGGTGAACAAAGTGCTGCTGCTGTTAAAGATAGAGGTCAACGAGGACATCAGGGCGGCCATCATCACCGCGATCATTAAGCCCCGCAGCCCTAAAACACACACACACACAAACACGTACTGCCGTGGTACGAGAGCAACGCAATACTTGGTACAATCCTGAGCGGGCGGAGTTCATTTTAGAACCCTGAAATGGATTATTTTACCATAACAGCACAACCTGGACTGTTTTATTTCTCTAAGATGGACAAATTTAAGCTGATACCGTATACAGTACAAATACAAACAACACATCTTACCACTAGGCATGAGCTCGATGACCAGTTTGGGAAAAGCGATGTTGGAACAGCCGACTTCCGCTCCACACACCTTCATACATTCCTCAGGATCCACACAGCCCACCGAATCTGGGAATTCGCACACACACAAGCACAGTAGGGCTCATTTATCGAATACATTTTGTTTGTAAATTGAGCGTGTCGTTCGTGAAAATCCGTATTCCATATAAGGAAAGTCACTGACGTGAACCTCGGCTTCGGATCGTATGATTGTCGGCGAGTTATTTAAACCACTTAAATGTTTAAGTCACACAAGATGTCGAAATTAATGCAAACAAGCCTAGTTGTTACAAACCTAGAGATAAGCGGAGGAGTTAGTATGTATGTAGTACACTGAAATGGCTGCAGTGGTGAGGCCAGAAACTGAACCCTGGGTGGGCCTGAGTAAAACAGGGTGGGCAAGGGGGTGAAAAGGAAACACTCAAAAGAACTGAAACAATTGGAGAAAGCAGCCAATGAGGAAGTTCCGTAAGCCTAATTGTGACCTAATTCACAACACACACACACCCTTAATGTCCGGCCTCACGATAACATTTTAACATGGATCTACATAAACTTCTGCAATGTGAGTTCAACACAGGCTAGATCAGGAACTGAGGAAATGTGCAGACTCACCCTGTTAGGTGTCGTAGTTACAGTACACAAGCAGTCGGTTTCTTTCAGAAGAAAAAAATCCTGCAAACTGTTTCCACTAACATTCTTTTAAAATCTATGAGTAGAAGCATTTTAACGCGCTGTCAGATTCCTCTTTGGTCATGCCGACCTTTTTGTTAAACAGTATTTTGTAAATAATGTTAGCAAGTCCGTGGTGTAGAAACGCACCTCCAAATGGCCCACCCAGCGCCCCAAAGCTTCACTATGCTCAGTCATTTTCAGCTCCGCGTGAGCATTGCCTTTTACGGATGTTGTGGGCGTGGCTATATGTTAATCGGCTGTGACATAAAACATGAGGTGATTATTAACAAGGAAACGCTTTTCAGTCGGCCAGGAATTTATGGTTCGATTTGCCCATGAAAACATTCACACACTACTTTATTAGAAGGTTGATAAATAAGACCCAAACTTTTTTTTGTTTTTTTTTTAATTAACAGTAAATCAAGTAAGTTAATAGTCATGTCATCAGTTCATGTAGTCATTAATTTCATAGTTCAATAACAGAAATTCTGAAAACAGAAACTATTCACGTCTGAGTTATAATTAGCAGATGTATTCGACACGCAAATCCTCGTTTTATTAACGTGGATAAAGAACGAGACGCCTACAGGGCAGAATCCCAATCTCCTTCCAACTTCTCCTCAATGCACACTATGCAGTAAGTGAAGCGATGGTGTCTGCGCCCTATGTAGGGAACTTCTGCAGGAAGGAAGGAGGGATTTGCGAGGCAGCCTTAAGGGTGAGGCCATGAAACTGGATAAAAGATCGGCAACTTGTTTTGTCTTGTAGAAAAGTAAAGAGAAACTAATGGTTTATTTAGCCTTCAGGTCATTTCTGGGAAATTTTCCTCAACACAGTAAAGCACTAACTGACTCCAAGCTTTCAGGAAATTTCCTTTTACATAGAAATATTACTAAACATCCACATCCTTTATCTACACCGCTTATCGTACAGATCAGCTGACTCCCATACACTCACACCGGTGAGCAGCTCAGAGTCGCCAGCCAGCCTGACCCGCACGTGCGTTTGTGCTGTGGGAGGAAACCCGAGCACCCGGAGGAAACCCACACAGGCACGGGCGCCCCTACTTTTTGTTTAGAGAAAATGTCACACTGACAAAATAAAATAAAGCTTACTCGTAAGAACTCTGTCTCTGGTTTTATTTTAATTATTGAATGAAAGAATTAGTGACAAAAACATGTTAGCAGGGTATCTATCTCGAGGAAAGAAAGAAAGAAAGAGTGAATAAGGGACAAAAAATTATTAGTACTGTGAAGAAAGAAAGAAATAATTAGAGACAAAAACTTATCAGTAGGTTTACTATTCATGTTGCGGTTTTGTTCATCATTTACATATTTATATTATATATATTTTAAATTAAAGGTTTTTTTGGCCTCTATCAGAGATCTCCAGGGGTGTGTGAACAGTCTAGCCGGTGTGTGTGTGTGTGTGTGAGAGAGCGAGAGAGGAAGTGAAAGTCGTCCCGGGTTCCCTTTTTTGACCAATGAGGACGCTGCTCCGCCCCGCGTGCGCCCGCGCGTGCCAACACAGCGCCGCGTCATCATGCTGAGGAACAGATCTGGACAGAACCCGGTGCGAGTGTGTGTGTGTGTGTGTGTGTGTGTGTGTGTGAGAGAGAGAGAGAGAGAGAGAGAGAGCGGAGGCAGTTTAATAATGACTTCTCCGCCCTGGCTGTGAGACAGAGAGTCCACTCGGGGTCCAGCAGGAAGGCGTTTGGGACGTGGCCTCTCCTCTTCCTCTTAAAGACTGAACATGTGGAGCGGAAAACTTTTTGTTACTCTGAATTCCTGTGAAAGTTTTTTTTTTGGGAGGGAGAAATAGCTGGTGGAGTTTTAGTCAGCGCGCGTGCAGAGGCGGTGTATACCGGGAACGGATGTGCAGTCGGAGTTGGCGTTCAGAGCCGGTCACGTGAGTGAGGTGTGTGCTGTGGACCGGTGGGAGGTTCGGTCTCCGGGGACGCTCGCGGCGCTTTTGTCCTCCTTTACCTGTCGGGTGACTGAAAGCTGATCTACCGAATCGAGTTCACTTCATCTAACGAGCACGAGACACCATGAACCAGCCACAGGATCATCCTGGAACCGGCACGCGGAACCGACCTTTCTGTGTCTGAAATAATAATAATAATAATAATAATAATAACGACGATGATAAAGTTATCTTTACAATCTGGGAAAACTTTTACGCCTGGAAGCGCGCGCCGTGACGTCTGAGTAACTTTTTCGGTTTTTTATTTATTACTATTATTGTTACTATTTATTATCTTCTCGGAAATGGCTCTGTCCCAAATTCAATGTCTCGACGACAACCACGTGAACTGGCGCGTGAGCGAGTCCAAAGCGGAGTTCTTCTACAGCGAGGGGCAGCGGCTCGCGCTCGAGGCGCTCATCTCGTGCGGCCGCGAGGCCTTCGATACGTACGTGAAAGAGCACGAGCTGCGGCCCTTCCTGTCCGAACCCGAGCTCGAGCGCCTGTGCAGCTCAGGGGAGGACTACCGGCCCGGGGCCGAGCATCCCAAACCGGACACGGCGGACGGAGAAGAGCGCGCGCTGTCGCTGCAGTACTGGCCCGACCGCTCCGACATTTCCATACCGGATTTAGACCTGGGCTGGCCGGACTGCAACTCATACCGCGGAGTCACGCGAGTCAACGTGTACACGCAGCCACCCGTGGACGGCCAGACGCACATCAAGGAGGTGGTGAGGAAGACCATCGCGCAGGCGCAGAAGGTACCTCACGCGTCATGACGCAAAAATCATCCTTTTTCCTACGGAATAATCCAACACTTAGACTTGCAAAAATATACAAAGACCATTCTGGCTGTGTTTACAAACAATAAGAGAAAAAAAAATATCACGGTATTAATCAACCATTAAACACACACACACTGTCTGCACATTCTTGAGTCTTTCTGTGGGATTAGTTTTCCAGACATATGCATGTTAAATAATGTAGTGTTTCTGATCAATCTTCACCACGTGCTAAATAGCTAATACATAACTATGGCTCTGAGCTTGGTGTAGGGGGCGTGGCCACGCAGGTTGCTCATTAGCTGGTCACGTGACCATAACGTGTAGGCTGTACTCGGCCCTGTGCTAGGAACTTAGCTAAAAACCCTAGGCAGTGTACATTTCATCTCTCTGCGTTTAAACTGTTGGTTTCGGCGATTGGAATGAGCGAGCGCTTCCTGGGGTGTCTTTTCAGACTAAATCTTCACTAAAGGTTGTTTTGGAGAATGGCACTAACGTAAACTCTCTCACCCTGTCAGTATTTATCACGTTGTCGTAATTAGCTGAAAGGGCTGTGAGGTCATGTGTCACGCCGAGATTGTCTTGGAATTGCACAGAAGTATAAGATTTGAGACAAAACCCAATCGTGAACACACTGATGCATGGCACTGTACTGCCCCCGCCGTTTACCCAGCTGCACCAATGTAGCCACACACAGCGTTAATTTCTGAGGATGTGTGCAAGCTGTGCCCCAAACACCACAGGATGCATGTGGCAGCCATTTTGTTTTCGTGGATGCATTGATAGTTTCTTGGAGCCTTTAATTCCAGAACATTCCACCTATACAACACAAACAAATCCACGTTTTATGCTGTCATATCATTAAAAGCACGTTTCAGAGTCTTACTAAACCTTCATTTGCTTTGTAACAAATTTAAGAGTACTTAATCGTGACTTCTGGCAATGCAAAGTGTGTTCAAAATGCTTCAGCGCACCTAAAACCCACTTTAAGGGCATTGTTAAAACACAGATTTTTTATGACTATAGTGCAACTATTCAAATACTAATCTCATTAAGCTAAAGTTTACTATTATACTGATTTATGGGAGTCATTACAGCCTTTATTCCAGAACATTCCACCAACACAACACAACACAAACAAACAAACCACAATGCATGGTGTCACCAGGAATAAATTTCAGGGCAGATAAGGAAACGCGCAGTATAAAATCATGGCGTGAGCTGTAAATTTACAAGCGCGACGTGTTAACGCGTTTTGGGAAGACGCCAAACAGCAATAGAAGCAGAATTTACCGTCAAACAATCTTATCATATGAATAACATAAATCGGTGGTGCAGGAAATGAAGGAGATTTATGACCGTTCTACTGAAAAGGACACGGCAGTACTAGAAATAACATCATAATTTGCGATACGTCATAAAACACTCCTCGTTGAAACGATGACGTGTTAGAACGAGCACATCTGTATAGACCTGCAATTGGTTTCCTTTTAGAAAATGAAATGACACCTTCTGACCAATCACAATTGTTGTCATGCTATGGTAGAATTCGTAGCATGTGTGGAGGGGTTTCTTGCATTCTGCCATGTAAAGAATTTGGGCTACTTCCAAAAGGACGTGCCATTGCGTTCCATACTGCAGCTGCAGAACAGCATTCAGAGTGCACTTTGGGGCATGTGCTGGTGGCAAACTGCCTTGCCATTCTGTTTAGTGTGGTAGTTGTGTGGTTTGGGACCCAGCCCTGAGACGCTGGTGTGGTCGGTCTGGGATTTCCCTTTGAATATTTCGACTCCCAAAGGCACTGAAGGATAATAAACAGGTTTGAATGCTGCCGTGCTATTGAACCAGACGTCAGCGTGAATGTTTGGCGGAAGCCCGGTTGTTTGAAGACCCTCTCGGGAGCAGCCAAGCGTGCGTGAGAACGTCGGGTTCGGAACACAGACGAAACCCCTCCCTTGTGTTTCTGACGAAGCGCTGATCGAGCAGAACGCGAGACAAAACCCGAAAGCGACTTAGTCAGAGTTAATCAGAGACAGTTTATTGTGTCCTGCTTCCTATTCAGAAGCTTCACCCAGTCATCACCGACACATCTGCAAACGTCCTTACTCAGTATGAGACAGCATGTCAAAACATGCTGTCAGTGCCTCTGTATTAACGCGTGCAAACACAAGGTCTCAGCACACACACAGCGCCTTTTTACTGCCTCATAAAAGCATTCGGACCCTCATTGTCAGTGTGAACAGAGAGCTCTTTGATCGAAAAAAGTGTGTGTGGGGTGTTTTTACATCTTGGTCCTCATAAGGATAAGAAGATCTCAGAGTCCTGACCTTGTAGAGTCCTTAAGTTTTTTTTTTTTTTTTTTTTTTTTTTTTTTTTTTTTTTTACAAACAATTCTTTAAAAAAATAAAACGTGTCAAAATGTTTGTTTACTAATGTTAAAGTCAGGGTTAGATTTATATGTAGCATAGCATTAATTAGCTGCTTAACAATTATGTAAACGCTAGGTCCTCATAAGGGTAACAAGAAAACGTGTGAGTGAAAGTAGCGTGTGTTTGTCTGTGTAATTGTTACGGCTCCTAAAACCAGAGAGTTAAGCCAAACATGGGAAGAGAAGAATAGATAATTGCTTTAGGATGCTGGATTATTATTATTATTATCATACGTGATTATATATAAATAAGTGACCGGATTGAATTTAGCACGTGTTGCTTTGAGATATCATTTTAGTGTAAAAACACGTCATGGCGATACATAAGGTAATAAGTTAAAATGAGGTCGTTTTAAGATGACGCTACATTTTTTTTAAGACGGCTACATGTCCCTGAATCTGAGGTCAGAATGCTAATATAGATCGTTATGCTAAGTATACCAACCTTCTTCCCACTGAACAAAAGTTTTAAGTTGGCAAAACACCGCCATGAAATTAATACAGCGCATAGGGATATTCCGTTCTAGGAAAACAATCAACCGCATTACCACCTCGTCGCCACCTCACAACTTAACGTTCTGCGGTTCTGCCAACGCTAGTGATTATACACAAGAGAGCTTACTCATCTACACATCGGTAATCAGATACGTCACTTGTAATTGCATACACACGTTGCCACACCCACCAGTTATGACCCCGCCCCGAGCTCCAGGCCACAGCGAGGCCGTCTCGCCCATGCCTACTGGCAAAATGTGTAGCCTTGATCTCTTAAAATGCAGCATTAAAAGTATCAAATGTTATTGAATCGCTCTGGTTTTACCACGTTGCAGGTTTGGAAAGCAGCGAGCAGCAAATTCTTGCAAGTACAACATGTGGTGACCCATACGTATTTTTGAAAAAAACAAACAATCATGTCAATCGACATTAGAATGATTTGCACTGGTATTTTGAGCTCTGATCTTAACCAGCAGCACATGGAAGCCCCGCCCCTTTCCCCATCTCAAACGCTTGCAGCATTGTGGCGTCTCTCGCACGTTACACACGTTTCCTGTCACTTTAAATGGAGAATGTCTTTGAGTTCATTAATATCAGTTGACTTGGGGATCATGACACACGCATGTAGTTAACATCTGTTGCAGTAGTCTTTTTTCTGCCGCTGCCACCAAGCAGTTCCCGACTTCCTAGCTAGGAATAGCATTGTGTCCTCCTCTACACCCCGTAAACCAGAAACGCTCCTTCTTGCTTCCTGTCTTTTCTAGGCCAGAGATCTACAGTATTCTCTGTAAAGGGATGGGGTGGCTGCAAGCTTCCATTCCAGCCAAAGTTGCTAGTCGATACGAGACTAAGATGAGCCAATTGAATTGGTGGAATCAGGCGTGGGCTTATTACTGATTTTTAGCGAAGGCCCTTTGCAGATAAGATAGAGGACTCCGCATTTATGTTACGTTCATGTTTGTTTTCCAGCTCATCGGCATAGTAATGGACGTTTTCACCGACGTGGACATTTTCAAGGACCTCCTGGATGCCGGCTTTAAGAGAAAAGTGGCGGTGTACATCATCATCGAGCAATCGTCCGTTCAGGACTTCCTGCACATGTGTGATAGGGCAGGCATGCATGGCGGACACCTAAAGGTGAGATCTGTACACACGCATCACATCCTATCACCCCACACACACACACACACACACACACGTTCACATCCACACCCTCGCAGCCGCACACTGCTTACTTGGATCACATGAAGTCTACTGGCACTGTGTAAATGGTGGTGTGTGTATGTGTGTTGTATTTTTAGGTGTGTGCACGAACATTCCGAACATTCCGGTCGTTCTTGTACCGTGAGAGTAACGGCAGTAAAACAAAGCCCTCTGAATTATTTACAAGAGCGAGAGCATAAGTCATTTCTATCAATTATGTTTTTAACTTCTGTCACTCAAGTCATGACGAATAAGAAGTTTTTCATTTTATGCACAAGCATAAAAATATCATTCATGGCTGTCAGTGCAGCTTAACGCATCATTTCCCTGGCATCTAAAGTAAAAAAGGCTTGATGGTGATAGCACCCTTCTGCTGTGTTTTTTTTTCACAGGATGTTCAACATTTGGAATATATATATAAAAAAAAAAGAAAAGAAAAGCAGCCCCACGGCACGACGCTACCCCCACCATGCTTCATGGTAGCGCTGAATGTAGTGTAGAAAAATGTAAATGTAAGATGCAAGTTCAGCAGAGTTTTGTTTTGTCTCCTGTTGCGCGCAGTATCTGCGGGTCCGCTGCGCTGGAGGCTCCGAGTTCCACACACGCTCGGCTAAAAAAGTGCAAGGCTCGCTGAGTCAGAAGTTCATGTTCGTGGACGGAGATCGCGCCGTGTCTGGATCATACAGGTGTGTTAATGTGTATATATGTATGTGTGTGTGTGTGTGTGTCAGAGCTTTGTTTATGTCTCTAAAAATGTCTCTATAAAACCTAGCTATAGGCCTCAGGTATGTATTTGAGTAAGTATCTATAGGAAGAAGCCTGCGAGCCACCATTGAGCCACGCCCGCATTCCTTTATTTGAGGAGTGAAGTGCCCCTGGCTGCTGTGTAGTAAATATCCTACAGGTGCACATTTACTGCATGTATTATACTTACACCTGGTGGAACTGGATTCATTTCATATACATACTGTTATTAAGGGATCAACTTTAATCCAGTTTAGTTCTGAAGTCTGAGATTCTGGAGCAAATTGCCTTCTTGTGTCAATTACCCCGGGGTAAATTGGGCAAACAGTGACATCCGTTATAAGTAAGGAATAACACGGTTGGTGGAAAATAATCAACGACTGGTCTCAAATAGTTTCCTTCCACTTATGTCATTTCAATAATGAGGTTTTTTTTATTTATTAAGGAAAGACATTTCATTTTTATCCATTTATAGTTACTTTTCATGCTGTGAAATGTCTGAGAAAGACGTGAACAGTCGTTCCGTAACCAGCCTGGAAGTTAATAAAACAGCTCATTGTGTTAGAGAAGCCACAAAGTGCCGGAACTGCCGTTCTAGAACACGAATCGACAGCTGCTGACCAATCAGAATTGCCGCGGTATAGATAGCATGATCATTTTCTCTCTAATAAAACTTGATAAGTGCATGGCCATGTTTTTTACAGAAAGCCCCTGAGTGAACTTCTGAGTTTGAATTTACGGCACGGTTCAAACGAGGTTGAGAGTAATTATTACCAGAGTATCTAGTGCTGCTCCAATCTGTCCTGTCAGTAAAGTTTATGGACTGCAGAGTCCCACGCCTGCGAAGATTACCGTGCCTTTTATCTACCGTAAAATGAGCAGTTAATTAACCCAAGGCAATTCTCCGTGAATTGACATGTGTATGATCCTGAGTCGTTTTGTGGTTTCTTATAAATTAATGCACTTAGGCTTTTACTTGTGTGAACAAAATCCCTGCTATTAGCATTTCTAATAACTGCCAAAAAGAAAAAAAATCTGTTTGCACCACACAGGCTCTGCTTAAACTGACTTACAGTATGACTACTAAATGTAGCATTAAATCGTAAATCCAGAAAATGGTGCTATTATATTTTTGGCTATTCAAGTTTTTTTTTTATCTTGTGTGCATAATAACTAACATGACAAGCTGCTGTTTTTTTTCTTCATATGTGAGAAAAAAATGAGAAGCTGATAAAGGAACGCCTCTTTATAGCCGCTGTAACGCGAGTGCTGTTTCATGGACATTCCTTAACATTAAATGTAACTCCAAAAAAAGTATAACGCTCCGTAACAAGAAAAATAACAGCACACGTGACCCAAAAGTTCATGTTCGTGCTTGTGTTTGTTCAGAAATAAGAAACCCTGCAGCGTTGAATCCGTACCCTGGGTTGTGATTAGAAAAATAAATACAGCGGACTATTTGCTCAACAGAAAACGAAGAATAACAAGAATATCAATCTGGTCACCGTGAATTTGAAAGGACGTCACTGGTCAAATATCCTGTTTTCTGATGTTTTGTGTCTAGCCTCTGCTGTGTGCATCTCCTTGACTTAAGAAGCCTGATGAATGTGTTTCAGTTTTACATGGATGGCTTCCCGCTTGGACCGCAACCTCATCACAGTCCTCACGGGGCAGGCGGTGGAGACCTTCGACAAACAGTTCCGTGAGCTCTACCCGACCTCCCGTAGCGTCAACCTGTCCAAAATCCGCCTGGCTGACCTCCCTGAGCCCGACCCAGTCCCCGTCCCTGCACCCGCCTCTCTCCCGTCAGCAGCCGTGGCCAGGAAACTCATCAACCCCAAATACGCCTTGGTGGAGACGGCAAGCAGAACCTCGTCAGACAAAGCCCCAAGTCCCAAGGACAGCTCGCAGAATCCCTTGCCTAAGCCGGTCAAGCGGCAACGTGATGTAATCGAGGAACTGCCCAAACACCCGGGGCTCATAGGGTTACCAAAGGCGGAGCTGATTCCCTACCTGCCCATATGGCCGGAACCAGACCCACCTAGTGATGTCATTGGCTTCATCAACATCCGGGACACGAGCAAGCCTCTGCAGCCGCACTTGATGCGCTCGCAGCTGTTTGAAACATCACAGGCCATTCGTTTCAAAGACCCTTTTACCGCTCCACCAGAGGAGCCACTGCCTGAAAAGGCGTGTCCACGTGTTCGAGCTACCCACATCTCCAAAACAAAGCCACCAAACAGTGTGGAAGCGACGGATAAACCTGACGGAAAGGTTCCATCGGAGACCAAGTTGCCATCTGTACCCCCAGACACTGCCAACGCCAGTTCACCTCCTAAACCAGCACAACCTCTTCAGGACGACCCTCAGACACACGGACCTCCTCCAGTGCCAAAGCCACGCACCCTGCAGCTGGTGATGACCTCAGGCGATAGGCCCGAAAACATGCAGGTCACTGTGGTTAAGAGAAACGAAATAAAACCTCACGAGACTTCCAGCTCGGAGAAGTACAGGGAAGCGCCTGAGGCACCCGATTCAGCGTCAGCCAATCAGGATTCAGGTAGCAAAACTAACGACAATAACACGGACAGTAACAAGAGTCCCGAACTTTCCCTCTCGACACAGGACGAGGGCTCGACGGCATCGGACGAGTACTACGAGTGCGCCGACCCGGACCACAGCAGGCTCGTTAACGGCGGACCGGTCGGCTCAGGGCAGCACCGAGAGCACGGCTCTGTCAACATAATGGCACGATTCTCGCAATCCATGCTGGACCTGAGGCCGGAAAAGCGCGCCGATCTGGACCCCACAGACAGGAACCTGCTGAATGTACACAGCAGATACGCAGGAAAGGTAGGGGAAAGTGTGTGTGTGTAAAAGTGTGAGTTTTATCACATGAGGTATGTTATCTTTCTAGCCAGCTTCTATAAACTTGGGTGTGTCCAAACTATATGTGGGTAATAGAGGTGTGTTTATGGGCCTTGTGTGCTAGGAAATGTACCAGGGTGTGTCAGCGTGTGTTCCAGCAGGCTCGAACACGCTGCGAAAACTTTAATCGGCTCAAAACGGACCCATATCATACATCAGCTCTGAATTAGCCAACAGAATAACGAGTAGAAAAATATATATCTACTGCGAAGCTGAGCCCACACTGTATAGTATTGTCTCGATCGCCTGGAAGAAGTGCTTAAATGAAATATCTTCCGTAGCTTTCGATAAGGAATATGTGGCTTAATCATGATGTAGGTTTTAAAATTGTGTTTTATTCTAATAACCTGTGAAAAACTGGGTTTAATAATACTTTTATCTAATAGCTACAAAAATAAAAAATAAAATAAATTATGGTCAAGATTTGGTCCATCAACTGAGCCGCTTCTAATCAGTTTGAAATTATTTAAAAAAAGCAATCTGCATGTATATTTTTGCAGAAGTGCCTTTTTGATGAGCGAGGTCAGAGGAGAATGGCTGGTTTGAGCTGACAGTAACTACTAAAATAGCCTCGCTTTACAAGCGCGGGAGCAGAAAAACGTGTCGGAACGTCGCTTGTCCAACCACATGCTCTGTAGATCCGATTTGTCCCACCCCTGTAAACAAACAGGCACCAGCTGAAAGGAGAAATCATGGAAACAGGGAAACTTATTTGCGGAAATCATTTTAAAAGAATGATAAATAAATCAGGGACACTCCTTCCCTGACTTCCTGTTTAGCTTCTAAGAAAACCATTAAGCTAAAACCCTTTTACAGCAAAGTTAGTGTTTGAGTTGGCATTAATTTTTTATAGTTAATTTGAACGAGCTTCCTCCACCTCTTCAGAAGAGAAGAATCTGGATGCTTTCTTGTGGCTTGAGAGACGACGGCTCGAGCCGAGCCTTTTGCTTTTGCTTGCGGCTTTAAGCGAGGATTTAAGGAGCGGGGTTTGAGGAGCGTCTCCTGGCAGACGGACATATTCCAGGTCGGGCTTTAAAAGGGACGCATGAGGGACGGCAGGCGCAGGAAGACACTGAAGGAGAACTTTGTTACTAGTAACAAGTCACTGAAATATCAGCAAACCCGTTAAACGAGCTAACCAAGCTATGAACTGTTAAATCAAATATGTACAAAAAAGGTTGGCCTGCTTCATGTCCTCTAACCGTAACACCTCATTTATGTGAAAATGATGCTAATTTTTGTTGGACACGCTCCATATCGGCATTCCAAAAGGCTTGCTCGTGCATGTCGGATCAAAATAATCGGCCATGATTTACGATGCTAATCTTTTTTTTGTTTGTTTGTTTGTTTTTAACCAATTACTTAGCATTTGGAGACAGGAATACTAAAGATAATGGCATTTTTAATGTTACCTTAGTTTCCAAACCATAAGAAGGGGGAAAAAAATGAAAACGCAGAATGTAAATATGTATTTCTATATGTGAAGTAGTAGTATAACACCCCAGCAGTTCATTATTAGAAAGTTGATAGTTGAAATTTGGCACGTTATTCCCGTATATTTTCATAAGCATGTAATTATCCTGGGGTTATAATTAGCTATTTAGTTGAATGAGCTGTATGGTTTCTGGTGTTGTGTGTGTATGGTATGTAACGTGTAATACCTGGGTAAAGCGCCCTGCTGATCATGCCAGGGAGGATGATGAAGATCATTGGCAGGATTTTCAGGTAGCTGGCGAAGATCGACGCCCCTTTAGCATGGCTCAGGTTTTTTGCCGAAAGAGATCTCTGCACGATCACCTAAAGAAAATCATCAGATTTACTCCTGTTACACAGTTTTATCATGCATGTTGCACGTAACGTTTTGCACTGATTTAGCAACATTTAGAAGGAAAAAAAAAAATCATGGAGCTCTTGTTCACTAGGAATATTATTGGATGGACATTTCCTGGTACAGTTTTCTGTATGTTGTGCAATTTAACTGCTTGCTAAAATGCTTAAAAATACAATTCAATAGGCTTTTTAGCAAAGAGCTTGGCAAGTTGGCTAATGATATGAAACATTATTTGTTACTTGAAATATTTGAGCAGAATAACTCTATTGTTTGTTGGCTATACAGAAGTAAGTACACCCCAGTGCGATATCACTTAAAGATCAAATGATTCAAAAATCTATCACTCAATATCTGCATTATTTCTGTGTTGACTTTAGAAAGACTATATTGAAAAAAAGCAGGCCGTCAATGCAACAAAACTGAATACTGTGAAACTCTGTGAAAGCTCAGACTGTGTGAAGGACATCGCATAATGTCAACCCCAGTGGATGGCATCCAAGAAAAGAATCTCTCTGTTGCTTTTTGGCACTAGACTGCAAGAATAAACTTTGCTAAAGAATATTGATGAATATTGGGAGCACAATCTTTGCTCGGATGAGAACAAGGTAAATTTGTTCGGCTAAGATGGGGTTCAGCATGTTTGGCATGGACCTGGCCAGGACTACCACAGTGAATGCACAGTCCCGACAGTGAAGCACGAGGGTGGCAGCGCGATGATCTGGGGCTACAAAATGTGTTGGGGGGTGGCGTTTAGAGATGGCACCATGAGCGCCTGTGGATGTACCAAAGTACTGGCTGACAACATGGCTCCCAGTGTGCACAAGCTTGGCAGAAGAGCAACATCCCAGCATGATGATGATCCAAAGCACACTGCCAAAATCATACAAGAGTTTCCAAAGAAGAAAAAAGTGAAATCTCTGCTGTGGCCAAGTATGCTGCCTGAACTGAATTCTATAGAACCTTTGAAAGAGAAGGTTAGTGCAACAATACAACCCCTCCAGCAAAGCGCAGCTGGAAAAAATTGGCAGAACATCTCCGCAGAAATCCGTGCAACACTGCCGAAGAGGATCGAGTTCGCCATCGAAAATAAGGGTGGACGGAAAACATAAAAGATTTGACTCTCAGTAATAAAAGGTGTACTAACTTTTGCTGCATAGACGTCCTACTGGCCTGTATTTTTAATAGTCACTCTAAACATTATTTTATATAGGAACAAATACCCTGATGTTCAACTTACTGTAAGGTGATCCAATTTTGAGTCATTTGACATTGAAGTGATCTTGCACGGGGGTGCACTTACTTCTGTTGTATACTGAATCTTGAGAAATTAACAGTTAGACCTTAAACAACTCTGTAGCTAGTTTAGATATAGATTAGCCATATGATTTCTGCACGCCCTCTCAGACCAAATGCAAGGAAAATTCACTTTTTAGCAGCGTTAACATGTATGCAGCTCTCAGCAAATCTGCGTAATAATTTGCACCACTTTCCCTCTTCCCTCACAGGTATATCAGCCGATCGAAATCTCTTCCGTACGAGAAGCCTACAACAGAGCCAAAGTAGTGATCGCCAAACCAGGCGTGTATCATCGCCCTCCCAAAAGTAGCACCCATGTAATCGGAGGGCACCGATACTGGCAGGGCAAACTGGGCACGACGCAGCCTGACGCTGGACGTCCCAGCCGCTCCCCCTGCAGGAGGATCCCTCCCACTGGACTCAAAACCAGCCAATCGCCATCTCAACAGCTCTCTCTCACACACTCCCCCTCACCAAGGAGGAACGAGACGCAGATGCCGTTAGGAATTCATATTTCTAAACTCTCCAGCCTCCGAAACCTTAAGGGCAGGGTATCAGGAGCTACGGGTGTCAAAAGGGTCGCACACGGGAACAAGGAATGTTAGCTGGAAATACTTGGGACTGAAAAGAAACAGCATGTGCTAATTTAAATTAGCATGTGAACACAACCAGTAAATCCAAATTGATTTCTCTAATGAGGTACTTTTGGACCAATCATGTGGTGCAGGTTGGTGGATTTTCCCCACTATTTTTCCCCAGTCCACCTTCAGGACTTACACCCATGTGGTTTCTTGCTTTCAAAATGGTGGACTGGGATTAAAGAAAAACGGAGGAACTCTTAATAGTAGGCTTTCTTATCATTCACTAGCCCAAACGATTGGCTCGTACCCTTGCTCTTTTGGACTGGGCTCTGTAATGTTTGCCTATAAGACATTTGGAAAGAGAAGCCCAGGGAAGCGAGGGCTCGGTGGACCTGCAGCCAAAATCGTAGCACATTACAGTTACTAATTTAGCATGTACTGGGCAATTTGTGTCTCACGCACCATGTTACGGGGGTTGCTGTGGATTGAATTGGTGATGGATTTGGGATCATGGTGGGTGAACAAGATAACGCATATTTTACAAACCGGTTTTTGCTTTTACACAAAAATCACAAACAAAACCAACAGTGTTGGAAACTCATTCCGTCGTCCCGCACATCTGATTTACACCTGACCAGATTTTCTCTTTCAGAGGGAATCAGATTTTATGAAATGGTATTGTTATGGTTGTTTATATTCATTTCTGGTACGTGTTCATCTCAAAAGCAAAAATCCTTTGTGAACTGAGGTATTTAAAGTCGTAGTTGTAGTAATATAGAGGAATAAAGAAAAGTTTTCTTAAATGTCCGTTTCCCGGTCTTTGTTACTCAATATGAATTTGCTAATACAGCGTTATAGGGATTGAGCAACTCTCTTTCACTCATCCTGATGCGCTCTATTAAACACACTGGCGCAAGAACATCTCAAATGCTTGACATTGTTTCTTGAGATCAGCCATGTTGCTGACAGTAATTAAAGCAGGTTTTTTCAGAGGAAGACAAGTTTGTTTCTTTGTTTTGCCTGAGGAGATTTGGACTGGGGTGGAAACTTTAACTTGGTTGGTTTTCTTTTCTTCCATGTTTGTATGTAGCTAGTTATTGCCAAGTTTAGAGGACTGGATTTTGACAGCAGTTTTTGCCTCAAAGCTATAAAGTTTTTTTTTTTTTTTTTTCTTGACAGATTTCCAGGTCTTTTCCGTGGTTAAATTTAGTTACCAAACATCACTTGAAAGGAAATGATATAACTTTCCAGCTAGCATTAGTCAGCAAACTTGCAATTTTACTCTGCTAATCCTATTTAAAAAGTGGAACTGTTATTGTGAGAAAATAGTTCTACATACACTTTCATTTTAGTTGTGACATTGTTAGAAATGGCAATCTGAAACATTACATGAGGTAACATAAGGTAGTAAAGTACACACCTTCCTCAGTGTTAGCAGTGATGCTATTATGTAATCTGAGATGCTAGCATGCAATTGTGCGTAGAGGTGGGTGTTCATGTTCCATAGTAAAAGGTCAGGCCTTTATCTGTGTGTGTGTGTGTGTGTGTGTGTGTGTGTGTGTGTGTGTGTGTGTGTGTGTGTGTGTGTGTGTGTG